>JAYKKT010000046.1:1727500-2177500 GCA_036023115.1 Brasenia schreberi
CTCTCTCTCTCTCTCTCTCTCTCTCTCTCTCTCTCTCTCTCTCTCTCTCTCTCTCTCTCTATATATATATATATATATATATATATATATATATATATATATATATATATATATCACCAACCTTCATTAAATGTTGAGTGGCCTCTCATGAGCGAGTGGTTTTCCAAGTTTGACCAGTCATACTCACGTCCTTCTTAGAAGCCAACACAAAGGTAGCAACTCATGTGCACCACAATCGCATACCATTCAAACTCATTTCATGATGTATACACAACCTGTGTTTATTCATGTATGTCTCCTTTTATACTCTTGACGAATCTAAGCCATGGACCTTAGTTAATCAGATTTCGTGGTCATGCTCATGCGTATCATGATGCGCATGTCATCTATGTTTGTTCATGTATGGTCTCCAAGCTTGGCATCTGACCTGACAATGAATAATAAATACATTGGATTGTGCTCATGCCGTGATGTAACATGACCTATTCTCACTCATGTATGTTTCCTTCTTTACTCTCTCGTAAGGCAAGGAACCTAGTGAATCAGATCACTTTGTGGTCCTGCTCATTCATGCATGGTTTTCTATCATGTCCTTCTGGCATGGCATTTAAGTAGACATAATTAATCAATAAATTGGTGACACGCACACATATATATACCTGTCCACAATGATGCCGCTCATTCATGGTCAACTATTGCTTTTTAGAAACATAATTGTAATAACATTATACTTCATTTTTTTTTAATTATACTCATATCACTGAAATGCAATGAGGGGCATGTCACAGTTGGGTAGGATATAGTTTTCCTATAGATATAATATGAGAGCATAGTCTTTGTGTACACCTAGTCTCTGCTCAAATCCACTTTATCATCTTAATCATTTGATATTTGAGACAAAAGATTTATGTGATAAGCAAAAACCAATTAATATATACATGTTGTTGTATTAAATACAAAATATGAAATACCTTTTAAATTGAAAACTCTATCATTGATCATGTCAATTGAACGATAAAAATGCTTAAGTAGATGTGAGTATAAATGTTTGTGTGCATTTATCTCTCTCTCCTTCCCTCTCTCTCTCTATATATACACACCCTTTGCAGCCAGTTGTGGCTGACCCGATATATAGGGATATGGATTTCATGTGGAAGACTTGGTTCTCTTATGTAGCTTAGCTAGGAAAACTTCAAGTTCCAAGGAAACTCAAGAAAATAATTAATTAACGAATAAAGGAGAAAAAGTGAGGAAGAGGTCCATCCATTTTGATATTTCTCAAATTAGTTACCAATATATAACGAATCTTCTCATCTATTTATTCATAAGGAACTTCTCAAGAAATAAAATAATTTAATTATGCTGAAATCACACTTTGGTAAATATTAAAAAAGATGATACGTACTCTACCTAAAACTTGTTCAAAGATCAGATCTGGATCTGGATTGAATTGCTACGGAACTGCATAATTGAGTTCGGATCTGGTGAGATTCCTGGATTTGGCACTGTTCACGTCAACTTCATGCATCAAAGATGGACATGGCAGAAAGCAATCAATAAAGGATCCAAAGTGAGTTGAGGAATTTCATCCACAAACTAAAGGGCCATATGGGGTCCAACTTAGCAATTATGTGCATGTGAATGAGCTAGATTGATGTTCACCCTTTATCCAATATCTGCATTCCTGTTGGCCCATGCCTAGCTGTTAATGGGCTGGACCCTTTGGCTTCTCGACTCGAACCAAATAGACCGCAAACCCACAGTCAGTGTGGCCTCTCATGAGCCGACGAGCAAACCTATCACGACGCGGTCTATTTGGTTCGAGTCGAGAAGCCACACTAACTGTGGGTTTGTGGTTAATTGAGAAATAAACATGAATTACTCACAAAACTTGAAGTTAATTTTTTTTAAAAATTTTCTGGTGTAAACCATGGGTATCCGGCAACAAATCTGGATCAACCCAGGTAGGCACCCGATGGGGTAAACCTCTCCCAGCACTGGTTTTCTCTATTCACAAGATTCGAACTCGAGGCCATGCCCAACATACAAATTTCTTTGCAAATTTAATTTCTTAATAATAAATTAACTCAAAATTTCCTTTTTATACAATTTTTGTCGTCGTAGTATGAGGGTTATCCAAACTGACCCAAGAAAAAAAATGGGCCAGGTCAGGGTTGATCTGTTTCAACCCGAAACTGAAGTGACCCAACCTGAACTCATGTCATTGACCTGATTTGCCAGCACTATTGGATATTATAGTTAAATCTTTTATCATATTATTGGGGAGAAGCACAAAATGCAGGGCAACTTCTTTTGTGGTTTGGTGAAGATGCTATAGTTTGTGGCTAACAGGATGCTTGGGTCCATCATTTTGCTGCTTTCATCAAAACATCCCCCTTTAATCTTAATCTTGCTTTTGCCCAAAATAATGCTATTATTGCATATGCATTTTACGGTTCGACCGCGAATCGTCGTAAATCGGACCTCTCCGGTTTGAATACATTAAGATCCTAACTAGATTGGAGCAGGAACATGCACCTTTCCTTGTTCTAATTAAGGGTTCTCTTCTTTCAAGTCTCATTTACACATTAATTCATTCTTAAGCTTGATGATGTAAGAGTTTTAATCGGTGATTTGGAATCGTTGGTTCCATAAATTTTAATTTTTTTAAATTCAAAAGTTGTAATATTTTTCGGGTGTGAACCGTCGGTTTCGATTTACTTGAAACAGATCATGTCTAGTCATATACACACCTAAGAGTAAATTGTTACATGACACGAATCAGACACGACCCATGAGGTCTGTGTTCATGTCCACCCAAAGTGGCAACAAAAGAATCAGGTTGTGTTGCTGGCTGGTATAAACAAGAAAGCATGATAGTGACATGACCCAGAACTCAAAATTACTGCAGTTTCAGACGAACCACGAAAACACAACTTCAAAACAAAGTAAATGCTCGTGTCTCCGGCCCAAAGTGACATGAAATCTGACATTTCCTCGACACCAACACAAAATGACACAACACGAACACGACCTTAAACCAAATGAAACCTTTTTTTATCTCATTTTATTTAAACAATTTTTCCCGGTATCTAGCTTTTCACTTAAAAGTTTGCTGCTTTAGACTCATTATATGAATCATTTTGAAAAACTATTTAATTCATAAATCAATCCCAACAACATCCCTACGAAATATTATGCAAGACTTGGTGGCATGAAACCTGGGTTCTTGCATTCGCTGCAACCGTCGAGTTCTTAACATCATGAAGTAAGATTTGACGTACAGCAATGAAGCTAGACATGGCCTGGTTTCGGTTTTCTTGGAACTTGGGATTAGGAACTGGAACCAAATAGGAACCAGGCTGGTTCCAGTTCCGGTTTGTAACTGTATGTTTCAGTTCTGGTTTCTAATTTGAGTTCAAAATTATCCAAAACCTGAAAAAGTTATTATAAATTTTGGAAAAAAATGAAACTGGTAGTTTGGAACCACCGGTTCCAGTTCCTGACCTGGTTCGATTTCTGTTGAAACCTTCAAACCAGTTCCAAATCGGCCATGCCTATCATAAGATATAGGAGATGAAACATACATGAACAATAGGACCTATGAAGTTATAAACGTAGCAATATCGTATACCAAGTACGGTTGTGGTAGCTTTTGAAGACATAGGTACATGGATTCGTTTCAAAACCCTAAGGGGATTATTACTTCCACACCTTTTTTATTATTCACATGCTCTTTTTTCAAAAATATAAAAATTACTTCGTATCAAAAAAGAATCAAGAAGAAAATAATAAAGTCAACAACAAGAAAAAAGAAGAAGAATATGAATAAAAAAATTAAAAATCAAGAAACATATCGAGTATATTTTTACGAACATTGTGTAAAATAAGAAAAGACATGGCTCAATTTTCTTTCCTACCAATAGAGAGGCGTGATTGAAGCACGGTTTTGTTCCCTACCTACCAATAGAGAGATGGGGTTGAACCACAGATCCTACCAATGGAGAAACGCAATTGAAATGCGTCTCCATCATCACAGAGATATGCACATGTTGTGTCCGTCATTTTTTTTGTTTTGATTTTGATAAAAAATGAAATTAATACATCAAATAAATGATAAAAATATATGGAATCAACGAAATACCTCACCAAATCACTAAAACCTCTTCAAATCAATTCCCTTCTCTCTTTTATCTTCTTCCTTTTTGTTATTTTTCTTCTTTTTTTTCCTGTTGAATTTGAAGCACTATAGGATGATGATGACTCAATATCGTGTATTGAATTGATCTTTGAGTCATGAGACAATTAATAGTATTGGGGTAATTTTTGAATTTTAAATTGGGCAAAATTGAAAGCAAGGTAAAAAGAGGTATGTTGAAGTAAAATGAGTGTGCACGCATCAATTCTAAACCAAAAAGGCGCACACCCATTTTACTACACACCTTTTTATTATTTTCCCAAAATACCCTTAGTCATTTCAATAATTTAGAAAAATATTCTCACCAAAACTACGTGCTCTATCTGTTAATATTTCAGCCCTCATTTTCGGACATTCTTCCTTCCATTCTTTGCTCCCCAACTCATTTCAACCACCTATTACTCGATCTATAATTATTTAAACCAAAAGAATGGATTGAAATCCGTCAAAAAATGAAAAAATTAAAAAAGAAAGAGAAAAAGAGAAAAATAAAAAAGGGATTTGTCGATTTATGTTGTTGATTTGATTTTGTTTTTTTCTCTTTTTTAGATGTTTTGATTGATTTTTAGACCGAAATTAAAAATAAAAAACTAGGACATCTTGATGGAAGATACACGCCCGACCTGCATCTATCCTAATGGGGCAAACGCAAGTCAGGCACATCTCCCCAAAGAGAGAGACACATATCAACCACGTCTCTCCTTTTGGGGAGATGTGCTCACATTTCTTTTGTCGGGATCCCTACTTTTTATTTAATTTTTTTTGTATGTTTCTGATTCTCTTTTTCTTCTTCTTTTCTTGTTGATTAATATGGTTGTTGTTTTCTTATTATATAATTGTCACTTCTTATCGATTTCGTTTTTAGTTTCATTTTTTTTATGATTTTTGTTTTTGTTTTTTCTTCTTTATTTTATCTTTAATCAAAATTTGTAAGAATATATATTGAGCTATTATGAAGACAATAATGTTAAGTAAAACCTCGCTGGAGCCAAAAGGTTCCATCAAATATACTTTTGCTGAAATTGGGTAGAAGAGGAGACATTGAATGAGGGAGGAGAGGGAAATGTTGGGTTAGAATGTGAGAGAAAACATTATTTATATGAAAGGCAATTTTGGTATTTAATGGAAAAGGGGTCTGTGGATAGTAAAAAGGATCCTTCCAAAGCTTTAAATGGATGTTTTAAAATGAAAACAGAAGTTAGATATAAGTTGCGCTTGTTATTTGCCCAAAGTACAAACTTTGATTGCGGATTCAACTCAAATAAAGAACCCATATCCGTATTCTGATTTGACGAGATCCAACTCTTCTGATTAGATCAAGTACTCGAATCAAGATTAGAATCTGAATCCGATCTATCAACCATATGGAATCACAAGTTATCTATTCTCTCAACAGTATCCAAACGTGGACCAATCCAAATCAGCAAGCTGTCAACGTGGGACCCACAGCGTAGTACTGCTTCGGAAGTCTGCCTTGGCAATGCATGACGTGGCCCATCAGCAGCCAAGTCTCGGTCGCTCGCCTTTCGAGTAGTCCCTGTCCACATGCCCTGATCCACCAATGAGAATTTAGATAAATAAAATATTTCGTAAAAATATCGGCTCATTGATCTCAAGCCGGCTAAGCTGCGCCGATCATCTTGCCTTTCCTTCTGTGACAACCAAACGTACAAGCACAACGAGCAGTAGCTCACCTGGTTAGGGAGTCTACTCATAAGTTGAACGTCATGAGTTCAACGCACCGGTCATGCATCTGGCTTTGGCCTTCATGTTCTATCTAGAAGAAAAGAAAAGAACTAAACAAGTACATATTTCGGATTATAGTATACCTGAACCGACTACATCGGGTTCCATATGGTCATGGATTCGATTTGATGCATGTTGGTTAAAATGTGTCCTCTATCAAGTATTGCTTGTGACAAGGAAAATTTTGAAAATTAAATATTATAAAGCAGCTAACAATGCTTGTCAATGACAAGAATATATTAAAACATCATATTCGACATATTCTATTATTGAATTGTGTTGATTTAAAAAGTCTTGGAATGAAAATCGGCATCTTTCACTTAGTATCATATGGGTATACAACCATAATAGGTTTGCATTAGGAGGGTTAACGGATCCGAACTCATCAAGAGGCAATTTTCCTATGAAAATGGGTCTTTTTCGTTGATACATTTAGTGCGAAATAAACCCGATTTCGAGGGTGAACCCGCGGCTGATGTCGGTGAATTGGATAGTTGAAGTTGTGGTTCAATTATCCATTTCAGCTGGAACAGATTGAGAAAGTCAATCAATCTTTCATGCACACTATTTAGGTAATATTATGTAATATCTAATGTTGAAACCACAAGGTCTGGAGAGCTATTTGGATTTAAGCCGACCCAACCCAAGCCTTGTAGATGCCCATATGACAAATTAAACCCACAAAAGTGAGTCGAAGTTGGTGCATTAGATCCCAAGATAATCGAGTTGTCTCTATCTATATGATATAAAAAATTAAAAACATGGGTAAACCAAACAAATTTACTTTTCTACATTTATTATTGAAGAAAAGAAGGAAAAGCAACAGCGAAGAGACCCGAGTGGGAATTCCATATAAGAAAGAGCCAGCAATAACACACTTGCCAAAACTCTGGTCCATCTACAGCAATGGCTTCCCCTGCAAAGAGCTCCAGGCTTTCCCTGGCTATGGAGAGGACGGGAAACTGGTAAGTCACCAACCTTTCTTTGCTTTCTTCACCCTTAGATCAAGCAACCGACCGCCAGGATCTCTCCACTGCTTGTTAACTAAAGATCCAAATTTATTCCCTTAGAGTGGTGGGGATCTAGACCGTTCATCCTCGAATCGGACGGTCCATCTCATAAACCTACTGTTGTGAATTTCCGCAGGGTGTTCTCGCAAGAGATCCCGAGTGATGTGGTGGTTCAGGTCGGAGAGGCCAAATTCTGCTTGCACAAGGTACTTTCTCTTTCTGCTTCTCTTGGGGAGTCGTAGAGGAACGATCAGGATGAGTGTGGGTGGGCCCAACTAGCCTTAACAGACGGTCAGATTGGCTTCTTGATGGGGCCCACCTGCATTCCTCCATGGCTGAACTGATCATATGAACCCTGAGGATTTGTGTGTGGGTTTTGTTGAAATTTAAATTCTCAGGAAATTATTAGTGTCAACTGGTAACCGATTGTTAGGTGCCACATGATCTCATACCAGTATATTACATACATATACACGTATATACATACTGTATACGTATAGAGTATGTATGCTTGGTATGGTCATCTAGCTAGTTGTCTCGTTTTTGTCAATCTTGTGATCAGTTTTAAGGGACTTTCAAAGAGGAAGTCTGTGATAAAGGTTATGCAGAGGTCTACAAATCCAACAAAGCGAAAATCCAACCAAGTTTTACATTGATTTCCAAAACTTAAAATCACGCACGTAAGCTTCAAACCAGCAACACCAGAGTTAATATAAAATATGAAAGACTGATCAAAAAAAGATCCCGGCTAGGCGGAACAATCGAAAATACTCATTCCAATGGGCTTGAAGCTCTGAACTGTCGACGGAAGAACCTTATTCCGGCTTGGGACGGATCCTTTTATGTTTCTCTGTTAACTTGGCAAGCTGTACTTTCCTGTTCATCGCTGTATGGATCCCCAAGAGTTTTCTGTGTACATGGAAATCGAGATATTTCAAAGCTAGGTGGCGCTCTAATAATTGGTGTTTGCTGAACTCTTTGTTTCTGTCTATTAACTTGTTCAAATTGCTCACTGTGTCCAAAGTCTTGTTTGATATCTACAAGAACTTTTCCTGCTGCATGAGGAATACAACCTTCTATAATGGTTTGATGCATGTCCCCAGTAAATTCTCGTGATCTTTGAGCAATAACAATTTTAAATTACCGTATTTTAATGCATGATTGAACCTGATCCGATCTCTCTCTCTATATATATAACTAAGCCTTTTCCAATACTAAATGGGCTTTGCTATATAGATTCTAAGTTATTTTGATATAAATTATATAGTTCTTTATTTTTTCTTTTCAATACTTACGTAGTCTTTTTCACATACCTTTTTTCGATAGTCTTTTTACTTATCTAAACTATCTTAAATGATTTTTTATTATATTATTAATTGATATCACTCTCAATTTATTTTTAATAACCTCATTATATATACTGTATTTTCTTATGTGATTACACATCTACCGATATTTTTTTTACATGTTGGCTATTAATATATATATGTGTGTGTGTGTGTGTGTGAGAAAGTGTTTTTACAGCGACCCTTACGGATGGGATCATGATTGTCTCTCTCTCCCCTCATAATGGTTGTCCTTTGTGCATGTGACCAGCTTGCTGAATGGTTGACTGTCTCTATTCACTTGGTAAATAACATAATTGCAGGGAAGTTCGCTTCTTGCTGGTTCTGTATGGTTAACGGGAAAGATAGAAATTCCTAAGAAAATGACCAATGGGACCTTGTTTTGAAGCATGCAGGGAGAAAACATCAAGAACATCAACTTCATAAAATTAATTGCAAAAACCAATCTTGTGTGAATAATAGATTTTCTCAGTTTTATATGATTTACCTCTGCATATTAAAGATATCTTCATATTATCAAGATATGTAACAAGTAATCTTCTTGGGAGTTCTATAAAAAAAAAGCAACTTTCCAGGGAATTTAACCTGACGCACACTAAGTTTTGAGTTGTTTGTTAACATAGCACACGATCGAACTTTATAAAAACAAACAATTCATGCAATCAATCCCATTATCAACTTATCTAATATGAAAAAGGCTTAATTGTTGTTGTTTACCCACTAAGTTTTGAGTCCTTCCAACAGTTTGTGCTGATTGCTAAGAGTGGCTTCATGAGAAAACTGATCATGGAGTCGCCGGACCCGGATCTCTCCAGAATCGAACTCGTGGACATCCCGGGTGGTCCGGAGATCTTCGAGAAGGCTGCGAAGTTCTGCTACAGTGAGAACTTTGAGATCACAGTGAGGAATGTGGCTGCGCTGCGTTGTGCTGCAGAGTACTTAGAAATGTCTGAGATGTATGCTGAAGGCAACTTGATCTCCCGCACGGAGGAATTCTTGGCGTACGCCGGACTGAACACATTCTCCGGTGCCATTGCCGTGCTCAAAAGCTGCGAGGAATTGATGCCTGTTGCTGCTGACCTAAAAATCGTTCATAGATGTGTGGAAGTTGCAAGCTTGAAGGTGATTCTAAGCAAACCTTTTTCTTAGTATTTTTGGGCGTTTTCTTTTGTCCTCCCCATTGTGAAATAAATGTTTAATAAAAGGTATTTTCTGATATCTAAAAAATCTTGAAAAAGTATAAAAGGAAAATATTAGGATTTTTTTCCTTATGAAACTAGTAAATTGACAAAAGAGTTTTTAAAATGTTTTCCATCTAAAAAGGAAACAGAGAGGCTGCAACAAAACAATGAAACTAGTGTAATTTAAGCAACAACAATTAGGCTTTTTTCCATATCAGTTATATAAATTCTTTGTTTCAAAATAACCTTAAAAAAATTTTAAAAAACCTACAAAAATCTCATCCTGATCAATGTTCAATATTTAAATTAAAAGTAACATTAAAAATACCAACCGTTTCATTTAAAAAATCGAATGGTTATGATGAGTTCGATGTCTATATATATACGCACTCGTGTCCGTACATGCACTTAAGAATAGGACGTCAACTCTCAGGCCACAAAGCAATATTGTCACAACATTTGTATTTACCGTAATATTCTCGTGATATTTCCAAAATATCTGCAAGGCTAACTTGTTACTAGGATTGCTCCATAATGTCTGGCTAAGTTCAGGGCTGCTGATTAATCGAGCTGCTCATCGTGGCTAGGGTTGCACAGGCTCGTGATTAGCTGGGTCAAGTTTGGTTTGTGATCTAAGTGAACTGAACATGAGCTGGCTTGTGAAGCTGCCCGAGCCGAACATAAGCAGTGTGTGTTCGGTTAGGTCAGTTAAGTACATGGAGAAGCATGTTAGCGAACCATATTAACTAAATGAATTGAGTGGTATAATTTAATAAGTAGCCAAATCTTTTGATTGAGCAGCTCGTGCTTGGCTCATCGAGCTGAGCTCGTATTTGGCTCTCGGTCGGTGCATCGTCGAACACGATCTTTAGTTCACGAACCAGACATGAACAGCTACGGTTTGGTTCATTTGGCTCAGTACTTAACGACCCTAATTAACATCGATACGTTTTGTAGCTTTGTTTCTCAAGAGAGCTATTTTGTCAATATAAAGAACACTTTTAATTAACGTTATTTTGTGCACGAGAATTTCATGCAGTCATCCGTGTTTTTTTCAGGCCTACAACGAAGCGAACTTCCAGACCCGAGGCCCAGTGGGATGGTGGATGGACGAACTCTGCGTCCTGGACGTCGATTTCTTCGGCCGCTTCATGGCCTCCCTCAAGGCCCGGGGCGCCAAGGCGCAGACCCTGGCCGCCGCCGTCATGACCTACGCGGAGCGCTCCCTGCGCGAGCTCGTCCGTGACCACACCGGCGGCGGCGCCGTGTTTGCCACGGCCTTGTCTCGCAACGACCAGGAGCAAAGGAAGCGGCAGAGGGAGGCGCTCCAGGGTGTCGTGGCGACGATGCCGACGGAAAGAAAGGTTTTTCCGGTGACCTTCCTCTGCTGCCTGCTGCGCGCGGCGGTGTTCCTTGGATGCTCCCCGGCGACGCGAGGCGACCTCGAGCGGCAGATCGCGGCCGTGCTGGAGCACGTCGGTGTCGACGACTTGCTGGCCATTTCGATGGGGTACGACGGGGAGCGCGTCATCGACTACGAGAGCGTCCGGCGCATCATGTCCGGGTTTGCCGAGCGGGAGAGGAAGGAGTGCGTTGCTGCCCGCGACAGCTTCGGGAAGGGATCGGCAGCATCGCCGGCAATGCAGAGGGTGGCGAAGACGGTGGATACGTACCTGGCAGAGATCGCCACCGACGCCGAGCTCGGCATCTCTAAGTTCACGGGCTTGGCCGTCTTGGTCCCCAAGTCGGCTCGCCCGTATGATGATGACCTCTACCGTGCCGTTGACATTTACCTAAAGGTCAGTCATAGTTCAACCTATGCCCATTCTCGTATCAAACCAGAACCCGCACTTTGAAAACCGAATCATTACATAATAAATAGGTATATATATAATTTATATGATTATATACATATTGATAAGTATAGAAGTTTTATAAGCGTTTATATATATATATTGAGTTTTACAACATGACATACATATATTTAAATAATAAAATTACATAAAACTTAAATAAATAGAACCGTGGTTTAGAATGAAACCAAACTAAAACCACCGAATCAGTTTTCTAAATATTAGGAACCGCCAATAGCAGTTTGGTTTCAAGTTGAGATTAGAATCAAACCAAACCAAATCAAAACCTGAAAAGAAACAAATCATGACCTCAATCTTTGGGCATCGTTTTGGGTCAGCACCTCCAATAGAAAAATCCTCGGATTCAGTTACGGCTCTGTTTCTAGTTTTTTTTACTTTGTCTTTCATAAGCAAGTATGTAGGCAACCCCGTAATAGATATGCACACTCCCGGGTTTTGAACTCGTGACCTTCAAGTCGATGGTTGAAATCCCAAGCGTTTTGCATTTTGTCTAAATTTATATCGAAACAAGCAGGCACATCCTGGGTTGGACGAGCTAGAGAGGGAGAAGGTGTGCAGTGTCTTCGACCCTTTGAACCTGACCTACGACGCGAGGGTGCACGCCTCACAGAACAAAAGGCTCCCCGTCCAGATCGTGTTACACGCTTTGTACTACGACCAGCTGAAGACTCGGTGCGACGACCCGAAGATATCCGATGCTACCATGATGAGGAACCAGATCAATGCTGATGTCTCCCTCATGAAAGAGAACGAGGAGCTCCGGTCTGAGTTGGCCAAGATGAGGGCATTCGTGTCCGAGATCCAGCATCCGAAGAGCGGACACGGGCTCGGTAGTTCGTCGTCGGCGAAGTCGTCATCCACCAAGAAACCCACTTTCTTCTCCTCCGTGTCGAAGACTCTCGGGAAGCTGAACCCGTTCCGACACGGCTCTAAGGACACGACACATATCGAGAACGCCACGTGCGTTGTGGCTGACGGTGCGGCCAAGCCCAGGAGGAGGAGGTTCTCTATCTCTTGAGTCCGGTGGCAATGTTTTGGGTTGGTTATGTGTTTTTGTGTTTAGTTTCGTGTTGATTGGTAGGAACGTGGAATGTGACAAGCAGGTCCATGGCTTTGTTTTGTATCGTATGTATATATAAATTTATAATCTATCAAAATCTAAGCGTGTTTGCCATAAAACTTTCTAAATTTTAACTTAATGTGAAAAATCCAGCCCGAACCCTCTTCTCTTGAACTTGAAACCATCCTGAAAATTATATTTCGGGTTGGGTTTGAGCATATTCGAGTACCTGCTCTCCCATATTTACTTCTTACCTGGCGAAAGGCATTTGGTTTTCCTTCCCCAAAATGAAACTTATATGCGGTCAAATCGGGTTATATCCGCCCCATTTGGATTGGATTGGATTGGATTGGGTCAGTACCAGGTAGTCAGCCATTTTTTCACCTATTGTAAAAAATAAAGGTCTGATAACCTAGCGGAATTGATTGAATGGAAGCTGTTGAGGGCTCATTCAACTCAAAATCTTGCTTGTGTTCAGCTCGTGTCAAACCAAGTTGTACACGAAACAGACATGATCCCAGTTAAATGAGTTGAGCATCAGTTGTTCGTTAACGTTTGAAACATGACCCTAATATGTGATATGATTTTTAAGTCAACAATTAAGACAAAATTATATTTTTATGTAAATACTTCAGTTAAAACAATTCTTTAACATATGTATATAACAATTTTATATACTTTATTAGACAAACTTATGCATGCATCTTTAAAACCATTATCGGTGGTGTCTTTTATTTGTTGTTCTCTCGCTTGTGGAGGAGGACAAGAATTACTTATAGCTATGGAAAGGTAGCAGTGTAGGCTTGTTTCGTAAGTAAACTTTTTATGAGGCGAATGTTTAACCTAATTTGTTTGCCGAAACTGGGTCTAGTCGGAAGCTTCCCCTCCCGGGGACTTGATTTTGCTCCTGCCGGCGGATGTTACCGGTTTCCCCGCCTTCACCGCCTTGTGTCGTTAGTGTTGTCTTCGTGCTTGCGGCAATGGACTAAAAACGAACTAAGTTCATAGTGCTTGCTGCAACCCCATGCGAAACTGAATACAACATAACATTCATGTTCATCTCATAAGGTTTAATGACCCAGCTTGTGTTCAGATCATTTAGAAAATGAACCGAAAACAAATGAGCTCATCGTGAGCCGGATGCATCCGGACCACGAGCATCTCGGTTCATTTACCGGCTGTCATATATAATATTTTCTGTACAAGAAGATTTTGGAAGATTTAATCGCAGAAATTCCTCAACCTATTGTGTAGATTTAATTTCCTGTAGTAGGATGCAACTGCTCTTTTAGTTCCACACACAAATAGAGCTGCTGCAATTTAGACACGACACAAAAAGACGAAAGAAAAAACACAACCTGGAAAGTTTTTGTCCGTGTCCACTTAATGAAAAAAAATGGACATGTTAGGGTTGGTCATTCTTTTATAAATGACATGACATAAGAACATAGAATAACACGAAAACTGCTCTATATTCACTAAAAATAACACGAAAAAAACAGCAGGTCATGTTCAGGTTGAACTGTTTCTAACATGAACATAGAATGACAGGACACTAACACGATTGCAACCCCAAGCAGCAGCCAACTAACACTAAATTTGGAGACCCGAGCATCGTCCGGAAAACAATGAAATGGACCAAAGCGATGATCTTTCAGAATGAAGACTACGGGAGCTTACTGGTTTTCAATCCTTCTTGTTCATCAATAGAATAGTGAGATTTGGGCATAGCTTTCAGGTCCATATTTAGCCTGAAAATGCCCAAAACGTAGAGGCGGCCGGCCGGTTGGGACCCTTCTTGGTTGGCTGTATTGGATGACTGCGACCCGAACGGCTCCCCAAACTGAAACCAGATGAACCACCGGAAGCGAAACAGAACAGGAACCACGGGCCTTTGCAATTATGTCTCAGTTTTCGAGGAACCAAACTGGAACTGAAATGGAGCTAACGGTTCGGAATCGGCATTTTTAAGTCATTTTGTTTTTCCCCAGTTTTAAAATCCCAACTTTGCTTCATAAAATTTTCAAAGGAAACAGCAATCAAACCGGAACCAGTTAGATGGGATCAGATCCATATCCAACGGGGCGGGGGGTTCGGGTTCGGGTTCGGGTTCGGGTCTAGGCATTGGCGGATGTAGAAATTCCTGTAGGGTGGGATGAATAGATCACCGAGTAGTGTAGGGTGGGCAAAGTATGACTTATGTAGAGCTACAATTTTGTTTTGAACTTTAGAATTTCGTGGGGGAACCTCCTACATCCGCTCAATGTAATATATATGTGTGTGTGTGTGTGTGTGTGTGTGTGTGTAATCCTTGCGTGAAATTGCTAAAATAAATGGATGTTTATATGACTTCTTTTAGAAGAACTGTGTCAAGTATCCCTTTTCAATTCCAACTTGTTTGGAACGCTCTACGGGAGGTTCCAAAACTGCCGGTTTCAAGATGGTCCCGGTTTCAGATTCAAAACAGTCCTGAAACCATTAATTTTTTTTTAAAAGAAAGTGGGACTCAAACTCCCACTAACATCTTAAACGTTAAAAACTATATATATGAACTATTTAATGGCAGTTTGAAACCAGTGATTTCGATTCCAAACAGATTTTCGAACCCTCAATTCCGGTTACAATTTCAAGACCCGTTTGATTCCAATTCGAACCATCGCACTGACTTTATCAGAGCCAGGTTTCGATCCTGGGACCTGTGGGTTATGGGCCCACCACGCTTCCGCTGCGCCACTCTGATTTGGATGATAATATGTTGAAACAATAGGTCTATAATTACATTTAATACTTCTCGCGTGGGCCAACAAGAATCACCTTGATGAAAGAGACGAGAGCCTTTGCTGTCCTTCTCCAGATCTATACATTGATTACAGAGCCCACACGACATTTAAATCAGATTAGATCTCGTCATCAAATTTCTCCTTCCGACTCATTTCCGCGTTCCCCACTCTACCTACAGTTAGTAAGTACTTCATTGTATTTTCTTAAAGCCAGATGGTAGAACGGTGCTGCTCTCTCTCTCTCTGCTTTCGACCTATATGAAAATGAAATCTGAACGTCTTTACACTTCAAGCTATTGGTGATGAACGTAGGTCCACAATGACTTTGGTACTTCGATCATCATGATAAGGATAACCCCGCTATGGGGAGAAATGGGGTTCTGGGTGGCGTTCCTATAACTCACCTCCTCTATTTTTTAATTGACTCTTTCATACCTTTGCTGTAAATTCTCTTGAATCGATCAACATAGTTTTCTGTAGTCTTTCCTTTTTTTCATCTTGCATTGCTAAACAAATGAACGAAATCGAACAACCCTCACAGTAAATTCTCTCTCTCCTCACCAAAACTAAGTATGTTCTCAAACACCCACATCTTTTCAGATTCAGAGGGTTTCAACCTCCTCTTCGTGTAAATCTTCCATCGCTGTACTTTATCAGAGATGAAAGAGTTCTGATAGTGTGTGTGTATGTGTACTTTAGAAGAAGCCAGCCCAAAAGTGAAGGTGAAATCTTCATGATCAATCCTGCGTTGATATTATTATTTTAAACATGAACCCCATGTCTTGGTTCGGAATTGAGAGCATGTCTGCAGGTAGGGTCCCCCCAATTCAACAAAGGGACTAAAGCCACCTGCAACTATCCTTGCTCCCACTAACATAAAATTCCTCTACTAATCCTCGCTTTTCCTTTGTCACCTCAATTTGCATCAACAAAAATGAACAAAGCACCATATTTGTATTGAATAATAAAAAGCTTCCCTGTTCTAATAATTCATCAGTGCACATGGAGTACAGGGAATATAATTCTTACCGTATATCTAGTCTGTAACCGCTAAACTCGAGAAGCGGTCTTCTTCTCTCCTGCTTCCCTCTCTCTTATTTAATAGCTTTGAGTCGCTAGGTCTGTCGGTTATTTTCAATATGTTATTCTTCTTCTGATCTCAGTGTGTCCCACAGTTGGACAAGTTTATTTGTGACTTTTCTTTATAGATGATGACACTGTTGTCAGAAGCCTTCCCTTATTGTTGCTCTTGTTGATGGTGGTGGTTGGCAATTCTCAGAGAATGAATCAGCACAAGAGGGGTCAGAGTCTCTTCGGGTTCCGGAATGAGAGCCATGGGTTGGCTAAGGACAACAGGCGTAATCTGCTAACGACTTCAATGGATGATGAATCACTGCACTCTGCAAGTGAGTTTTTCCTTTATCGTCTCCTTGTTTCATGGCTGTGGGTGGCGTCATTTGTTCCTTATGATGCCTCTGAAATTCAGATCGATTCATCTTATGCAGTTTGGTGTTTGTAAAATTGATTTCTGGGTTGAATTTAAGGGGTGGTATCAAAATCTTTGTTTTTCTGATGATCTTCCTTTGAAACACTCTCATTCAGGTTGATGGAATGAATTTGCCTCTGGAACCTCTCTCTCATCTTTTAGTTGAATTTCTGAATGTGGGTCTTTCTGTAATCCCTTTATTTTAGTTGAATTAGTTGGTGGATTTTGTTTAGACTGTTTTTTGTGACTAGATCTGCGATGGATTTCATCTCATCAGATGATCTCACTAGGTTCGCTGCCAATCGATTTTCTGTCAGGAAGCATTCATAGCCGTTGGATTTTTCTAACCAAGTTGCAGACACTTTTTTCTTCTTTTTCTACAAGTGGTTGTCTAACGTGATGCTACCGACTAGTCCTTCGCCTTAATTAGGATTGTTGTGGCCCTAATTTTGTGGAAATCTTCCTCACAGTTTCTAAGAGATTGGGGAAGGTCTCGGTCGGAACGCCGCCGGCCAAATCTACGAGTGGATCCACGGGGATGGAGGATCTACTGACTTCGGACAGGGAGAAGCATGACTATGATTGGTAAGTATCATGATGCTTCATCCTGTTTTGTTCCCCCAAGAATCATCTTTTCCAATGATCTCGTGGTGTTTCAATTGATGAGTCTTCCAATTAGACTGATCTCTTTCAGCGAGTTTTTGATGTCTCAATTGATGAACCTCACAATGAGACTAGTCTCTTTCGGCGAATTTATGGTGTCTCAATTGATGAATCTCATAATTGGGGCGGAGGCAATCAATCCGTACGCAATCCAGATCTGAATTTCGACGATTTTCATCGAGTTTTGAATCTTAAAATGGTACATTGCATTCATCATTAAGTATTCATACGCTGCTTTCTTTTAGCCTTTCCTTTTCTTTCTTAAAGAATCTTTTAGTCCATAATTGATGAATAATTTGCTCAGCCATGATTTCTAGATAAAAAAATATGTTGAAAAATGCTAATTTATGTTGGGGAGTTTACTAAGAATTGTTTATTTGTTTCAATGGCGAACAAAATCACATATAAGAATCATAAAGGATTATTGTATATGACGAACAAATATATAAGCTTAGCACCATATTAGTACCATATAACCTTTTGGAAACAATTATAATTGCAACTATAGTTTCAAAGATGATCATCACCTTTGATACTCTGGCAGCATCTAAGAACATGCTGCTGTCACAAAATTACTCAAAAAGCATAGCCAAAGGTTATAAACAGGTCTGTTACTCCAGATCCAATCCAACAGATACTTCAAAGGATCCTGTCTAATCCAGTGCTCGTGTTTCATTTTTCCTTCTTCAATCGAGATGGGCATAAAACCTCCGAATTGATGGTCTCGATCTCAGAATAGATCGGATTATCAATAAGCTTTTAATGGTAGTGATCTGAATCATGTGCCATAATGAATCTTAGGGAGCTCCTTATCCAGTCAAAGGGAGAACTCACAGACCAACTTGGTGTGGAGGCCATGTTAAAAATGACAAGGAATTAAATTCATACTACTTATATTATATTGATTCTTTCACTTTATTCAGTAAAGAATGCTGGTGTATTCGACGAGGTAAACATGGTGCCAGTTTTTTTTTTTTATAAAAAAGTTTTATCACGAAATAAAATCCCATTCAATTGGCATGCGGGCTGTAAACAGGTCAAATCCAGATTGGCAACAGATAGATTCTGTGTTGTTCCCAACTCCTAGTCGCTTAATAGGTCATATAATAATAGTTCCTCTAAATGTGGATCTTGGACTGGATCCAATTTTCTATTGGCCTTTTCCTTTTTATTTTGGGTATATTCATGAGTCTGAATCCTGAGTACGCCCTGGGTATCAAACTCATGACCTTCATCTTGTGAGTTGACGTCTAGCAGGTCGGGTGTTGCCCTTTGTGCTTTATCGGTTTCGATCCGACGAATTGTATTTAGGGTGTGTTTGGTGATTCCAGATCTAGGTGGGGAAATTATCTCTAGGCTTTCAGCACAAACTTATGTCTTCTTTAGGTGAAAATATAAATGAAGTCACAATAACCATAATCTTGAAAATTATATGAATAAGATCATAAAGCTTGGATTTTACAATAGAGAGCGTGATATTCTACAAACTTTTCTCGCATAATGTACTTGTTGACTTTTAACAATATTTTAATCCATTGATTGCTGATATTTTGTAACTGTTTTCCTATATTAAAAAATTAAGCTGACATTTTCCAGAAACCTTTTTTTTACAAAAAGATGACTTTCTAATTTTTCATGAGATATCTGCTAAGAAAATGCTGATGTAAAATTTATGGTAAAACTGAAGTTATTAATGGTTTCCCACCAAAAAATGGATATAAAATGGGATTATTAGAGAAAAATTTTATGTTGGCACTCACATCTTAAGCGGTTTGGACATTTGGAGAGGTGATTATATAGTGTTTCATCCTTCATTGAGAATGTGTGATGAGCTTGACGGGTAATACTATCTTGTACCAAAATGTCCAAGAAAAGACTTTTTTTTGTTATAAGAGGAGGCCGAAGCCTAACAAACACCCTTGCATGTACCCCCTGAGAGTCGAACTCCCCACGAACAGCATCAGCATCAAGGCCTGGTGCTGTTGAGCTAACGCTCTGGGTGCTCCAAGAAAAGACTTTGAACAACGAGTTGAATGAGCTCTTGCTGCAAATAATGTTCTTGTGACATCGCAAAATTCGCCAACTCTTTGCTTACAAGTAGAGCTCTCTCTCTCTCTCTCTCAACTCAAATATTGATGTGAACAGGCTGCTCACACCACCAGGCACCCCCTTAGGTGATAAGCAGGTATCCTTATTGGCACCAACACCTGCACCAGCCACTAGGCCAACCTCTGCTACCAAGACTTTCAGGGTAAAATTCTACACCCAATTCCCATTTTCTTCTTCTTCTTTGTCATGAGAAATCCTCGTGAATGCAAATGATCTCCGTGCTTTACTTGCCTTTGTTCGGGGCGTGAGATGCCAACGTCTTTGCTCCCACCCGCTCATTCATGTGGGGCTATTTCCATGTGGTTGGACGACCACTTTAATGTATAGTAATAAAATGAACTGATGGTATTTTACTGTCTTTTTTTAATGGTTACAAGAGGAGGCCGAAGCCTAACACGCACACCCACACATGCACCATCTGGGAGTCAAACTTCCCGCAGTGCTAGAATGCTCTGTTGTTGAGCTAACGCTCTCGGTGCACCCCACAACCTGTTTTTTTTTTTGTTGCAAGAAGAGGAGGCCAAAGCCTAAAACATACACCCACACAACTCCCCATCAGCATCAACTGCACTAGAACGCCCTGCCATTGAGCTAAACGCTCTCGGTGATCCTCACAGCCTTTATACAACCAACCAAGAGACTTTGGGTCAGGCACATAATAAATGGAAGAATCATGTTCCACACTGAGAACTGAAAATGAACCGTCACATGCCTGAGTCCACATCATGGACTCATTCACTATACTTGAACACCATATTCATGTGATCTACATCTTGGAATCATTGATTTTATGCATGGGCACCGAAACTCACGTGACTGTGACATGTACCTTTCTTGATTCCTGGCTAATGGTGCTTGTGCAGTCGGTGACCCCATGAAAGTAGACCCTACAGTGGCTCTCCGTTGCCCCATACATGCAGGGGAATTGCTCGTTTTCGTTTCGAGAAACTTTTTCCTTTCCCTTCTGCTTTTTAAATTCAAAATATTTATAATGTTTAAAATCTCATTAATATCGAATTCATTAATTCTAGTTCGTGCATCGCTTCTCACACCCCTCACATTGTGACAGCTGGAGAGAGAGGTTTTCTTGTCGAAATCGACCTTTCAACGTCTAAGTAAAACAGGAACGACAGTTTTAAAAAATTACAAAAATCTAAATATCATATAAAACTGATAGCTTTGGAATTAGAGCCAAATAGTTGGTTCTGATTCCACTGAAGGTGGAATGAGAACTAAATCAAGTAGTCCTCGGTTCAGGGTCCAGTTTGATTGTTCCAGTTACTGACCTAGTTCAGTTTCAGTTGGAATGGATGGGCCGGTACCAAACGGCTTACGTTTACCTCACGCGGTAGATTAAGGTGGCTTGTGCCATCTAGAATGTCTGGATTTCTCTCTCTTGTATATGCGTCACCGTCTAGCATGTTGCTTTCAGAAAACATGTATTGGGTGTCAACCTATTCTTTATAGGCAAATATCTATGCGATTAAATGTTGATCGGACGATTCCGTGCATTCCCTTCATTGGCAGAGATGAATCACCACGAAATAAAAAAAAATTACGAGCCTGATTCTCTAATTCTGATTTTCCATAGCCTTCCTCTTTTATTCCAGATCTCCACCAGCCACTCAGATGTCTCAGTCCCTGCCAAACCCACAAGGAGCACGTCCACAACTCGGCCTTCGACTGCATCGTCGGGTTCACCGAAGTCCGTCCTAAGCACCAGCTCAATGTCGGTTAATTCTCGACCATCAACTCCAAACCGCCGGTCAACAGCCACATCTCAATCAAGACCAGCAACTCCATCCAGAACAAAACCCGCTCCTGCCACCAGACCCTCCACCCCAACCTCCCGGGCGCACATTCCATCAGTGGCAAAACCAGCCCCCATAAAGCCTACAAGCCCAGCAATGACCCGAACTACTTCCCGGCCTTCAACACCTACTAGACGTGCACCTACAGAGACCCCCATCCGTTCACCCTCCCCAACAGTAAGATCTCCAGCTACCACCACTGTAAGGTCTCCAGCTACCACAACTCGTAGCACCACAGCTGCGTCCCACGCAAGGTCTCCAAGTCCCAAACCACATACCCGCAAACCACTGGCCATTCCAGATTTTCCTACAGAAGCACCACCAAACCTTAGAACTACAGCACCAGAGAGACCATCCTCTGTGACCCGAAGTCGGCCAAACAGCTCACATGGGACTCGCAGCACTGAAATTGCTGCCAAAGAAGGCCCCACTGTAAGGCGCCCATCTCCGGCGAGAGGAAGAGAACATTCCACTAGGGATCATGTCCTCGCAAATGGGCATTCGGAGAATAACCAGACCAGCACCCGAATACCTGCCTCAAGGCCAATGTCATCATCAGGTGACAATGGTGGATTTGGAAGGACAATATCAAAGAAATCAATGGACATGGCTCTGAGACATATGGTAATTCATTATTTTGGTTTAACGAAAACTTGTTTCCTCCTATTGTTCAGTTCTGCCAAAGCATTGAGCTTCTAATATTCAGCCAGCATTACATTCAGACCTCACTTCGCTATTGTGTGAGCAGGATATCAGACATAGCTCAGGCAACATCCGTCCACTTGCTGGCAGTTCCCTTTTTCCTCAAAGTATCCGGCCAAACACATTCAAGATCCGCCCGGATACTCAAGTTTCCAGCAGAATGAGCAATGGTAAGATGTCGGAGAATGGCCATGCCATGAAAGTGTCAGACCATGAGAACAGCAAAGAGAGAAGCCAGTTTGTTGATCTCATCACTGAACGGCTGACAGAGAAGCTAAAGGAAGCTGAGAGAATGAGAGAAACAGAGATTTCCGTCGGCACGAGATATGATGCTTTCTTACTAAAAGAAGACTTGAAGAACACAGAATGGTTGCACAGCCTCAATGATCAGAGTCCAATCTTCGACCAACGATTCGAGCAACTCCCCGAACCCTTCAGCTTTACATAATCACCTGCTTTTTTTTCATTATCCAGCATTTTAAGTCCATCATGGATTGTTTAATTTGAACAGCCTTTGGCATAGATGTTGAGCCTTTTTCAAGCCCAGATTCGTATCGAACATAGGGGTATGTGATACATAAAAATGCAATCTCTTTGGTATAAGAACAGAGTTCCATGAAACTTTCAAGTATACATGCGCATTTCCACAATAGTCATACAACAACAACTAAGCCTTTTCCCATACTATATGGGGTCGGCTACCACAATAGTCATACAAGAAGATAGCAAATTTTATAGATTTTCCAAAATTGTAATAGAATCAAAGGCAGATAGTTTAACATCAAATGTGCCCCATAATAACGTTGTGTCAGTCGGAGAAGCTCCCAATCTTCATTCCTCCAGAGTTCAGAATATGGCAATGTCAAACGAACAACAGTCAGCATGCACACAATTTCACCACGGATCCACTGGGTCGTGAAAGATGTACCTTGCTCGACATCACTCAAACTGTCATCCGACAATCTGAAAGCATCCAGTTTCCTAGAGATTTTTATCAATTGTCAAGAGCCTCAAAATGATATGGATCTTTTACTGCATCAAGTAATGCGTTAATCACATTAGAAAAGTGGACCTTAGGACGAATCAGGCATGATATTGTCTTCATAAATAGCAAATGAACCATGTGGATACACAAATGTTTAAAAGATCAAGACCCAAACCAGTTATCAGTTGCTCGCAGGGAGGGGTGAACAGCCCCTTGAATGGTTTCGGGTGGGGAGAACTATGTATTATAGACCATGGATCTCACCATGGGCTATAGACTTTTAAATTGATTTTCAAAATTTCGGATGGGGCAAATGCCTCAATGTAGATCTGCCACTGCATACAGTTCGAATTCAGGGCATAACCATCCATAATACCATATAACGTTCTTCTACACAAGGTGTGTGTTGGTATGTGCGAGGGTTGAAATTACAAGTTATCCCTGAAGAGATGATTGATAGAAAGTATCGCCCACAAAAGAAACACAAATTTCATAACTTGACAAAAGGTTAACCAGAAGCAGGAAATCAATTCACTTACTTCTAACCTCTAAGCAGCAGATATTCCTCTGTAACCCTCCTGTTCGAGCTGCTTTGCCAGAGAAATATCACCCGTCCTCACTATCCTCCCATCCTCCTGACAAACCACAGGAATAAGAGAACAAAAGGATGAGACAACTAAAAAGCACCGAAAGAAATCGCATGAGTGATTATCAGCACCAAAAGGTTCCATATTTTCTTCGTTAAAAAGGTAATCAAGTTTTACATTCAGAGGTTCTCACTTCTCACCATTATATGGACGAAGTTTGGTTTAATGTAATCCAAAAGGCGCTGATAGTGAGTGATTATCAGCATGGAATTCTTGGGAGTCAAGAGCCCATTAACTGCACTTGCTACATCTTGTAGTGCGTCAACATCCAAGCCTGAATCTATCTCATCTAAGATAGCCAAATCTGCTTCCAGTACCTACATCATATAGCAAATAGCAAGTTTATACCAGTATAACTGAACACCCATAATAATCAGCCCCTATTTCATAGAATAAAGGAACCAAAGAAGCCAAGCAACTGGACACATGGGAATGTGGATCTTCTGTTCTGTACTTACCAACGACAGCAGAAACAACTGAAGTAAATAGATGTATTGAAAGAAGTAAATAACATCATAGCTTTTGCACTTAATAAAACCACATAACCATAGTTGAGGTTTGTTCAAAAGAATATTATCAAATAAAATCCAGGTGAAACGCTCTAGACATTTAAATCCAATCTTTCCAAGCCTCTATTGCAGCTGCAGAGCACCCATGTAGCGGACAGATCTAGACAAGGTCATGCTCATTTCGAAATGTCACTCTGTTGAGTGCATTCATCAGAAAATTCTGGATTTTCCACCAATCAAAGATGTTTCCAGTCAATTGAAAGTAAATAGATGTATTGAAAGAAGTAAACACCATAGCTTTTGCACTTAATAAAACCACAAAACCATAGTTGAGGTTTTGTTCAAAAGAATATTGTCAAAAAAAACAAATCCAGGTGAAACGCTCTAGACAAATCCAATCTTTCCAAGCCTTTAATGCAGCTGCAGAGCACCCACGTAGCGGAGAGATCTAGACAAGGTCATGCTCATTTTGGAATATCACTCTGTTAAGTCCATTCATCTGGAAATTCTGGATTTTTCACCAATCAAAGATGTTTCCACTCAAGGATGTAAAAGATAGAGAGAGAGAGAGAGAAGCATTTGTGGTGCCTCTCAGATCCAGGAGGTCGATATGGTCAAAGAATATGTGAAAGCAGTGAAAAGCAACATGTTTGGCTTACCGCAAGTTGCAAAATCTCATTACGTTTCTTTTCACCTCCACTAAATCCTTCGTTCACATTGCGGTTCAAAAACTTCGGATCCATGTTCAATGCAGCAAGCTTTGGTGAAAGATAACCATAGAACTGTACAAATTAGAAGTTACAGGAATATGATTAACAGAATAATTCAATGCAATATAGAAGATACCAGAAGAAATTCCTCCAAACCTTCAAACTGCTTATCTAACAAACTAGCATTAGTGGAACAATAAGAAAACTCACCAAAAAGTGGCATTAAGTACAGTTTTTGAAGGTTTAAATGAAACAGTTGCTTTCCCAGTAAACCAAAAATTAACATGTAATAATCAAGTAGCAATAGGTCTCACAATAAAAAAAACAAAGTTCTCAGGTCCCTGGCTCAGCAGGTCAACATCCAAGATGAGGGATGCTGTGAGTTCAAAAATAGGCTACCTGTCCTTGTCTGCAAGGCTGAGGAATTATGTGCAGTTACACTAAGTGTGTAATGGATCATGTGAGTTATGTCGGTATTTGATGAAAGTTGAGTTTATCCTTTGTTTAACACAAAGAAAAGGATCCTTGCAATCAATTCACTGATGTTCACGTATAAAGTGTGACTCCTCCGAAGGCAGTTTGTTTCATGACTAAACCTTTTGGAAAGGCCAAGGTCATTGTACAATGATTGAATATTCTGAGTACAAGGTAGTTTCTAAATGTGTATTCTGTCCAAGTGATTTGTTTAACATTATCTGGTTGATGAAACATGCAATGGTTGCGTTTAGATAGTAACTCTTCAACTTTTTCCTGTGCACAATTTACAAAGCCTGATGACAAAAAGCTAATACTGGAAATATAAACACCGACCGAGTACTTCCCCTTGCTCTCAACTGCATTGGTTGAAACTACTCATATTTTAAGGGCAGACATAAATAATTTCTAATCGAGCAACCACAAAGAATTCCATCTTTTCTGAACCAGTTAATCTCTAGTAAAGTCTTATATAGTTCACCAAAACAAAATGTGAAACTAGCCATTGAAAGGAGACATGATAGATTTTAAAATTGAGCAACAAGAAAGAATTTTACCTTTTACAAACCAGTGCATCTCTAGTAGCGTGAGAAAGTTCACCATATCAAAAGTGGTGCACACATTGCCATCCAGCAAGAAGCATAACAGTTTTATAGACAAATACTTTTATGTAACTCACAAAAGGTGAGGCAAACGCCATGAGTTGATTATGCTTGCTAACAAAATCTCATATAAGATTCACTGATGCCTATAACAAAATACATCTAACATTTGGTAGTTAAGTTTGATATAAAATATATCTTCTGTCAAATTCTTCTTTCATGAGAAAAAGTTGCATTAACTTGTCCCAATTTCTAACTTTCTGTATACAATCCACAGGACAGAACAACAAAATAAGCTTAACTGAACAATTTCCGGTCAATGTAGTCATTCATTCGTTGACCAAAGGTCCTACAGCAACTTCAATCACCCAAAATCAGACCCATAAGCTCTTATGTTTTGTGAAGATGTTCCCTGCATATGCTATGTGCTAACACTAACAAATCTTGTTAACTGGTAAACAGGTACTTTAATTCTAATCTTAAGCATGCAAACTAACCAATAGGTGGCAAATAACAAGGTATGCTTAAGCAAAAATAGTATAAATGGTAACAGGAACTCATCTGGGAACATAGTAAAATGAAGACATACCTCAAGAGGTTCAAGCTCTGGATGACCACGCTTCACTCTTCTGGCATTATATGCCATGCGCAAAAAGTCTATATTGCTGACACCAGGAATCTCCACTGGAGATTGGAAACTCATAAAGATCCCAGCATGAGATCTTTCCTCAGGCTCTAGTTCAAGCAAATTTTCACCTTTGAAAACAACACTACCTCCAGTCACCTCATAATCTGGGTGGCCAACAAGAACCTGCAAGTGATGAACCTCTTAACGAAAATTGTGAAGGAAGAAAACATTCTAAAAGCATACAGAAAACAAAGAAGTTGTGAATTGCAAAAAAAAAGTTATTGCATTTCTCGCACAAGTATTTGTGACAGAATGAACTAGAGCTGAGGGGAAGACCTAGGTTACTTTACTCATTTCAACCATTGGATTAGATAGACCCTCGCACAAAATTTCCATGTTCTTGTCCAGCTATTACCTTGAAGATCGCACACTGCAATAGCATGTGTCGGATATGACCTAACTCCTACGACAACCAAAAGCTCTAATGATAACAAGTTATATCATATATGAAGCCTTGGGATATGAATTGATAACAGACTCTCTAAACTCAGAACCTAACAAGTTAACAGCAAAAGAAAAGGAGATGAATTGAGTCTTCACTGTTGCAGATGCCCATGGAAAAGGAAACTCTAGCAAACAATTGGGACTCAGATAAAAGGGAATGTTTAACAAGCATGAAAGTGTTTAAACAATCATCAACTCCCACAATACAATAAACGTCAGAGACCATCTCAAAATAATAACTTTAGTTAAATGGTTTTCTATTACAGAATTATAGCTTACCTTAGAAAATGTGCTCTTCCCTGAACCATTTCTGCCCATAACTGCATGGATCTGCGAGAGAAGGTTATAATGAAAAGAAAAGTGAGACGAAAAAATTTGTTCTTTAATGAAAAAGGAAGAAGGATAAAGTACATATACACACAAAATGTGGAAGCCAAGATATCAGAGAATTGTAGTCCCCCTTCAAGGAATTCTCATTCTACACAACAAAGACCAAAACTTCACCCAACTAAGTGGGAGACCGCATGGATTTCTCGTCACAATTGCGATTTTTCTTGGGTAATAGCCACGTTTAATTCCACATTAACCTTAAGCTTAACACTACAACAACAACAACTAAGACGTTTCCCATACTAGACAGGGTCGGCTACATGGATTCTTTGCTTCCACAGATCCCTATCGTGTGCCATGTTAGCAGTTAACTCACAATAAGCTAGATCATTCTTTATTGTTTCTTTCTGTGGTCGTCCTCTACCTCTTTTAATACTTCCCAAAATTAGTTTTTCTAAACTTCTTACAGCTTCTTTCTATATGTCCAAACCATCTTAAACGATATTCTCTCATTTTATCCTCTATTGGTGTCACTCCTAATTTGTTTCTAATAACCTCATTATGTGCACGGTCTTTTCTTGTATGACCACTCATCCATCTCAACATCTTCATTACTGTCACATACATCTTTTGTATGTGTTGATGATTAACTGCACAACACTCAGAACCATAAAACATGGCAGGCCTAATTGCTGCTCTATAATATTTATCTTTTAACTTTAATGGTATCTTCTTATCACAAAGAATGCCTGATGCTCCTCTCCATTTGAATCAACCATCATTAATTCTATGCGTAACATCGCCATCAATTCTTCCATCACTCTGAAAAATTGATCATAGGTATTTAAAACTTTCTTTTTGGGGGATGCAATGTGTGCCAATTTTAATTTCTATGTCCTCTGAGGTAACCAAATGATCAAACTTACATTCCATATATTATGTCTTTGTTCTACTAAGTCGGAGACCTTCGCTTTCTAATGTTTCTCTCCATAGTTCTAATTTTCTATTAACTTTTTCCTTAGACTCCTCCACTAATATAATGTCATCTGCAAATAACATTCACCAAGGTACTTCATCTTGAATATGTTTTGTTAACTCATCCATCACCATTATAAATAAGTATGGACTTAAAGTTGATCCTTGATGTAACCCAATATTAACTTCAAAGAAGTTTGTCGTTCCTTCATAAGTCCTCACACATGTTTTTCCACCATCATACATGTGTCTTATAAGGTTAATATATGTCAATGGTATACCTCTTTTTTCCAAAGTTCTCCAAAGAACCTCCCTCGGTACCCTATCATAAGCTTTTTCTAGATCAATAAATATCATGTGAAGGTCTTTCTTTTTTTGCTCTAAAATGTTTCATAAGACGTCTCAAAAGGTGAATCACTTCAATAGTAGATCTGCCTGGCATGGATCCAAATTGGTTCTCTGTTGTACTTGATACTTGTTTTAACCTACGTTCGATAATTCTTTCCCATAATTTCATAGTATGGCTCATTAACTTGATACCTCGATAATTTGCACAATTTTGAATGTCTCCCTTATTCTTATATATGAGTATAAGTGTACTTGCCCTCCATTCCTCAGGCATCTTTTGGTTTTTCCATATTTCATTAAACAGTCTTGTGAGCCAAGTGATTCCTATTTCTCCTCGTATTTTCCAAACTTCTATAGGAATATTATATGGTCCTACCGATTTACCACCCTTTATATGTTTAAGAGCCTCTTTGACTTCATTCTTTTGAATACGTCAGTAGAAATTGTGGTTTATATACTTTTTTGATTTGGCTAACTCTCCTAAGCTAATAATAACATCTTTATTTTTATTAAAAAGATTATAAAAATAGTTTTTTCATCTATTTCTTATATCATCATTTGCCACTAGAATTTTTTCATCATCGTCTTTGATGCATCTAACATAATTAAGATCTTTAGTTTCCTTATCTCTAGTCCTAG
Source organism: Brasenia schreberi (assembly GCA_036023115.1). Taxonomy (NCBI): domain Eukaryota; kingdom Viridiplantae; phylum Streptophyta; class Magnoliopsida; order Nymphaeales; family Cabombaceae; genus Brasenia; species Brasenia schreberi. The sequence continues at coordinate 1,756,818 of JAYKKT010000046.1, forward strand.
CTATCCTAAAAATATCTCTTTCACCCTCTTTTGAGTTGAGTTTTTTTTATATAAGTCCTCCCAAATTTTAGCTTTTGCTTCACTCACGGCCTTTTTCGCATCCTTCTTTGCCTTCTTATAAGCCTCTAAAGTTTCACTAGTTTTCTTAGTATAATATAATTTGTAACATGCCCTCTTTGCCTTGATTTTATTTTGTACTATTTCACTCCACCACCAAGCTTCTTTTTGTGCTGGTACACCTCCCTTAGATACCCCTAACACATCTTTCACCACTTTCCTAATATGTATAGCCATATTGTTCCACATATCACAGGGTGTACCAACATAATTCCAAACATCTCCTTGAAGGACTTTCTGTTTAAATATATCTTCTTTCTCGCTTTTGAGGTTCCACCATTTAGTCCGAATAGCTCGATGCACTCTTTTCTTCTTTGTCCATTTTTTTATTTGTAAATCCATAACTAAAAGTCGATGTTGGGTGGTTAAGCTTTCTCTTGGAATTACCTTGCAATCTTTACAACATGCTCTATCTTTTTTTCTACAAATAAAGTAATCAATTTGTGTTTGTGATAAGCCACTCCTATAAGCAATTAAATGTTCATCTCATTTTTTGAAGATTGTATTGACTATCAAGAGATCAAATGCCATAGCAAAATTTAAAATCTCCCTACCTTCCTCATTTATATCCCCAAAACCAAAGTTTTCATGAATCCCTTGATATCCTAATGCCTCTTTACCGACATGTCCATTTAAGTATCCTCCTAAACAAATCATCTCCCTTTGTGGAATCTTTTGAATCACCTTATCTAACTCTTCTCAAAAAACTATCTTTATACTATCTTCTAGTCCTACTTAGGGTGCGTAAGCACAAACTATATTCAAAACCTCTGCTCCTAACACTAATTTCAACGTGATTTGGTCACCATACAGTTGTATGTCTACTACACTATCCTTTAAATCTTTATTTATGATAATACCAACTCCGTTTCGAGCCTTTTCTTTACGTGAGTACCATAATTTAAAACCTGTATCCTCCATCTCCTTTACTTTTTCTCCAACCCATTTTGTCTCTTGCAAACATAGAATATGAATCTTTCTCCGAATCATAGTATCTACCACCTCCATTAGCTTACCGGATAATGTTATGATATTCCAAGAACCAATACGAATCTTATTATCTAGGACTAGCTTCCTTAATCCCCGCATCCGTCTATAATCAAAATGCGGAGACCCTGTCTGAAAATTTTTCACTACATTCAGGCGACAATGTAGTGGGACTAACTTCTTTACCCCCACCCGTCCATGCTGTGGGAACCCTCTCTTCAATTGATTCACTACATTCGGGCGAAAATGTAGTGATTGGATATGGACTTAACACTAACCAAGGATTTTCCTAGAGAATGCAACACAAGGACTTCATACAACGTCGCCAACCCAATAATATTCTAGGCCAAAGATGCTTAATTTCGGTGTAGTGATTGGATGTGGTTCATTAGCGCGCTGATAAAAGATCCGACAATGTTTTAATTGAGTAAAATGCTTCGATACTGTCTAACTTCATATCAGTAAACCAGTGTACAACTACCAAAGTAGTGCTCATATCAAGCGATTCAGTAGTACATCATGATAAAAGTGCGAACACCCTCCAGGGATGAAAGTAAAAAGAACGGAAATAAGAACACGATAGCATTAGACCGATTTCAAAGAACGACCGCGAACTCCCTATGCCAACAAAAATATGAAATAGCGCATATTGCAGTCTCATCTTCTTTGGAAAGTTTAAGAGGCAAAAGCTATCGAATCCTCTCTCTCCCAAAAAACCACGGATCTGCGCGAATCAATTTTACAAACTGAAAACCAGTTACAATTCCCAAGAGAGGAAAGAAATCAAAACGCCACGGACTTCCACCTACCTCGCCTTCGTAGATGACCAAATTCACCCCGTGAAGAATCTCCTGCCCCGACTCCGCGATGACGGCCGTGAGGTCCCTAACCTCCAGCAATACACTGGGGCTGTCCTTAAGTTGCGAAGTCGCCGGAAGATCGAGGGCCACCCCCGCCCTAACGGCCGCAGGATTTCGACCGAACGCCCGAAGTGGCCGGACTACTGCGGGAGATATCGAGCGAGACCGCAGGCAGGCGACCGGAATCTTGTTAGAAGAAGGGAGGAAGGAAGTAGAGGAAAAAAGTAAGTGGTGGCCCTGGTGGGAGAGAGCCATCTTCGATAAGGCGTCTTCTCTCAGATAGGGAGTGGACGGCGAAGTTGTGTGGCGGCAATATGCAAGTGGAGCGTGGGCAGTTAAACGGGTCAGGTCCAGATCGATTACGATAACTGTAACCCGATCCATATGTTTGGAGTAAAGCAGCTCAAACCTGGAAAAATTAGAACCCCGGAATTAAGGAGGAAACACAAATGGACACGGAAACCCTATATGGAAAAGGGTAATTCTTCGAAAATTAAGAAATAGGAAGTATATATATAAAAACGAGATCCTCATATGTTTATTCATTATTTTTGAGTGATATGAGTATTATTTTTTAGTGATACGAGTGTAATTTAAAATAATTTTAAGAAACTTTTAAAAAAAAGTATTATTATTCTCCTACCATTCAAAAGCACTTGATAAACATCCGTGAGTAGGTGTCACTAGTGGTGAGTTAGATCCAATCTCTCTCTCTATATAAAGATATTGTAATTAACTAGAACATATGATAACAAATAATGTCTTAAGTATGATATTCTTAATTTTATTCAATCAAAGTTTGTAAAAAACTTTTCATATACTTTTTGTACCATGTCTCTCGATATTTATATCGTTCCAAAACAAGAAGCGTCTCCACTATATCATAGTCGGTGAGAGTAGTACTAAGGTGGATGACCTTTGAGAGGTCCTCCTGTTTCACCTCTTTTTTCTTACTCAGAGAATTGGCTCACTTAATGGTCGTGAGTTCGATACCAAGGACATGCATACCAGCTTCCACCCCCTCATTGTAATTCAAAAAGAAACGTTGTTGGGCCAAAATTGAAAGAAAAATATTAGAATCTTTGGATCCAATTCTCAAATATTTGTTGTGCCTATTGGACAAATAATAGGCATATTCAGACGTAGGGTGTCAATGGGTCGGGTCTGGAGGGGTGGCTCGACACAGGTTGAGAGGTTTTACTTTGTGATGTTAATACCAAACATAGATCCAAGTTTCTCATTCAAAACCAAAATCAAAACCAAAAAATTATCTTTAAGTTTTCTCCATGCTAAGTGTGGAGTCTTTATGGATTATCTATCGGTCGTCGTTGTCAAGGATTTCGTGCTTTCTTAGCCTTTAACTCTAAGATCATGTTTGATCGTTTTTCGGATACTTTTCTTAGCATGGCGTAGTATTTTTTTGTTATCATCTATTGTTTCATACTCTCTTACAGGAGTTTCATTTGGGAGTGAAGAAATTCTGCAAGAATCAACCCCTGGTTGGTCCCCGGCCCACCAGTACTCAAGATATTCATCCTTTCACATGGTTTGGTTGTAGCTTTAGGTGGGCTCGTAGGGATGGCAATTACTTCCCGTCTCGTATGGAGTGGGTTTCTAGGCCTCAAAACCCACCCTGTAGCGGATGGGGCGGTGCGGAAAAGGAGTGGATTTGCAGTATATCCAATTTCCCCTCTCCTCCCCTTGAAGAGTGTATATATATATATATATATATATATATATATATATATATATATATATATATATATATATATATATATATATATATATATATATATATATATATATATATATAAGTATTATATATATGTATATATAAATATATTTAGTTTAACAATATAAAATATTAGAAATAAGATTTTGTATTTTATGTAATATATATATATATATATATATATATATATATATATATATATGAGGAATGAAGGACGAGTGCACTTATGCTCATAAAAGAACAAGGGCGACATCCAAAATTATACGAATTATCGAGGTATCAAGTTAATAAGATATTATGAAATTATATAAAGAATTATTGAATGTAGATAAAGACAAGTATTGAGTACAATAGATAATCAATTTGGATTAATGATAAACAAATCTATTGTTGAAACAATTCACCTATTTAAATGCCTTATAAAATATTTTAGAGCAAAAAAAGAACTCACATAGTAGTTATTGATGTAAAATAAGCTTATCATAGGATACTAAGAGATATTCTTTAAAGAACCTTTGAAAAGAGAGGTATCCCATTGATATATATAAATTTTGTAAAAGATATATACAGTGGTATAAAAACATGTGTGAGGACTTAGGAAGAAACGACAAACTTCTTTAAAGTTAATATTGGGTTACATCATGTATCCACTTTAAGTTTATATTTATTTATATTGGTCCTAGATGAGTTAACAAAACATATTCAAGATGAAGTATGTTGGTGTGTGTTATTTACAAATGATATTATATTAGTAGATGAGTTTAAGGAAAAAGTTAATAGGAAATTGAAACTATTGAGAGAAAAGTTAGAAAGTAAATGTTTTTCACTTAGTAGAACAAAGACAAAATATATAGAATGTAAGTTTGAATATTTGATTACTTTAGATGATATAAAAATTAAGATTTACATACATTGCATCCCTATGAAGATGTTACATATATAATTAATATAGGTTGGTTGAAATAGAGAGGGGTATCATGGATTCTATGTGATAAGAAGATACTATTAAAGTTGAAAGGTAAATATTATAGAGCAACAATTAGACCTGTTCTATTTTATGATTCAAAGTATTCCGCAAGTAATCATCAACATATATAAAAGATATCCGTGACAGAAATAAAGATGTTGAGATAATGAGTGATCAAAAAGGAAAGACAGTAGACATAATGAGGTTATTAAAAATAAATTAAAAGTTACACCAATAAAATATAAAATGAGGAAAAATCATTTAAGATGGTTTAGAGAAGTAAAAAACATAGTAGGTTGTAGATTAAAGGTTGTAGTGCAGTAGAGTGAAAACCCGCCCCTCCCCACCCCGTTGCCATCCCTTTGTGTGGGCTCGATCGCCGTTCCTCGCCTACTCCTTTTACTTAAAGAGGGTTTCTCCTTATGATATAAGAAATCGATCATATCTTATTTATTGTGAACACCATTCTTCCATTCTTTGGTGCTTATTATACCTATGTCTTCCTTAGGATGACAATATTGATCTGAAACTGAACGGGGCAGGCAATACCCAACACCATTCTCAATACCTGATACACACGCTCACAGATACACACACATATATATATATATATATATGCCCTTTTCTTTTTGTTATGTACCTGTCCTGTTACCTGTTGCGAAGAAGAAAACCCCACCCTGGCGGTCAGTTACATGCCCCAAGTATCGAGGTCATGACCTTCGACTTGTGAGTTGACCCCTTAGCTATGTGAACTGTTGCTCGTTGTCCTGCTTTATCTCTTATTGTAGAAGAAATACATCATGATCCAAGCCGCAGCCTCTTTCTTCCTTAAAAATACAAGTGTTTTGTAGACTTAAAAATATAAATACACCTTACTCCAAAACATTTATCAATCCACCATTGTATATAAATACAATATACATGTCATAGAGTTACAGATCCAATTTTGCTTATATATATATGTGAAAACGGGTTGTTTTGATACGTCAATCTATTGTTTTCGATAACATAATTATAATTTAAATTTTTATGGGTTTTAAAAAATTTATAAAAAATAATTTATTGCACTCTTAACTGTAAAAAACAATGATTAAACATAAGTAAACAATATCAAGGATGAACGAGATTCGATCTCTTTCTCTATATATAGAGAGAGAAAGAGAGAGAGAAATTGGATTACGTACACTAACACCTATCCTCACATTGCTTTTGGATGACATGAATATAATTTTAAGATTTAAAAAAAAAATACATAAATTATTTTTATTATACTTATATCACTTAAAAGCAAAAAGTTACATGTCATTGTGTGTATGATCCAATCCATTTATATATGTGTGTACCACATATTAGATCTAAGGGAATGGGCATGCACATGATAGGGTATGTAACTTTATTATGTGCATTTTAGTCCTTTGTCAAGTGGATTTAGCTGATATGGTTCACGTGATGAAGCAGGAAGCATCGTGCATATTGGTTGTAATTAGTTTCATATGTTTATGAAGGAATCCTAAGTGGCATATAACTAGGGCTGCCCAAAGGGTCGGGTACCCAACCCACCAGAGTATTGACTACATTGTGAATTATTTTACATTCACCGAATAAACAATCTGTGGTGTTTGGGTACCCGAGCTGGATCGAAGAAGGCCAATAAACATGAGCTTAAACGCTGTCACAAATTATTTAATAGAATATAAACAACCAAATATATTTTTATTTTATACCATTTATATCGTCATCATTCTACGAGATGAAGCTTAGATGAATAATTTACTTTTATCGATAGCTGATATATCATTACTTTTAATGTTAATACGCCCATCCCAACGAAATAAGAACTTCATTAACTTCAGGTCTTACAAAGTCAAATATGTACATTTTTTTTATACGATCACTGGATACCGGTTCGACCTATTTTCGAGGTAAAGCTCGCCCAACACTGGTTTATCCTCTTACAAGTCACAAGATTCGAACTCGCGACCTTGTTGGTGCTTTACTTTTTAGTTTAATGAACCAAACATGAATAAAGCCTAAGCCTGACCGAATAGTTTCGGTTACTAACCCAAATCCAAATTGCATTTCTTGTAGATCCGAACCCGCTTGGACTGAGTTTAAAATAAATCGGATCCGCATTTTGAATTTACCTGAATTCGACCCATTTGACAGATGGAACCGAGTCACGTTAGACTCACCGATTCGAGACTCGCACTATAGCGACTCGCTCTTTCCTTAACCAACTTACCTGGCTGGTTAAGAAATACAAATAAATAAAGAAAAGTATTTGATAAAGAAAAAGAAAAAGGGGAGTCTTTAAACCCCTTCACTCCCTGCTGAGCACTTCCGTCTTCACCTCTCTCGTCTCTGCTTTCCGTGCCTCTTTCTCCGCTCCTTTTTCCTACAGCCATTGATTTTACGGAGTGGTTGCTCGCTGACTACGAGCTCTAATGGCGGATCTCGTTCGTCAGAGACGGTTTTCCGGTGATTTCGCGACGAAGATTGGGAGTTTCAGATGAATGTCTACTCAAGTGAGTGAAATACAGCTCTCGTACTGAGATTTTCGCCGTTCTCTTTAAGTTTCTTCCTAGCCTTTTCGTCCTTAGGGAGATTTCAGTAACTTAGCGTTCCTTTTGCTAGTTTTTGAGGTGTGATGACGAATTTTAGCTTTAAAAGCCGGGGTAGTTCGTGCCACATTGTATTATCTCGCTGCGGATTCTCTGGATCCGAAAGTTTTCTTCTAATAAAGTGCATCTCTTGCTTCTTTGTCGCTTGGATTCCTTGGGGTTTTTAAACAGGATGGAGCTTCGATTCTTCTTGTTTATGACTGAGTGTTTGTTGCATGTTGGGAAATGACTGCCGATCTTACTCTCAATTCCGTCGTTGATCTGCCAGAAACGCTAAAGAAGCCTAGAAGGGCGAATTTCTTTGTCCTTCCACTAAAATCCAGACTCTTAAAATGGTGTTATTTCCATCTTGCTGTGCAAAAATACTTAGGAGAATATTTCTCCCTCTTCTTTCAGTAAATGCTGGATTTTCTGAGAAATTTATGGTATCGGGGGATTTTCGTCGCAGACGTTTTCAATGTAAAGAGTATTTGAAAGTAACACATGCTGTTTATTGCAAATATTGTGTGGATAGACGGGTTTGTGGTAGTGTTTCTTATATCTGTGAAAACTTTCGACCATTCAATTCATTAACTCATCCTATAATAATTTCTTTCAGTTTCTCTCGGGAGAGGGAAGGTTCTCTCTCTCTCTCTCTCTCTCTCTTTTGTTTATCCCAAGGAATCGCAACGTGAGGGAGTTTTGACTTTCATGGTGGATTTAATAATAGGCATTTTGCTGATCTCGTTGTTCACCTTCTGATACGGTGTCGTTTCTTTCCCGTCATTTCTGGTGTCTCGCCCATTTTTACGGTGCCCTACCGTCTGTAACAGGGGCGATATCATGTGATTCCTCAACCTTTCAAGATAACACCACCCTTTCCGTGTTATTTCCCCAAAGTGGTTCTTTCTTTCCGGTCAAGGGTCTCTCTGACGAGGTGTCCTTTGTATTTGCAAGTTGCTCGAAGGCCCCTTGTGGGGAATAGGTGTGAGTATGTGGGTGCATGTCAGTAGTAAATCCGTGGTGTATATGGAGAACTCCCCTTTTTTAATTTCGCCATTTCCTTCCCCCATATTTTATGTCCAATTCCAGAAAGAAGCTCATCTCTTGTTGGATATCATTAAATTAGGAGTCATCAGCACAACGAACTGCACCTCACTTGGCTAGGGGTTCAACTGACAAGTTAAAGGTTATGAGTTCGATACCCATGGATTGCCTCTTGCTTGGGCCTTTCCGTTGCACAAAAAAAGAGGCATCGCAATGGGCACCCTCTTTTAATCAACTCATTGGCTTTTGAATAGGGGGGCAGTGCTAACCTCTTGCTTTAATTGCCAAAAAGGCGATTGCATGACGATGCTGGTCTGAAAATTGTCAGAATTCCTCCTCTTTTATTTTGCATTTTCCCTTCACATAGAATACCTGATTTTTCTCTCTTAAGATATAGCTGTATGATGCAAAAATTAGGCTTCAGTCTTAGAGGTGGTCGTATGAGAAAGGGGAAAAAATGTAATTATTATGGAGGAACTAGGATGATTCATATGCAATTATGGGACAGCTAGTCACATTCGGGAGACATGTAGGATATCTTTTACATGGAATAATTTGAACTTATTAATAAAACCAGCAGTTATAAATTATTTATACTGTAAAAGTTTTGCCCGAAAAAGGCTAATTACTAGTTTATACGACAATAAAGCATGTATGACCGGTATGCCTGGAATAGGAATTTAAGGGGTTGTGGAGCTTCGTAGGAACAATTATCTAAATCAAATTATTCCAAATATTACCAAGTTTAATTGGGTTATATTAACTTGTACCTGAAAAAAATCAACTAGTGTAAGATCTGAAGGCGCTTTTACCATTTTATGCCCCATTTAACAAGATAATTGTCTCATTTCTTCTGCAGATTTACAGCTTTCCTGATGTTTAGTTGAGGTTCAGCATGAATTTTGGTAAGAAAGCAGATATATACTGCACAACTAACTTGCAAAACGAGCTCGATTCTCTTCTTTAAAAAAGCCTATTAATATGTGTGTGTGTGAGTGAGAGAGAGAGAGAGAAATGATGCCCTTGCTAGAAGTTGCGGTTCTTGGCTTTCATTGGCTTAACATGATACCTACAGCCACCTTTTTACGTAAGCTACTCATTTACCACACACCCCACAAAAGATCAGTGTCAAAGTGCCCTTGAAATATTGGAATTGTTATTCCTGACCCCAAAAAAATGGAATTATGTTTGATGCCCCCCCCCCTCCCCCCAATTCAATGGACCACTCTTTGCCACAAATCACCAAGATTCCGTCATTTCGGTTTTACAGTTTTACTCTCTAGATCTCTGAATGTCGACAAAAGCCACCACCTTCCATTCCTTTCGTGTTTGTGTGTTTTCCCCCTCAGCGGATTAGAAGCAATTCGAGAGCTTTTGACTTCAGAATGATTGATTCAGACATAAGATTTCTGTATTAGTGATTCGTGTATGCTGTGTGTGACTTTCTAATGTGTCTCTTGGCATTCCCTACGTTTTTGTTTCTTGTGGTCGTTTGGGGTTGTGTTCTACACTACGGTCCAGGCGTGACCGTCCTTTTCTGTGTTCCCTTTTCGGTTTCTCTCTTCCTTTGCACCCAGAGCATTAGCTCAACGGCAGCACGCCTTGGCGCTGAAGCTGCTGGTGGGGAGTTTGACTCCCAAGGGGTACATGCATGGGTGTATATTAGGATTCGGCCTCCTCTTGTAACAAAGAAAACGATTCTGTGTCCTTTTCACCGGATACGACACGATACACACGATTGTCGGTGGGCTCGGCGGAGTACGCCAACCTGGTTCCAGTGCCCGGAAAGGGTTCCCGTATTCTCCGGGAACTCCTGCCTGTGGCAAAGGCGTCAGAGCGTCTTGTCATTGCGCTACTGATTGGATGATTCAAGTTCTTCTTTTCGCATTTCTTTACTCTTTCTTCTTTTTTTGTGATTTGAGAAATTTTAATCAGATCCACCAACATCTTGAAAAATTCTACCATCCTGCAACTGGAAGTGCTTCCGTGTATGGATATGTTTTCTTGTTTTGGTTACATATGGGCATGTTAATCTTTACAGAGACCCTATTGGGAGAATGTAGATGATACGTCAAGACACATTAGTGTCTTTCTTGAAATCTTAGCCGTCCGATTTTCCACGATGCCTCGGCAGCTCTTCCAATGTGACTTTCACAGCGGGACCCACTTAGTGTATCATAAAAATCGCAGATAAACAGCTAAGATTGTCACCACTTTCTGCACTGTGATCTGATCTATCGTCGGTCAACTTATTTCGTTTCTCGCACCAACTTATTTACCGCGGGGGGCGTTTGGGGTTCTCTTCTGCCCCGTTTCCAGTGATGATCTGGATTCGTCCTCCATCTTTACCAAGCCAAGCTTGACTCGGAAAATTTCTATACTCCCCACTTTGAAGTCGACCTAAGTATGATAAGGGTGGCCATAATATTCTTACAAAGACACTTCTGGTACTTGCTTAATGAATTCTGTCCCCATTGGTTGGAATGTTTCTAAAAGAAAGGGCGGTTCGAGCTGTACCCATTTGCCACCCATAAAGAGGGACACTGCATGGTTCTCTCTTGCTCTGCCCTTGCATGTGTCTTAATTCTGAATGACTGAATCAGTGGGAGAAAAAGGTTTTTTCAAAGCATGCCTGAGAATCTGAGATCGTTAGCAATGCCTTTGAGGGTAAGCATCTTTGAATTTCTCTCTGGCACGCCGGTGAACGTTTACGTTCCATCTGGAGAGGTAAAAGGGATCAAGAGAAAGGGTGCCCGTCGTTTTCTTTCTTTCCTTTTTAAACATGAAAAGCTGGGTTTGCAAAATTTTATTTGGTTTTCCTTCTTGACCGTATCTAGCTTTTGCGAGATACCATGTTCAACCAAGTTACAGCTAAGGACGCTAACCTTATGTTGTTTTTTGTTGCAGAACTAGCATAGAGCACTGTGTGTATCCTCATCCTTTGACGCTTGGAGGAGTGCTTGGAGATGAGCCGTTCATCCCATCGTCATTTTTTGTTTTTCTACCCTGTACTCCTCTTTTTCTCTTTCCTTTTTTTCTTTCCGGTAATTGGTGATCTTGTCTCTGATCGACAAGCCCTTCTAGCCTTCTCTTCTCGTGTCCATCATGGCCGGAAGCTTAACTGGAATCAATTTACTCCGGTTTGCACCTCATGGGTAGGCGTCATTTGTGCTCCTGATGGCTCGCATGTACTTAATCTGCGTCTCCCTGGAATTGGCCTGATTGGTCCTATCCCTCCTTTCACACTTGGAAACATCACCGGCCTGCGAGCACTTAGCCTGCGATCAAACCGGCTTTTGGGACCCCTTCCCTCTGATTTAGTCTCTCTTCCTTCTCTCCGGTACTTGTACCTCCAAAGGAACAACTTCTCCGGTGAAATACCTGAGCTTCTGTCACACAAGCTCAGCTTCATTGATTTGTCGTCCAACTCTTTTTCCGGGAGAATTCCGGCATCTTTGAACAATCTGACCAAGCTCACCACACTGAACCTTGAGAACAACTCTCTTACAGGCTCCATTCCTGATCTCAACATCACAAGTCTGAAACACCTCAATCTCAGCTACAACAATCTCAATGGATCAATTCCAGACCCACTCCAGAAGTTCCCTAGCTCCGCTTTCTTGGGGAACTCCCTCTTGTGTGGCTTGCCTCTTCTTCAGTGTACCCCAAATATCCCTTCGCCTTCCCCTAACTCTTCCTCTGCTCCACCTCTCGTAGTTGAGGAGGGTTCCAAGGGAAAACTCAGTACTGGAGCAATTCTTGCCATTGTAATTGGTGGTTCATCGTTGCTTTTTCTGTTACTAGTAGCCTTCCTAGTGTGTTGCCTCAAGAGGAAGACTGAGGGGTCCCGCGATGTTGCGTCGACAAAGGGAAAGAAGAGTGGGATCGACAAGCCCAAGGATGAATTCGCAGCTGCGGCTCAAGAAGCAGAGAAGAATAAGCTGGTGTTTTTTGAAGGTTGTTCTTATAATTTTGATTTGGAAGATTTATTGAGAGCTTCGGCCGAAGTATTGGGTAAGGGGAGCTATGGGACTGCTTACAAGGCAGTGCTAGAGGAAGGGACGACCGTGGTTGTTAAGAGATTGAAAGAGGTGGTCGTCGGAAAACGGGAGTTTGAGCAGCAGATGGAGATCATTGGTCGGGTCGGCACACACCCGAATGTGGTGCCATTGCGTGCCTATTACTATTCCAAGGATGAGAAACTCCTGGTCTATGACTATATCCCAGCAGGGAGCTTGTCTTCTCTTCTTCATGGTAAATGTTCTTGTTCCCTCTTATTCAATTTTATCACAATTTTGGTCTTCTCATTTTCGGCTTGGACATTAGAATGCCTTTCACTATACTACCATCTGCGCTTATATTTCTCTAGATTTATTGCGCCATTACAATGTATAATCTAAGTTCCATTTTTGAGTAGCATGCGATATACAGATGGGTTGTTCATATATGTTTGTAGACAATTCTTTTGTAGTTCCTTGGATTTTGTCCACAATATCTCATTCACAAATCTCTCTAATTTACAGGGAATAAGGGTGTGGGACGCACACCCTTAGACTGGGATTCAAGAGTGAAAATCGCGCTTGCAACTTCACGGGGTATCATGCATATACATACCGAAGGTGGCGAGAAGTTTGCCCATGGAAACATAAAGTCCTCCAATGTCTTGCTCACTCAGGATTTCACTGCATGCGTTTCTGATGCTGGTCTAGCACCATTGATGAATGCACCCGTGGCACCTTCCCGCACCGCCGGATATCGTGCCCCTGAGCTCGTTGAGACCCGGAAAATTACTCAGAAATCCGATGTATACGCCTTTGGCGTTCTCCTCCTAGAAATGCTCACTGGTAAATCACCGATCCAGTCACCCGGAGGCGATGAAGTTGTGGATCTGCCCAGGTGGGTTCAGTCAGTAGTGCGTGAGGAGTGGACTGCGGAGGTGTTTGATGTGGAGCTTATGAGATATCAGAACATAGAAGAGGAGATGGTGCAAATGTTGCAAGTAGCAATGACTTGCGTTGCAAAGAACCCCGATATGCGGCCGCGGATTGCAGAAGTGGTTAAGATGATCGAAGATATCCGGCAAGTGGATTCCGGCAACAGGCCGTCTTCTGATGACAAATCCAAGGATTCGAATGACAAGACTCCATGACTTCATAAAGCTCAACGAGTCATGATCCTTTTTTAGTCAACAATTAGGAATCGTGGTGCATTGATTGTGCTTTGTATCAGAACTGCCGCTGTGTGCTGTTTTCATTATGAATGTTGTTTGTTGGGCAATCAAATTGAAATTAGAGTTGTGTGTGTCAAATATTCATACCAAGCAGAAGTTGGTGAGTTATTTTGCGTATAGAATTTATTGTTCTCAACAGCAAATTGTCGGCAATCCTTGTCATGACGCGATGCACCATTATTCACCTCGACTACCAATATTTGAGTCTCGGTGTACCTTTTACATATAATACAACTGTCATCTTGCAGTGGTTCCTTCGTCACCTTCCTGAATAAAAGCCCTATTTGCTGTACTCATAAATGAGTAAGGGGAAAATTTCAGGAGATGTCAAGAGCGGTACATTCTTAACATTTATGTGATAAAGATGCCTGATCTAGGTTCAGTGACATATGAGGGATCTTGATCATTTATGAGGGATTAACTGAGGCATTTCTTACGGCTTTAAATGATCAAAGGTGAGACTGAGAGAACTTGATGTGCCATTGTAAGAATATGGGCCTTCATTTGGGATCTGTCCAATGAGCCCCCACTCCCAACATAGGTCGTCTGCTCGAGTCTCGGAGTTTTAAATGGGATTATTGCTCTTACCCTGTTCAAGGTGGTTTAATCCGAGTCACTGGTGCGAGAAAAAACTCGTCTCAAGTGATTAGATTAGAAGTGTCCGTGGCTCTGGTGGTTCAGGCATTTGGAGAGGTGAGAGCTCCGATCGAAAGGTCTAAGAAATTAAACTTTTTTAAACTACCCAAAGAAAGGCCATAAAAAATGATCTTTCGTTTTTGAATTCAGATTCTATAATATGACATGAGCTAGAACAGAATGGTCAATAAGAATCTAAGTAGCCGAGCCCAATTAATGTAGGATAAGGGTTCGTCTTGGCTTGTGGCTGAAGAACCAGGAACCAGCTTGGCCAATAGTATGAGGTCTTGGATCAAGTTCCAACAAACAGCTTAGTTTAACACAAAAGTTTCAAATGAATTTGAACAAACCCATTTTCTGAATGGGGTCTCCATTATTATGCAACCTGTCCTTATTAACAATTATGATTCATAAAAAAGATTCAAATCGGGCATTGTTTTGATTGGTCTTTACCACAACGATATGAACAAGATAAATCTCAAAATGAGAACAGAGGTGTTTGAATTATGGCTGCTAAACGGGCCGAACAAAACTAAGAACTTGTCGTTGCTCGACTCGCTTTCTATACGAATGAGCCGAACTGGCTCTGCTCGAACGTCTCCACAACGGGCTCACTAACCGGTCTTCCTTTAGTAAAAAAAGGTAAAAGAAAATTGACCTTTCTTTCCTTTGGTCGGAATCCCCTGGATATCGAGCCCATGACCTGCAACTTGAGCAGTGGAGGCCCCGAGCCAAGTGAGCCATCGGTCTGAGCCACCCAACTAGGTCAAAGCTTAAAAAGCTCCATTTCAACGAGCTTGTACGAGGTGAACCAAGCTGAATATACCATGTTCATGTTTGGCTCCGATGGTTTCCGAACCGAACAAGAGCGACCAGGTGCAAGCTGAACTACCAGCTAGCACGCAGCTTGGTCCCATTTACATCCCTTGCCTGATCTCAGTATTTGGTAGAAATATTCTAAATGATTTTTTTCTTGTTTTCAGAAATTAATATGAATATTGTGTACTTCAACTGGTAAAAATCTTGGGTTTTGCAGCCAGTCAAGCTTATCTCTTAAATGCATGCACATGCACATGCACAAGCAGGTCGGTGAGTTCCCTCAGAGGAAGTCTCCAAGACTATTCATTGCGTCTACTTGTACAAGAGCGCGTAGATATGTGATGTATGGAAGGAGTAAATACATACACATTGAGTAGGAAAGCTACCAACTACATATTATTAGATACAATACTGTGTCAAAGTTTGGGGCCTAAACAGGTAGATAATATAATGACTTTAACTTTCAGAGGCCTAAGGTGGTTGCGTAGTGGCTTTGCTTTACACGAGCCACCCCTGCCGGGAATTGCAAAACATAGTTAAAAACCACACCCACAAACCCACATAGTAAAAAAATATCTTTTGTATTCTTTTAAAGTCTCTTAAAAATTTTAAAATTATACTCATGTCACAAAAAGCAATGGATAGATGGTATGCATATTTTTTATACATATATATATATATATATATATATATATATATACATATATATATACATATACATATATATATATACATATACATATATATATATACATATACATATATATATATATATACATATATATATGTATATATATATATATGTATATATATGAAGCCTTTTAAATATTAACAATATTTGATGCTAAAGTGTCCAAACAAATCTCAACTATCCTTTTAAATATTAACAATATATACATATACATATATATATATATATATGTATATATATGAAGCCTTTTAAATATTAACAATATTTGATGCTAAAGTGTCCAAACAAATCTCAACTATCCAATTTAAAAATTGATAGTTGTTGAATTTTACAAGTAAAAATAAACTTGTACTTTTATTTAAATATCCTTAATTCAAAAAGAATCTTTTTGCTTTTTGAATTCAAATCTCAATTATTATTCTGTCATATTCAATAATTGAGATTTATTTAGATTTGCTAGCATATACTATGCATTGTACATACATACATACATATATATATATATATATATATATATATATATATATATATATATATATATATATATATATGAGGTAGTAGTAAATGCTCAAGCTCATCTATACTTGACTCTACTTTATCATCTCAATTGTTTGATCTTGGAGGTGAATAGTTGAAGTGATAAAATAAAAAGTACTTCAATGCATTATATAATAAAAGTGCAAAAATAAAAGGGTACTTTTAATTTAAGTTTGATCATTTGCTAGAGTAGATTTGAGCAATGACAAAGTTTGAGTTCGCATATGACTAAAGTCTAAACATGGATGGGTTTGGCTTCTTCTATACGTGGAGAGTTGAAAAAGGTGAAGCACTATGGAGTACATGAAGATTACGGAAACCAACTGGAGTCCATTTTTTTGAACAATGTGTTCGCACTGGGATCAACAGTAACAGGGCGTCAAAATGGGCAACCCACATGTTATGATGCCCGGATCCAATCGTTGTTTTCAACTAATATAAAGAGAAAGAAGCACCAAAATGGGCCTCATTACAGGCTTTTGCATGGTTCTCCTAGTCGAGCACCCAGAGCGTTAGCTCAACGGTAGCGCTCTCTGAAGCCCACTCGTAGGTGGCGAATTCGATCCCGGGGGAGCTGCATGCATGTGTTGTAAGTTGGGTTTGAAAAATGAGAGGGTGGGTTAGAAAATCTAGTTAATGCCGTGCCCATTGTGGTCAGGGTTTGGTAACAAATGCATAGGTGCATTTAGTTATTTGGGTCATGGCTGCATGATCCAAATAACGTGTGGACCTGGATATGGTTTAGGGAAATGTAGATCCAACACAAGTATATAGAGTGTTATGCACAATTCCAATTGAAGAATATTAAGAAAGTTTTTTTTTTGGGGGGGGCGTATGACCTGTGTATAATATAGATTCTTTCTTTAAATGATTTGGGTCTGTTTGTATCATTGTTTAGCCGATGGGATTCAGATATGTGCCTGACACTGGCATCTTGAAATGGGTACTCAGATCTGGACTTAGCTGGATTTGACTGAGTGGGTCCTCTTCACACCCTTAGCTGTAAGGCACACACACACACAGAGAGACAGAGAGAGGGGTACATTGCTGTACTCCGTTCTGGGCCTTGTGGGTCTGCCCTGGATAACTACTAAGCTTATATTACCAAACCTTGACCCAGTGGGTTTTATACGGGTCAGGTTTGGATCACAAACCAATCTATTGGCACCCCTGTTAAGGAATTAAAAATCATCAGAATATGGCAATGGAGCAGGTCAACTGGTATACCTATTCCCACTCCCGTACCTGAACCTCAATTTCGTGTGGCGTAAACAACCTGTTACCTGATGGGTGCATACGAGTTCGGGTCCTTTTCCACCTGAGAGTAGTGGGAAAGTATGGGGCAACAAATAACTCCAATCTGAATTCAAATTCTTAAAATTAAAAGTATTTGCAATTGAAATAAAATCATTTGTAAATCTAATCCAAATAACTAGGAAGAATTTAAAGTTAGGAGGTTGTAATTGCAACATACACACAAACACATGAATATATGTAGACATGGCTGGTTCCAACCGAAACCAAACCGGGTTAAGAACCGGCTGAATTCAGAACTGATGAAATCGGGTTTGGAACCGAGAACCACTCAGTTTGGTTCCAGTTTCACTTCTTATAAAGCCAAACGGGAGTCAACAGTTTCAAGCCACTGGTTCTAGTATTTTAAATTTTTTTATATTTAAATTTTTAATGAAAGTACCAGTTTCAAGTGGTTCCATATTTAAAATGGAACCTCCTCGAAAACGGCGGTTCCAGGTTCTGGACTAACCGAAACCGAACATGTCTAAATATATGTGTTTACAGGTAGGCACCCATATAATATAACTACTAGATCATCTTTCACACGTAGCTTATGCTTGGCATTGTGGTTTCGGGACCCAAAGATGGCTACCAAAATAAAAGTATGTTTAGACGTTCTGGATTAAATATGGCTTAAGCATCTGCCCGCGCCCAAATACATCAATTTGACTTCCAGTTCTCGGAATCCTGGTCTCAGCAACAACTAAGAGTGTTGAAATCTTCCACCCAAAGCGTTAGCTCAACACTGCAGTGAGCCGTGACGCCGGTACTGTTGGTGGAGAGTTCAACTCAGCGGGGATGCATGTATGTGCGTTAGGCTTCTGCATCGCCTTGTAACAAAAGAAAAGAAGTGTTGAAATCGTTAGGGATACCATTCATCAACAAAACCATTTCCCACTCCCACTAATATATATATATATATATATATATATATATATATATATACGGATTTGGTACATCAATGCACCAAATTTGGGCCATCCAAAGATTGAAAGACTTGTCTTTAAATTCTAAAAGTACTAGTTTTGTATATTTTATGAAATTCAAAAAAGATAACTTACTCATTGGTACACTAAATCCCATTTCTCTTTCTTTTTCTTTCTCTTTATATAATATATATATATATTAAAAAAGTTGTACATGCATACATACATTCATACTCAAATCTACTTAAACATCTTTCCCATTCAATTCACGTAACCATGGTAAAGATTTTAATTTAAAAAACAAAAAGTATTTTACATACTTTGTATTTAATGCATTTTCTTTATAAATGAGATTGAGACAATACGGTGGACTTGAGTATGGATGAGGTGGGCCTATAAACTACTCTCTCTCTTCGTACCCCAGATTTAATAAACACATAAAAATAGAGAATCATAAAGTGATTGAAGTGATAAAATAAAAAATTATTTAATACATATGGTGCATTAAATATATCATCTAAAAAGTATCTACTTTTTAATTCAAATCTCTACCATTGATCCATGGTTGATCTTACAGATCAAAAGGATATATTTCTTGTGGTTCTCTATTTTAGTGAGTTCCTTAAATCTAGATTCTTTATATATAGAGAGAGAGGACAATTGTTATATTCATGCATCCAATCATACTCAAATCTACTTGAAGATCTTTAACATTCAATCAAAGTTACTAAGAGATTTGAATTTGAAAAGCAAAAGTGTATTTTTCGTACTTTACGTTTAATACAGATACTAATGGTAGACATCATGAACTATTCTCTACCGTTGCTATGCTTCATAGCTACAAGGGCTGGCAAGATAAGATAGACACGAAAATTAACACGAACGTCATTGAAAACTCCATTCCATGCTAAGCGACACGAGACATTTGGCTATGTTAGTCTTGAGCTGTTTTCAAACGAACATGATATGGCACAACACTAACACGATCTGAAACACATAATTGCTTGCAATGTGATGACATACATGGACACAAAAGCCTAAAGTTCTGCTTTCAATGTCCACCACAAGTGATAAACAAAAATTTGTTCTTTGTTCTGGCTGACCTGTTTCTTATACGAACACAATCCATAAGGCTCACCTTTACCTATGGCACAAGCGTAATTTGGCCCTCTATGAATTTTTTTTGTTAAACTGCCGAGACCGAAGCACCAAACTCGTCACTCTCAACTTGTGAGTTAGATCCCTATATAGGGGTAATGATGGACCCACTTTAAGGTGAGGTGAGGCATGCAGGCCATTCAAAATCTAAAAAATATCATATATATATATATATAGATAAATACAAACGCTTTGCAAGCCTAAATCACTTCACCACAAATACAAATTCTCCACACCCTAAAAAAATACTTGGTCGGTCTCTAGCTAGAGGAGCTATCGCTCATTGTGCTTATTGGATAGAATTTATAAAACAATTAGCATCGGAAAATTTCTCTTGCTAACATGGTTGCTTGTAGAAAGTTTTCGTATACAAGAGGATCATATTTTTTAGTGACTAAATTATATATCCTTTAAATAATACCTCGTTTGAGTAGATTGATTGGGTTGGGCGTAGAAACTTATTGGGTGCAAGCAGCTTTGATGAGTATCATATTCTCAACCAATAATTTGACACTATTTAAATGATTTAAGCTTAAAAACTGAATGTAGATAGCTTAGGTTCATCCATATTGGTCAGAATTAGGTGAGGTATAATCAATCAATTATTTTAACTTAATTTCATCAAACCAACTTAATTCAATCTTAAGCGTTATTCAGTAATTGTTCAAGTCGAATTCTTGTCGACGACCCGGCCACTTGAGCAAGGTTGACATGCAATTTGCAGAACAAGGACCGAACCGCGGCTCTGGCTATGGGGTCAACTCAAGAGAGCCTTCAAGTGAAGGATATGTACTTAGACAGAGTGCATGTCTGGTTGGGAATGTGCTTAAGACCAGCTTACCAACCAAAAAAAGATGCAACTTGTGATTGATTTTTACCATAAGGCCCTACCTGAGCATTCATGATTAATGATAAATTATTATCATCTTTAATACGCTATACACACAAACACATTTAGTACATACATATGTATGTATGTACGTATGCATGTGTTTATGGGTGTACTGGCGCCATTTTTAACATATATATTTACCATACTATCTACACTGTATCCCTAACTCATACAATGTATATTTGCACAGCTCTTTCAAGTACAAATATGCACGCACACCCTTTTTACCGCCATCCACTACTTCAACCTCTACCTCTATATATATATATATACACATACATACATACATATATGTGTGTGTTGAGGTGATTTTGATGATATTTTGACAAACCCTTGGCGGCCAATGGAGGTTGAAGTAGGAGGAGGGGGCGAAACCAGGAGTTTGTGCATGTAAAAGTGCACGTAGACATAGACCCCCCCCCCCTCTCTCTCTCTCTCTCTCTCTCTCTCTATATATATATATATATATATATATATATATATATATATATATATATATATATATATATAAGCAAAGCCTATTCCTACCGTCGGTGTACCACCTGCATGTCTGGTTTCATGTCTTGTTTCATTTGAAAAGCACATGAAATAAAGTCGGGACTTTGGAAATGAAACATGGTTTGAAACCGTCCGTTTCAGACTAGAGTTCTGGTTTTGGTTCAAAAACAACAGGGATCCAGGTTTGGTTCTGATTCAGGTTGACCGGGTCCGTAGGCTGTTCAGGTCTGGTTCACCCACAAACTCTACCTACGAGCACAACCCTGGCTTTGCTTTGCAAGTTCTATGCCCATGCAAAGAAGAAACCATTGCTTCATGAATAAATGATGACCTTCATTCATTTGATAATGAACAACAAGAATAGCTTTTATCTGCTATCCCTTTCTCATGTTTAGGGTGGCGTTGTTTATAAGCATCATTGATGGATCTAGATTATCATCATAAATAATCCAACCCATTTTTTATTTCTTCAAGCCATTTCATACGTCCAAGTGGGTGGGTGAATGATGCGAATTTTGAGTTCAAATCCAAATAACCCGGACTCGTTTAGTTAAGCTTGGTAACTTAAGCAGGATCCAATCAACATTTTGGTTTGATCTTAGTATTCAAATTTTGGATTTGAATGTCAAATTGGTCGGATTTTCTGACCCCAATTGCAGTATTTACATATAAAATACAACTTGATGAGCTATTTATTTTCAATTTGGGTCCAATAACATAAAAATTAACGTGAACCTGAACCCGGTTTACAAAAGCTGTTTAGGCTGGATTTAGTTCAGCAATGATCCAAGCGTAGTCAGAACCGATGACACTTATATCCAAATCCAACTGCTCAATGTGCTGCCTTAGACGAGATCCAGTTAAGAAGTCCGGATATAAATCCACCAGACCCGACCCGACCCATCAGCTCTTACCCGCGTCATTCGCCTGCAATGTTAATTACCCGCCATGGAAGGAACCAAGCTTCTCACTCGAACTTTTTTAGGCAAGTAGAATAATCTGAAGCTGAAGACACACATTCCTCTCCAGCCACGTTTACAAAAGAGTAATTTAGCGTACGAATAGGGATACTCTTACAGGTGGCGGACTGATAAGCTTGGGCCTGTATCTTGTAAACGTGATTGTGGTGAAATGTAAAGGTCTTCTATTCTTTTCTGTATAAGAGGGTTTGCGTTTCAGAACCGGCTCTCCTTCGCGTTCGTTGGTATCGGAAGTGGTGTGGGGAAGGCGGAAGAGGTGGTCGCCGGAGGTACCGTACCGTGGACGCACCGCACCCTTCTTCTTTTTCTTCTCCGTCTGTCGTCTGAACGAGAACTCTCTCGTTTCTCTCCGTCCGATCCGTCTGTTCTCCCATCGGCGACCGTCTAGGTTCTCTCTCTCTCTCTCTGAGATCGGCATGAAGATGAAGACTTGATTCCGGATTGATCGTGGTTTTCCTTTTCGGCTGTAGGTCTTTTGTGCAGAGTGCGTTTAAGGGATCCGGGTTGTCGTTTGTGGTGTGATGTTTGGCTTTTGTGCGGCTAGAGATGGTGATAGTGATTTCGGTTGGATCTTGGGGGATTTTGTGTAGGGTTTCGATGGTATAGGTCGAGTTTCGGATTTTATAGGGTTGAATGCTCGTTTGGCTTTTCCTTATCGTCTTGGTGGGGTTTCCATTACTACGGGTGGGATTTCGGATCTTTCTTCTGATTTGAGATCTAGCAGTGCCGATTCTGTTGGCTGTGGGCTGGTAAGTGCAGATGACTAAATTCTTGGGGCGTTTCCCTTAGGATTTTCTGAGTCTACGGGGTTAGATGATTCAGATTGGTTTGTGGTCTTAATCCCACTAAGTCTTTTATTAAAAATGAGGTAGAGGTTTTCACATATATTCTTGTCTTTGATATAATTCACTTTCCCTCTTGAGATATGTGAATTTTGAGGACTATGATTGCCCAAGTTTGCTCTTGAATAACTATTTCTGTGAGGACTTGTTTTAAGGAGAACTGATTTTTCTTGTGGGGTTTGGTTCTAGGTCAATTCCATGGCATCCAAACGCATCTTAAAGGAACTCAAGGACCTCCAAAAGGATCCGCCAACCTCATGCAGCGCAGGTACGTGCTTTATATGGTACTAGCTCCGCTTCTTGTTGAATGATCCACTCCGGCTGTTCTTTTTCTCCTTTGCTCTCCATTGAGGATATTAGATGTAGACCAACGGGTTTATTCGTCATTGGTTACTTTCAGTTGCATGTTGGTACGTTACTCCTATTAATATATTCAGATTCATGTGTTCACCATAGTTAACTGTTCAAAACGAGCAGTTTTGATACTGAACGTCAATTTGGATGAAACTTATTACTTTATTAAGTAATTATATGGGTGCTTTGACGTGCATTGAGATGTCTAACTGTGTCTAGCTTGAACCAGAATGAAAAGCTTTTGTAGCACATGAACTTGTTGGATTCGTTTAGGATGGAAAAACTAATTCTGAATTCATGCTAAATAGATATCACTCTAAAAACTAACCTTAGATACTTAAAACTTTTTCTATCAATTTTTTCGTCACTCTAAAAAGTGACCTTAAGTACTTAAAACTTTTTCCATGTGTACAATCTTAATTTCTGTCATTTGAAGTAGCTGAATCATCAAATTTTGATTCTCATTTTCTATTAACTTTATCTTTGGACTCATCAACTAATACAATGTAATTCACAATAACATGCACTAAGGTACTTTATCTTGAATATGATTTGTTAACTCGTCAATAACCAAGGTAAACAAATATGGATTTAATGTTGATCCTTGATGTAATCTAGTATTAATTTTAAAGAGATGTGTCATCCTCTCATGAGTCTTCATACATGTTTGTGCACCACCATGGATATCTCTTAAAGAATATCTATTGTAAACATTTTTTGAATCAATAAGGTTCTTTTTTGCTCTAAAATATTTCATATAAGACTTCTCAATAGGTGAATAGCCTAAACAATAGATCTCCTTGACATGAATCCAAATTGCTTCTCTATTATACTCGATAATTGGCTCAATCTACGTTCAATAATTCTTTCTCGTAACTTTATAGTATGGCTCATCAACTTGAAATTAAGTTGTACTCTTCTTGAATAATCATGTGAGGTTATCTTTTGGTTTCTCTATATTTCATTAAATAATCATATGAGCTAAGTGATACCCATATCTCCTTGGATTTTCCATATTTTTATAGGAATGTTTTTTTGGTCCTGCTGAATTATCATTTTTTATAAGTTTAAGAGTCCTTTTGAGTTTTGACTTCATTCTTTTGAATACATCGTTAGAAAATATGGTTTTTATACTCTTGTTATTAGTTAGCTCTTTCAAGCTAATACTAATACTTATATTTTTGTCAAAAAGCTTATAAAATTGAAATTTTCATCTATTTTTAATATCATCATTTGCCACTATAATTTTCTCATTCTCATGTTTGATGCATCTAAAAATATCCTTATTTTTCATATCTCTAACCTAAAAATATTTCTAATGTTGTTTTGAATTGAGTTTTTTAATAAATGCTTCCAAGTTTTGGTTTTTGCTTCACTAAAGGGTTTTAATAAATTATTCTACTGGATTGTGTTGCCCCTCAGATAAAGGCATTTCCAGGTGAGTCATATTTCTAAACTCCATCAGTAGGTTCTTTGTTGAAGTTGATGGCCTGTGAGTAGAAAATTCTACTTGTCACAATGTTGTTTGAGTAGCCGTTGGATCTCTGGTATCTTTTCTCAGTGTATGTTGATTATGAATAAAAAAGCTTCACCCGTTTCTATACTCTTCACTTGTTTTGTACATCAGTAGTGCACGTTTAAAGAATTGCTCCTTGCTAACATGTTTTCATGTTGAATTCTTGGATGCCAGTTAGTACTATTCCAGGTGTAGTTCTCCTCAACTTATACTGGTGCATGTCCTTGTAGCATGCTAATGTATTTTTATCTGTTCGTTTAGGTCCTGTGGCTGAAGACATGTTCCACTGGCAAGCAACAATTATGGGACCTCCTGATAGCCCTTATGCTGGTGGTGTATTTCTAGTTACAATTCATTTCCCTCCAGATTATCCTTTCAAGCCTCCCAAGGTTTCTCTTTGTTTCATTGGTTACTTACACAATTATTATTCATTAGAAGCACTATCGTGAGTTTTGACACAAGGTGAGGGGCATGTTGTTGATCCCCGGGCGGATACAACTGATACATATTGGTCTTACCATACTTTTTTGAAATAACCAACAAATCTTTAAAAACACTAAAAATTCTTTAACCATTCGAAAAGAATATCAATATCCAGAAAGACCCATTAACGGTAGAAAAAAATCCACAATATGATGCATGATGAATTCAGAAATATATGGTCGGAGGTTGTTATTGGGTATATCATATAATAAAGTACTTGTCAAATCTATAAATGCACCTTCTGATCATACAATACCATATGATATTAGTCGATATTCTACCATTTTGTGATACTGTGTTGTTCTTTTTGTCTATTTTTCTGTTGATATGATGTGTAGTGTATCTACACATATCATATGATATAATTGATGGATAATCCCGACTAGAAGTTTCAAGATTGACTTGATTTTTAGGTTAAAAATCTCCTTTGTCATTTTTGTCTAAATATTGGATGGTAGGTTATCCCTGCTTTTACCTTGTCATGCACCGTATCAGCACCTATTAATGTCTGCATTGTGTCTTAAAAGATGCTCTTTGCATAAGAAACATTGGTTTTACCTTGCCTTATGAGCACCTATTAATGTCCGCATTGCATCTTTAGAAATGCCATTTTGCATAGTTTTTGAGAAACATCAGTTTCTTGATTGAAGATTTCTGATGGTAGGCACCTTCACAGTGTTGTTTGACGTGTATTGTATCGCGTATTGCTGGGCTCCACGATACGGGCGTATCGTATCGTACTTTAATATTAAAATAATACAAAAATTATTTAAAAATCAAGAAAAATTAGTAAAAATTTGAAAAAAACTGGTAATTGCTTTAAATTCATATAATGCAAAGTTTAGTACAGATTGAGCATTCAACATTAAACAATTGCATCCAAATTTACATATTTTGAATCAAAAAAATAAAATATATTTACATTTTACAAATTATAATCAGGATCATCAAGTAAATAATCTTCATCTTCTTCTTGTTGAAGATCTTCCTCATCATCATCAGCAACACCTTCTGCGTGGAAATCAAATTCTTCATCTCCTTGATACTGTTGTTGCGGTCCTTTCAAATTAATCCATGCAATGTCTTCTTCAGGTAGGAAGGCATTTTCTTCACTATCTTCTATAATCCAGTCTTCTAATATATCAAAATTATCCAAACTTATTGGATCAAATTGGTTTTGTTGTCTATTTACTTTTTTTAATTGCCTATAAGAAAGAAAGATAAGCAATTAGTAAATAATATTAACAATTGAAGTCAAACAATTTATTGAATTGAACATTTAAGTAATACAACATTACCTTTCACGAAGGCGCATGTTACAACGAATAAAAACTAAATCATTCAGTCTCTTATGTTCCAACCTGTTGCTCTTTTTTCTATGGATGTGTTCAAAGACACTCCATTTCCTTTCACAACCCATTGCACTAGAGGTTTGACTCAAAACTCTAACTGCAAAATCTCTAAGTTTCGGACAGTCAGTTCCAAACCTATTCCACCAAACATCTGTAGAAAAAGACAAACATTAGAGACATAATCCACAGTAATATAAGATGTATTGATTTAAGAAACTTAAATACGAAAATAAACAATTTACCTGGACGCATAATAGTGCGGTTGTGAATTGCTATAGGCAAATCCATTAAGTGAAGAGCATTATCATAAATCTCCATCTCTCGATGTATAGCATATGCTATGCTCTCATCAGGGACTAATCTATCAATACAATCAATGATGCCTCGATTAACCTCATCGTACCTTTTAAAGGTTACTGAGTACCTGAATGATGGGTTTAGATAATATGTTGCTGCATTAATAGGTTGATGCAATTGTTTATTCCATTTATTATGAATGATTTTCCACATGAGCATATAATCTCTCTTTTTTCCATTAAAATTATTTCTGATGACATTTTTTGTCCTATCCATGATTTTATAAAGGTAGCCCATAGATGGTTTCTACTTTCTCTTCGCTATCAGCCAATCTCAAAACCTTTACTAATGGACATGTAATCCTCAACAGTCTAACACATGCATTCCAAAATGTACTCCTGAAGACTGTCTCAGAAATCTCATTCAACTTTCTGTTTCTTCTGTTCCAAGGCAACTCTGCAAATTGTTGCATTCTCTTCAATGCTTGCTTCTGTCTCACAATACTCTGTACAGATAAGAAGTTTGTTGCAAACCGAGTTACAAATGTTCGAAGAAGCTTTGCACCTTCTATATATCTCCTCATCATACACAAAACAAATGCATGGTTGTAAATGAATTTTGTGATATCTTGGCAACACTCAGTTGCTGCCTTTATTTCATCAATCTCACCAATGTCCTTAAGGATGAGATCTAAACAATGGGGTGCACATGGTGTCTAGTAGAAAGTCTCATAAATATCAACTAACTCCTTCCCAACTGCTTTGTAGTTAGCTGTATTATCTATAATCAATTGGACTACATTCTCTAACCCAACCTCTTTTATAACCTTATCAAATTCTTATCATAGGATATCTGCAGTGTGCTTCTCCTCTGACATGTCTAGAGATCTCAAAAACATAAGTCCTGTAGGATAGTAAAGAAGAAAGTTTAGCAAAGTCCTTCCTCGCTTATATGTCCATCCATTTGCCATGATAGTGCAACCTGTCTCCTTCCATGACTCTCTCAATGTCGAACAGTATTCTTGCACTTCAATGACGGTCTTATCTAAAATCTTTCCTCTGAACTTCTGATAGGAGGGCATCTTGTATCCTAGATCGATGTTAGCAATTGCATCTGTCATTGCTTGAAAATGAAAACTGTTTGTTGCATTGAATGGAATGCATGCATCATAAAACCATCTGCCCATTGCAAGGTCTGCCTGATCATGCAACTATTCTGAAGCCATAGCAGCATGAATTTCAGGTTGAGCACCAGGTGTAGTAGTAGGAGGAAAAAATGAATGTATGCTAGAAGTAGTTCTTCCTCGACTCCTTGAACTTCCTCTTCTACCACCTCCAAAGTCTTCCGCAACCCTCTTTCTCCTGCGAACTGCTACTACCCATCTCTGTTCTGGCATCTGAAGGCAAACTGTCAGTGAATCCAAATCCAATATCATCATTATATTCTTCAAACATCTCCAAATCATCCTTTTGTTGTCTCCTCTCTTGTATACTCTCAATCATCGAAAGACATTGTCATTTAATACCTTCTGGAAAACTTCTAACTCTGCCTGTGCAAGGAACAACTTCTTTCCTAGTCCCTGCTAGGTGTTGTTTAACCGTGAAATTCCACCACTAACCACCCTCTCACAAAATAAACATATGATCTTTAATCTGGAACCCTCAACTGGTATATCCCATTGCCATGTCGGATCATCAGACTTAGAATGGGAGTCTCTACCAACCCTTCCTGCCATCTCAGTTGAGTACTTTAATTCAAACAAAAACCTGAAAATAAAAGCACTTCAAAAATCCCCAATCATCAAATAACTCAAATAGTGTCTCCCACTTGATGAATGCAATAAAAATCATATCCACACACTTAATAACTTCATATTTTGTCATTCAAAAAAAGAAAAGTACAAATAAAACAAAAAACAGCAAATACAAAGGAAAAAATGAAGAAAAACACTAAAAATATACCCAAATTCGAGTTAGGAGGCTTGCACGGATATCGTAGAGTACGTTTTTGGAGCCTTGAACACCAAGGAGGCCAAGAACCACGCTAGGGGAGCTCTGAGGAAACCCGCAAAAACATGGGTTTTCGTTTTGCCAGGGACCCGTCCCTGGGCGTATCGTGCGATACGGGCCGTATCGCACTATATGGTGCGATAAGTTCGCATTTGCGATACGTGGTGGCCCACGATACGATACATATCTCCCTGGACGATAATATGGTGTAAAAAGTTCACATCCTCCGTACGATACGATGCGATACAGATAACATTACACCTTCATGCAACTTTATGAAGAATGAAAATTTTCTTTTCATGGAATAACAATATTATGGAAAGATGTTTAATATTGATGTCATTTGGTTTTCCACTGGAGGAGCATGATATAGTAGAAATATATGCTGGTTTTATTTCCAAGTTCATGTACCTCTTTCCATTTGCTTATTCATTTTGAGCATCCTGCATGGTGTAAGAAGTTATGTTTCTGGATACTAGGTTGCGTTTCGGACCAAGGTCTTTCATCCAAACATCAACAGCAATGGAAGCATATGCCTTGATATCCTGAAAGAGCAGTGGAGCCCAGCTTTGACTATTTCAAAGGTTTGTTCTCTGCAAAATCCGAGTCTTGAGCCTGCTTGTTTTAGTAATATTGTCATAGAACAACTTTACCAAAATGAAGCACCTATGCATGCAAAGAAACACTAGGATAACTCTTTGCTCACCATGCAGATGCAACTTATTCTCCTGATGATGTAGTATGAGGCTATGAGCTATTAATGATGTTTGGTTGGAGTCAAAGTAGGATATCACGGATGAGTGATGTATGCACGCATGTAGAAGTCTGCCTCTCATTGGGTAGTGCTTAATCCACCATGCATATGCAGATTAATTTACTTGTCGTACTTTTACTTACGTGGGATGGAGACTGAAAATATAATGTCACAAATGACCGAATGTGCATGCACTTTCTCAGCATCACGTGCATCAGAGTTCAGACTAAATTTGACTTCATCTCTTCTCGCAAATCTGCAACTCATGTGGCTAGGTGTTAGTAGCGACAGCCAGATTGCACCTGACAACTTTTTCACTTGAACAAATGATCAACGAGTACCCGTGAAGGTGTCATTATCCTTAAGCACCGCCTACCAAACGTCATCTAGGATTTGTACTCCTATCTCGTGAACAATGAAAGGGCTGGTAACAAGAGTTCCACCAATTCCTAGAAAGTGAGAAGCAGGGCCTTGGAAGCACTGACTTCAATAATTAAGAAGGATCATAACGCAAAACCAAATCATTCCAGTTGTGTTGGATAATGGAAAGTAATTCAGAAGAATAACCAGAGAATCAAGAAACAATTTGATAAATATAACAATGACCATTAATTGGTGATTCTCGCTAGGGAAGCCACCTATTTAATCAGGTTGGCACGAATGCTATGCTTGAAGGCTAACATGATTATATGATATTCTTTAAGGTTTCTGACTTCGGATATACAAAGTGCATGGCTGTTGATAATGAACGCCGTGTGCTGTCTTACCCTGTTGATGTTGGTAGCACATGTACAAGACTGACCGGTCCAAATATGAGGCAACTGCTCGCAGCTGGACACAGAAGTATGCTGCTGACTGATCTTGGTAAAGGGTTTTCAGACCTATCACAGAAAACAGAGCCGCAACGAGAGCATTAGCTTAACGGCAGTCGCCCACCCTGCCACAATGTGGATCCACCACTGCCTCAGGCGGTAGAGCAGCTTGTGTTGACGAGTCGATGCAATCAAAAGAATTGATCCTCTTATTGAAAGATTGATGTCTTACTGCATTCAATCTAGGAAACAAGAGAATGGCAATCCGACAAATATTCGGTTGTATACACACACACACACAGAGTTAAGAACATCCACGAGTTGGATTCCATTTCCTTCAGGCAACACGCTCCTTTTGACACCCTTCGACAGATGCAAAGTGTGGATGCTCCCTCGAGTGAAGAAGATCCCATACTATTGTGCGCATTGGATTATAAAATTATTTAAATTTCATTAAACGTGGTATTGACAAGTTGCGGACACACTCATGTTATCGTATTGCATGAGCCGCTTGAATTTTCAATGTTGTTTTCTCTCTCTTTGAATGAATGACATTTTCTTCCAAAATTCCTAACTATGCTTTGCATGAAAGGTGGCAAATCTCATTGCAATTACTCAATCAAGGATGTTTCATTTTATTTGTTTTCGGAATATTTCGTTTGTATTGACAATGGTGTCTTTGATGAATAGAATACAATAGAGTTTAATAGAATTTGATCATATATAAAAACAGGTCCATTCTTGTGGTCGAGAGGTTTGGTCTTTTACTTCAAAGGATTGAATGGTTCGATGTGTCGTCTGGAGGAAGTCTTTTCTTCTTTTAAACTTGTTTTGTTATTATTATTATTGTGTTGGCCGAGCTACTTTAGGGCGAGGTGATGCATGCGCCTTACTTGAAACCCGAAAAAATCTTGGGTCTGTCAGTGTAGGCAAATACAAGTGTTATACAAGTGGGCATCACCCGAAACACGAGCGCACCTCACCCAAAAAGATTCCTCGGTTCGTCACTGTGTTTTGGTTTCATAATACAGAACCAAGCCTTTTATGCAGTGACATGTCAAACTTACCCTAAGGAACCGTTTGGGTCCGGCAAACTATGTATTATAGGCTACAGACTTACTCGTGGGCTATAGCTTTTGTTGATTATTCGAAGTTCGGGCTTGTTAGATGCCCCTCTGGGTTTAATTAGATCATTTTACCGCAGTAGGTGGGGTCAGCTAGAGGGTGCACCATGAAGGTTTCCTAGAAGGTCACCTGTCCTTTTATTGTTCATCACCCAAACACTGAATAATGAGAAACTGTTCATTCTGAAAGGTGGAATCAGAAGCTGCAGTGTTTGTTGTTTAGTTAGTCTAGTTCATGTTTTCCATGGATTTGTCATTGGCGGCCGAATTCCTAAGAATTTCGTATTCCAGAGGTTTCCAGTTCTCGTCAAACATATGAATCATGGCAGCAAAGCAAGAACGTGTTTTGGGGTTTACTATATGAACAATGGTAGTGTCCAAGTCCCACATGAGGGCTGTCTACTTTGAAAGAACTTGTAGTGAGGAGTGTAGTGGATCCTTGTGCAACTTGTCTTTGTATATGTTCAAAGGAAAATAACATAAAAGGGTGTGAGTTCGATTCCCAGGGCATGTATACCTGCCTTCAGCCTCCCGTCGAAACAAACAAAACAAAAAGGATAAATTAGCGGCATCTCAATCTACCCGTTCTGGTCCGGGTAGACAATTTCTGTAGGGTGCGGGACTCGCCAAGGCAAACGAAGTGTGCAAAGGTTTCGTCGTGCTGGATGGAGATTAGAGGGTAAGAACTATGGCAAAATCTCGATTTTAAGATTATTTAATGGAAGTAGTTAAGCCAAAATTAAACAATGATTGGTTTTCTTATCTTCTTCAAGGAAGTAATTAAGCTAAAGTTTAAATAATAGTATCATGAGTGAGTTTTTTCTGTCTGTCTCCACTCCACAAACAACGATCTGCATTTTCTTCTTTCTTTTTTATTATTAAATTATTAATAAACTGTTCTTCATTGATGGAGTCATCGGTTTGTCATTAATTTCAAAGTTTGGTGGTTGGAATGCTCTCACATCAGTTTGTCTGCTCCTGGGGCAACACTTTTGCCTGAGCATCCTGAGCAGGTAAGAACTTAAATGTTTTGGTGGTTTGACGAAATCTTACGCGGAGGGCTCGTGAACGAAGCGAGTAGGAGTAGATCATGGCTCATGTAAAAAATAAGACAAGTAAAACATATTATTCTTTTGAAACTTGGCTTTGAATGGCAACGGCATCCGCCAACTTAACTAAAACCCGGAGCACCACTTGGCTTGACCAATTCAGGTTGGTTCGGTTGAACTTGACCTAACATTTTCCAGCATGTGCTCAAGTCTTCCTGTTAAAGGAAACAGATGGCCCCATCGACTCAATTGACTGGCTGTGCCACCGGTGTCGTTGTTGCCTTCACCTGTCCTAAGTCAGGTGCATGTGCTGTGTTTCTTTTTGGGTCAACCGGGTTAAGGCGAAGGGAATTAATGTGCCCAAAGTGTAGCAAAGCAGGTCACAAGTAGGCAACTTGGTTTGATGCAAAGAAACCTCTTGGATCCAACTTGGTTTGTTCAATGGGCTAACCTTTCTCCAGTTAGATAAAATGCAAAGAAGCTAATACAAGCCAAACCAAACCAAACGACAAGCAGCTAGATTCATTTTCGAGCACCATTCACATCGCCGGAAAACTTTGCCTATATCGAATGTTTGAGTTGTTTAGAGATTAATCTGCCATTAATTTGTATCACTGTCTGTACTGTACCAGCTGTAGAACGTAAGATCTGCACTGTCGATATCGAATCGAACGGTGGTAGTTTGTGATCCATTTGAAAGTTTATTCTCCAATTCTATGTTTGGATAGCCAATGCTTGGGTGGTTGTTCAGTACTTGTTCCGCCTCCTTGAGCAAGATCTCGAGTTCGAATCCTGTGAATACAGAGAAACCAGCATTGGGAGAGCTTTAACCCCATAGTGGGCTGACCCTGCTTGAACCAGATTAGATCGCCGGGCCGGGGGTCCTTTGGACTTTGTAGAAACTGATGCTATACTTCACCCAGGAAAATCCTATGTGGGTAGAAATGGCCGGTTCCAGGTAAACCGAAACCAACGTTTCCAAAGTCATTCTGGTTTACCTGGAACCCTAACCGGTTAAGAAAATTCAAAAATTAAATAAATTTAAAAAAATACTGGAACCAGCAGTTTGGAGCTGCCGGAACCAGTTTGGTTCTGATTCTGGGTTCAGCTGGTTTGTGGCCCGGTTCGGTTCCAGTTGGAACTGACGGGCCAGTTAGGAACCGGCCATGTCTTTATGTAGGGTAAGGATGATAATATTCAATGCCATGATGCTCCTTTTGTTCTTATCATGCCTGAATTCTCTCATGCAAAATGCATTCAATAAAGAAGACGAACAAAAAACATAGTTATCCTGTTAATCACGTCACTAAATGTAGGGTTATATCAATAATTATGTCTTCCATATGAAAAAGCATCGATTTCAACAATTATAGCCTCAAATCCATTAGACTTCCTTGGGATAATAGGTTGGATCGAACTCAGATCTATAATCTACTAAACTGAATCCAGGATCTTTGTGTAAAGTAATATTGGGTCGAACATCAGATTTGGATTGAAATGCAAAATCTCAAACTGAGTGGATTTTTTATTTGGATTTTCTTTTCTTTGTTGGATTCAACTAGAAGGGTTTGGGTCTGGGCAGAAACTTACCAAAGTTTGAAACATCAAATATCAGCGATCGGGGTTTAAATTTGGAGCGAGCTGGCTCCAGTTTCGGTCCATGTTTAAGCTCGATCAGAACGATATAGAATAGACGTAGTAGATCTTTCATCTTTGAACCTAAACGGATGCAAATGCCATTATTGTGTTTAATTTGGATCCTAGAGGTTGCGAAACATATGTGAAATATATGACATGGGATGAAAAACCATCTCACTTCATACATGTTCATCCATTATTTTCAATGGCATGAATGTAATTTAAATTTTTTAAGGATTTTAAAAAAGTACAAAAGATGATGTTATTACACTCATACTTCCGAAAAGAAATGGTGGCAGGCACAATCTAATTACTCACAAAGGGATATTACTTTATCCTAAAAGATGTAAAAAGTTTCTTGATGAGAGGAACCTGACTAATCAAATATTATGTTAATCAGAGATGAATTTGGTAAAAACCGAAACCCGAATCCAACATATTCAGTACAAACCAAATCAAATTTGGTTCATATTTTTGTTCAGATGCAAATCACTTCATCCTATAATTTTTTTAAGAAAAATTAGTTTATATGTATGTTAAGGCGGGTTTGCCTTAAACCCTATCCCGCTCTGCTTTATGGTCTTGTCAGCTTCGCTGCCCCACAGTGGGGTGGGTTTTTACCATTGAGAACCCGCCCCATGTAGGGCCGGGCCGGGTAGAGATTGCATCCCAATGTTGTCAGTGGACGAATCATGGAGAACATTACCCTCGTCCATCACGCACCAACTTCTATTTGGCGCTTCTCTACATTCACTGCTTTCTGCCAAGCAAAGTTATGGCCGCCAATTTCGTGTTTCGAGTAATGTTCGCGTGGTGCCTTTCCGTGTCTTCATCTCAAAAGCAGGACAACCCGACCAGATTTGTTTACATTACTTCCCGTGGGCATGATGAATGTGGAATGTGTACTTCTCCATTCGTTTTCAGAATGGATTCTGGTGATCTGCATGTTGTGTCATTTCGTGTTCATATAGAAACAGGTCGACCCAACACGATTAGATGAAAATGAAAACTTAATCTTTTATTGAACAATCATCAAAAGGTATGAATTCACATGTTTCATTTCCATAGAAGCTCTTCACTTGTTGGCCGAGCATGAGTCACATACACATAGTATTAGGCCCTTGAAATTTAAATTTGTTGGTATCGATTCTGTAGGCCCCAAAATTTGTTAAATACTTACATAACATATATCCTTTTAGGCCCCATTTTTTCAGATAACATGTAGTATCCAATTTTGAGTTTAGGCCTCAAATTTTGTGTTGAGCCACCCCTGCAGAGATGGGTTTAAGGGTAAGACATCGCGGTGTCTCGTGTTAAAAAACCATTACGGGCACCGGTCACATGTAGTTCAAAGTATCCATGAAGGGGAAGGAAACCATGATGTTTTAAACTACCAGGAGTGACTGACTATAACTTGACAAGTTTCGAGTAGGGTTGGCATTTTCGTGTTTCTGCTAGTGTTGTGCCCATGTTCATATCAAAATGTTTTGTGTCACTTTAGGGGAACGCAAGACTTTTCGGGTCATATTTGTATTGGGCTTTCTTTTAAGGTAGTGCATAGCCCGTGATTTCTGGTTCTAGGTAACATTCGTGTCATGCCATTTTGAGTTTGTGGAAAACAAGTCAACCCAAACACAAGTTTATTTTGTGTCAGTTCGGGTTGGCAGGAAAAAGGACTTCCGGGTCATGTTCGTGTTGGGTTTGGTGCTGTCTCCCGTTAGTTTTCAGACATGCTATGGTTTACCCGCAGTATGAA
Source organism: Brasenia schreberi (assembly GCA_036023115.1). Taxonomy (NCBI): domain Eukaryota; kingdom Viridiplantae; phylum Streptophyta; class Magnoliopsida; order Nymphaeales; family Cabombaceae; genus Brasenia; species Brasenia schreberi. The sequence continues at coordinate 1,792,777 of JAYKKT010000046.1, forward strand.
AGCCATCGACACCACGAAATTATAAGTTGGATGGATCTAAATTCAGGAATTTTGTGCTCTTCACCTGCCAGTATTTGGACAAGTCTTACACTGTTGGTTCCATAATATGGAAATCTACCGTATAACCCGTTTGTGTATTCAATCCAAGCTTGAAAATCCCCTCTTTTTTGATTCATGGGGAGTTAGGCAGTGCTGATAATCTTAGGCAAAAATTCTTTGTCCTATTGTGTTATGATGGATTTGGTTCACAGTAGATCCATCACCACCTTTGTTTTTGTCTAGGACAGCCCCACAGACTCTCTCTCTCTCTCTCTCTCTCTCTCTATATATATATATATATATATATATATATATATATATATATATATATATATATATATATATGTGAAAAAACGGATCTTGCTCAACTTTGACATGTCCACCCATTGCATTTTGGTGCTACAAGTGTAATTTGATTTATTTTTAAATTTTGAAAAGAACGAAAAACAATGCCATTGCACTCATGTTTGGAAAAAAATGAACGGGTACAAGTGAACAGTGTCAATAGTGGTAGGATCCCATCATATCCAAAACATATTTAAACCATTTTAAGTGATAATGATTTAAGTACTTTTTGCTTTTTTATTACATAAATTTTTTATTTTTTAAATTCAAATTTCTATCGTCCATCACCCAAGGTAATTATTCTATCATATTCATTATGCATGTATATATACACATACATTAGCTTTCTTCTAAAGTAAATACTTTAGTGTACAAGCCTGTTTTCAGCTTATCTAACTTGTACACACCCAAGGAGGCTAGTTCAGCTTGTTTTTACTGTAGATATTGTTATAAGAGACCCATTTTGACACGGTCCAATCCAACTATGCCATTAAGTTTTTTTTTTTGCCTTAGATCCATGGGATGGGATATAAACCAATATAATCTTTAGTTTGAAAATGATTGCATGGCGGTTTGGAAAAGGCCCCAAAGTCCGACCACGTTGGGCCTGCCTTTAGGAGCACGAAAAGCTAGAAACCAAACACAAAAATTATTGCACCAAGTGGGTCCGAGCACAGCTCATTTTCGTTCTTGCCTTGGTGCCCGAGCGAGCCCATACCATACTCTAAAGGAAACCGTCTTTACGAACTTTATACATTAATTGAATTGATTACGACCATTAAATTAACCAACCGAGTATCTAAGTTTAATTAATTAACATAATGGTGGCCGTAAAGACTTGTTTTATTAATAATTTTTCAAAGTTTACCCCACGTAAAATCCAAGTCAAGTCAAGTCATGACTTATATAGCACAGCAATTAATAATATCATGTAACTCCCAACTTTTGGTCTTCATTCCTCAAATGACCTACAACTTATGGAAATTGCTAGCTGAAATGGGTGGCGCCGAAAAGGTTTGGATTTTCTTATGGAAGGGCAAACAGAGTTAGGAAGACCTCTCTACTTGTATTCTAAACCAAAAATTACGTACAAATGATACAAGCAAAGGACACAACGAGCATTATTCATCTCGCTAGGGCGAGTTCGATACCCGTGGCATACATTTGACTTTGGCCTTTTCATTGTAAGGTATATAAATATAAATAAATAAAGAAGTATATATATATATATATATATATATATATATATATATATATATATATATATATATATATATATATATATATATATATATATATATATAAGCAAAGGAACCAGTCAGCAAGCTATTGATTTTCTTCAAACTAGCATAAATTACGGCACGTGTCCATCGAAATCATTAACTCTTTGCTTGCAAGTAGAGTTCTCGCTCTTGTGAATATAATTAAGTAAATTTGGAAAAGCGGATATTATATATGTGTGTTGTGTGCATGTCTGTGCTTGTTTATTTGTGAAGAAAATGGAGTTGCTACGCTCTTATGCATGTTAAATAATTGATATATTAAAAAATAATAAATAAAAGTTGCTCTTTAGAAAAGAATGCCATTATATATAGAGAGATAGTGGTGTGTGTTCAATTCTCATTCATACTTAAATTTTCTTAAATATTTTTATTAGTTGATTGTTCAATTATAAATATTTAAATATTAAAATAATCTGTATAGTTGTACTTTCAGTATTCACATTATATCATTCATCTCTCTTCAATAGAATATTTTCGATTGAAATGAAAAAGCAATTGTATTGTGGTACATTAAATGTGAATATAGAAAGTACAACTATACAAATTATTTTAATATTCAAATCTTTACAATTGATCAATCAAGTGATAAAAAATGTTTGAGAAAATTTAAAGAATTAAGCACAGACCACTATCTCTCTCTATATATAATGACGGTTGCCCCACCCAAAATTTGAAAAAAGAGTAAAAATCTATCCTGTACGTACATATGTCTAGAATGTATTATAGTGTGCCCCACCTCAAAGAGTCCATGGCATATTTGCTACGCCCTCGGCAAATTTCTAGAGAGAGAGAGAGAGAGAGAGAGAGAGAGAGAGCATCCATCATTTCATATTAAAATTGGTTAACACTGCTAAATGAGACAAATGCATCTCATTACGTTGATTCCTTAGTCGCCATTGTAGTCTACCTACTTTATTAGGTAATATATATGTTACGGAAAGCAAGGATCTTGGTCCTTTGGGTGACAGCTACGTCCATGGCGGCTCGAGGTCGCCTTCAATAAACATATCGGTCGTCCACCACGAGCAGTTACCATGATCTTTGCCGTCGACCTGCACAATCCGACGGTGGTAGCTCTGCTCCTGTGCATTATTATACTGGTTCGGACCCTGACAAAGATCTCCAGGAGTTCGTCATTTGAGGATGTCTTGGTGTATACTATCGGCCTTGAGTTTAAACGAATTCAGATTGCCATAGTTTACCAAACTAATCATGTCAAGATTTATTGAAATGTCATTATAAAGTTTAACAACGCCGCGGCAGCTGCAGATGTAGGAAATTTCTCAGAGTGGAAGAATAACCCACGCTTATGCCCTTCGATTAAGCTTTGGGCTAAAGAATGTCAGGCGCTTGTATAGCCCACGGATTCAACTCTGGGTTATACATTTTATGTCAACTTTTGCAAATTTTGGGCAAAGAAAATTTGGTGTGTACATGACTAAGGCTTATGCTCATGGACTCTCCACCTCGGCTTCATGTAGATCCGTCACGGATTGTCATCAAAGAAAATGTAAGAAATGATCCTCTCGGAAATGAACTTAATAATTATTTTCGAAGTTTGGTGTGTACATGACTAAGGCTGCAAAATGATACGAGTTGCTAGTTGTTCATCTCATCTCGTTTGATCGCAACTTGTACAGACCCCATATATATATATATATATATGTATATATGTGTATATATATATATATATATATATATATATATGTATATATGTGTATATAAATATATATACAGAGAGAGAGAGAAAGGCTTATCTTTCAACGAGGCTATTCTTATTGTTTACGGCTTCAAGGTGAGTTGCAAGTTTTAATTTTCCATATTTTTGTTGAGCATGACGTCACCTTAACGAGAACCTGTCACATGGTTTACTTGGTGGCCAAGAGTCTCCACGAATATTGGAGACATACAAAATAATAAAAAGAGTAAAAGTATGGATATGAGTACACAATTGTTAAATTAGCTTTCATTAATTTCAACAATCTCTCTCTTTATATATATATATATATATATATATATATATATATATATATATATATATATATATAGAGAGAGAGAGAGAGAGAGAGAGAGAGAGAGAGAGAGAGAGGGGGGGGGGGGGGTTATTACTAAAGTAAGATTATGCACTTAAAGACATTATGCATTTAACACAATCTCTCTTTATATATATATATATATATATATATATATATATATATATATATATATATATATTATATATATATATATATATATATATATATATATATAAAGAGTGAGATAATTTTATTTAAACATCTTTACCTTTTGATTTTTGAGATCAATGGTAGATATTTCAATTAAAAGTATGATTATACTTTTATAATTAAAATCTTCATCATTGATGTCAAAGATCCAACAATGAAAATGTTTATGGAAGATTATGTATCGAAAGACATTATCACTTACCATTACCTTATTTCACACTTAGCACTATATACTCTCCCATTCTCCTAACTCTCTTGGGATATGAGTGCGATAAAATTGTTTTTTAGTTATTTCAAATATATTTTTAACTTTCTAAATAATACTCTTACTCTCAAAAAGTAAGGAAATACATATGGTACATTTTCAAAAGTTTGTAAACCTATTTCTATTTTGTATACATATGAAGAAGTGGGACATGTACAATACACAAAGGTGCAGATTGCCCCTCCCACCACCAGCTGCCACCACTCTCAAGTATCTTTTGTTTGCACTTCTTTGCTCTTTTGTGACATAAGATGCCACTGTCCTCCTCTATTAAGTGTGTACACACACATGCACACACACACAAAAGAGGTAGCTTACACTCCAAGAGTATCCAAAATATAAAATCTTAGGCACCACAATAATAAATGGAATTAGATCCACCATTCTACAATTATTGAGTATCATCCTCATTGAGTATCATCCTCATTGAGTATAAGACATTTTTCTATAATATTAGTATCAATATATATAGGAAAAAAAAAAATGCAATATGTAATGATCTCTATAGGTATTGATGGTGTCCAGTCACTTCATTTAATATAATGAGGTCACCAAAAAATTTCATGACACTATAGGAGATAGAATGTATTACATTTTCTAAACCCTCTTTTATCTCTCTCTATGTGTGTGTTTATGTATACATGCATGCACATGCACATGTTTGTGCATATGTTGTATATATATTTTGAAGGTAGTGGTGGTGGCCTCCATTTTGTGTCTGGGACTTTAAAGTCCAATACTGCTGGACGGACAATTGCGATCAACGGGTTCTCACTGTCTCCTTTTCGTGTATTGGTATCTCTAGAACAAGTACAATCTTGTTTAATTTGGTTGTGCCCTTGGACATTTCATGAAAACTTTATTTTTTCTACAAAAAATCTTCTCTTCAACACGTCTACATGTATCACATCATAGGCAATTCGCTTGTTCAATTGATTCAAATAATTTGATAATCGTTTATCAATCATATTCAACCTTTTACGAGAACTTGCTTAACTCTAGACATGACCACTCATGGAGTTTCTACTAAAACTACCAAGGAAATAATTTTGATAAAAGGACAATTCAGAAGCAAAAACACAAGAAAACACTGTTTGTCGTGTTCATTCTCAATAATTGATGATCTCAATTGATTATATTTACTGGAAACAATTCTATTCCAGGGTTATTATCATTTGGTTCTACAGCCGGTTCGGATTCAAAAGAAAGAAGATAAGTAAGATAGACAAACAAGTGAACAAAATGTAATTCTTGTAAGAGAACGAAACCGGTTCGGATTTTAAGAGAACGAAACCGGTTCGGATTTAAAGAGAACGAAACCTTAACTATTTTGTTTCTCTTTTCCTCCTATTTCTACCCCATCTTACACAAAAACTCTTGTAAGAAAACTCAAACAACAATGTCGTATTTGGGTGGCTTCTTCGTTACTCCAAAACCACACGTTTCCTCTCCTGGGAGCCTTCACTCCAATGTACATTCAGTTGTGTGTGTCGGCTCGTATCGAATCTGGACCGTCAGATCTTAGGTGTTCTTGACGTCCAGGATTCTTTCGGCAAGATGCTTGTTAACCTCAGTTTCCTTTTCGTTATTTATAACTTTATAAAAATATTTATAATTTTCTCTTATAATTATTTTTTATTTTAATATTATCCAACTTTCCCTGCCACATATCATCTGTCACATTCTTGGTACATAGAAATTAATGAAATCATGAGATATTGGTGCTTAGGCATCACTTAAACGCCTTTGATACTCATAAATTCTTGGCCTTATTAATTCCTACTTTGTCTCACCATTGGGAACACAATTTAATGTCAGCCCGTCTCCCTCATGCAATCATAAAGTGCTTCGTCTAGCACAACCAGCAGTAGATCACTCTGGTTAGGGGTCGACTCACAAGTTGAAGGTCATGAGTTCAATACCCACGGTGTGCCTGTGGCTTCGGCCTCCACATTATACCCCCAAAAGGAAAAGTGCTTCATCTGCCGATAAAAAATCCCAAGAAAATCTTGATAGCTTTTTTGAGTTGAGTTCAAGTTCATAGTTTTTTTTTACATATTAGTGAATTATTTTAAATAAATAATGAGGTCACACAAGAATTTCCTCCATCTTTACTTTGAACACATTGTGGATTACCTGTTTTCTCATTTAAGTTCTTGGGAGCTTCCGAGGATCAGTAGTTGTCGACGACGATCGGTATTTTCAATTTTTTCGACCTTGGTTCCGTCGGAGCAAGTCTGAGAGGTCTGAGAAATTGAATCACGACTCGTTCTCAATAGCCACGAGAAGATCATTTTAATTTTTAGGTTGCATGATCACAATAGTCACACGCTAGGCCATTGCTTTTCAAATATGGTGCCAATATTTTCTAAGTTTTTCCTTAAAACATAACAACGAGTAATGCCGTCTTCCTACTACAATACCAATATGATCAAGGGATCCAGAAAACTTTTATTTTATTTACATGATTGATTATTTTTTCCAAATATAATGGATGGAAATATTTTGCCGATAGTTCCTTTAAAAGCATAATTTAATTTTCTCATTTTTTAATTCTAAAAAATAATAGCATATTCCTTTTTGCTTAGGACATGCTCTACATGTCCGCCATTTTCCTAAATAGGCAGCTTTTCTCATTGGGCATGCTTAAATTCTCTCTTTCTTTGCCACCCCAAGTGCTTCACCTTACACGTTCATTAGTTCAACAACAATGCACCAACCACTCTCATGAAAACATGACCAAGTTTGTGAATTTAGTCTCTCCATCGCAAACTCACCATAATATGTGATCTCCATAACATTGTGAAAACTTAGATTGAGTTCATGAACTAGTCTAAAAACTATGGTTTTGTACCCACATATATCACCTACGCGAAACAAAGGTTGGTGTAAGTCATGAACTCAAAACTATTTGGAGCTCAAGGTTGGTGTAGCCGGTGACAGATCCATGATTTTTCTTGGGTGAGGCTAATTTGTATTTTTGGTGAGGCGCACTTGAATTTTAAATCCACAAAGCACTTTTATTTTCCTATATACATTATAGGACTAAAAAAAAATTTAGATTTCGAGTAAAGTGCATGCCTCATCTCATCCTGAAGAGGGTCTGCCATTGGCTGTGGTGTTTGATTCGAGACATGATTACTTGATGAGTTACATGGATTCTTAGTTGTCATTTTGCTTTATATTTTATCCTATTAACATTTAATTTCGGAAATGATAGTCTCTTTTGAAGTGTTCACCACCTATTGAGAAGCATCAACTAAGGAATATCAACTAGAAATGGTTTACGATCGGTACAATAGGGAGGAGACCCAGGCCAGATGCATGTCCCGGGTATCTAATTCATGGTTTTCAACTTAGGAGTTGACTCCATAACAAGGTGAATATTGCTTTTTGTGCGGTCACCTTATCATTCATGAATATCATAATCTCAATCGTTGCATTTTTTGCTTTAAAGCAAAATGTTTGGTGTATGTCTCGTTGAAAAAGTTGGTGTTAAATAATTTAGAAAAAGAAAAACGAAAGTGGTAAAAACGCATATTATGAAAGGCCAATACTATGAAGTTCACAAAGGTACGACGATTTTGAATCTACGCGAGTTTGTCACATTAAATGCAGACGAAGTTTCGATATAATTTTCTAACGAATGAGGCGTGATCCGTATATGATAGGAAGCGAATCCATTAATGCAGTGCAGCCACCCCTTCCCATTTATGGATGTCTCTTTCAAGAACCTCCTACAGCCCCTAATCTCTCTCTCTCACTCTTTATATATATATATTTGAAGACTAATCTTAGGCATTTGAGGAAAGAAAGATTTGAGAACAATTTTTTTAAAAAATGTCATGGCCCAACTTACTAACAAGGCTTAGACACCACAAATTCATGTGCATATTGCTACCGCTTTGGAAAAGAAAAACAAAGGTGAACAATTTGGTTGACTCTATATGAGAAGAAATTATTTGGGGAACAAAGAAACTTTACTGTTTTGGTCATTGTCACCTTTGGAAAGTTATGGGGAAGAGATATGAATGGATAGACATGACCGGTTTCGATTATCCCCGAACTTGGAGCAGTCAGTTTTGAAGCGGTTTCCATTTGAGTTTGAAATAGCTTGAAATTGATAAAAATATTAAAATGAAAAATGTTTTTTTTTCAAAATCTAGGAATCGGCAGTTATAGGTTTCTGCCGGTACCGGTTTCTTGAAAGGTGAAACCGGAATCCAAGCAAGTGATCCCATTTCTAAACTCGATTTTTGTTCTGGTTTCACCGATTCTGATTCCAGCTGATTTTTTTGCCCGATTTAGTTCCAATTAAAACCGCCAAATTGGTTTGAAACCCACCATGTTTATAAATGGGTTATCGTGTATGGCTAAAACCTTGAAAGCAACTCCAACATGTTCAAGCAACTCACCTTCGTCGACCTTCGGGGATAATTTCGACAACCACCTCCAAAATAACTTGATTATGCTTGAGAAATAAGTTCAACACTTAGAATCGACCCCACACCTTCGCAGCAAGTGGGTTGTTTCGGTCTAGTTTCGGTTCGACTTCAGCATTTGGCAGGATTATCAAGTATTCTTAGGGTAGATTAAGGTATTGGTAGCAATAAATTTATATACTATATGGAGAGAAATCGACTAAAAATACCAGGTCAATGTTCAAAGTATCGATCGATATTTCATTTTTTCCCATTTTCAAAGAATCTTAATGATAAAAGGACAACGTGAAGGAGCTCAGTGGTAGCAGTGCAACAACAGCACTAAACAAGGGCGTTTTTCGTCAATAGGAAATCTTAGCTATAGTTCACTCCCTTGCTCCCTGCCAAGACGGTAGAGAAAACCGCAATATCCGCGAGGATTTGCCGAGTAATTCGCTCATCGAATCGCGGGAGAAAAGTTCGCACTGACTCAGCTTGCACCCTACACTGGAGAAGCGGTTATAAATACCATCGAATCGCGGTGAGAAAAGTTCACTCCCACCATTCCCTTTCTTTCCCAACTTCTTTTTTTTCCTCTCTTCTCGACAAACCAGAAGCAATAGAGGGAAGACCGAAGAAGAAGGAAGAGTAGGCGGAAATCCATCCGCTCGGCGGCGGATTCTTCGTACAGGCGTATTTCTTTCATCGGATTGTTTGGTCCTTTTATTCCAGAAAAGTCATCTCCTGAAAGTTGCTAGTTCTTCCTTTCCGGTCCTTCCGTATCATTCTACTGTGGAGATCAAGAGGAGAGAATAAAGCTAAATGTCTTCCTCTCTCCTTTTCTCTAGTTATAGGATTCGAGAAGAGGTAGGTCTCCTCTGTACACAAAAGCAAGAAGCAATAGGGAATTGAGAAAGGCGATGCGCCAAAGGCACCCTTTTCCGATTACTGAGAACCTTCCTCTTTGCTATCTCGACGTTAAAAAGCAAGTTCCAGGCATCAAGTGGAAGAAGAAGAAGCAAAACCCTCCTTTGAGATCTAAAACTCTACACGATTCGCACCGTAGCAGGGAATCGTCGAATGGAAGCTTTTAAAGTTTCTAGACTATCGTCTTGAACTCGGTTCGGTAGAAGGATTTCCTGAGGTTATGGAAGCACACAAGTGTATCCGGATCGGTCCGCCAACCCGCACGCCGGATTCTGATATACAAGGCGTTTGCTTTTCATGTTCGAGAGGGATCTCCAGCAGCATGACGAGTTTTCCGGAAGCGATCGGACGGGGAGACAACCACCGCCGGGATCTCCGTGGAGAAAGGCCGACAGCCTCGACTTCCGGCCACAAGATCAGCCCTAAGGTTGTCCGGGTGTATTTCGACGACGTGGACGCCACGGACTCATCGAGCGATGAGGGGGACGGCCACGTCTGCAGGCTACGTGTCAAGAAGCACGTGCTCGAGATCAAAATCGCTACGCCTCCGGCCCGTCCGCCCGTAAGGAAGCGGCGAAGACTGACGAGGATATGCTGGAAAGAGGAGAAGCCGGAGGGGCGGACGCAGAAGTTCCGAGGCGTCCGTAGGCGACCGTGGGGAAGATGGGCCGCCGAGATCCGGGACCCAACCAGCCGCAGACGGCTCTGGCTCGGGTCGTTCGACACCGCGGAAGAGGCGGCGTCCGTGTACGACGACGCGGCCGTTAAGCTGAAGGGCCCTAACGCCATCACAAACTTCTCCAAGAATCCGACGCCGCTAGTCTCCTCGCCGAAGTCCATTCTCCCGCCGTCCCTCAGCGACCCGGGCTACATCGACAAAAACCCCTTCGAGTCCGACTCGGAGTCGATTGAGATCCGCTCAGTCTCAGCGGGACTCGAGCCGTTTGACGACGCCTTCGACGCATTTTCTTGGCCGCTCCCGTTCTTCTCTGACGTTGCATGGCGCGCCACGCACTACGACGGCTTCGGCGAGTTGGACGACCTCCTGCTCCACCAGATTGAAGATTTCCACCCCTCTTCTTCCCCTTGATTCACCCTCCTCTCTTTTTTTCCCGGGTTTCGGAGTTTACTCGGTCCACCTGTTTTTGTCCTCTGCTGTCGGCGCAGCCACGTAGCGAAATTGATGACCGTCCCCCCAACCCCAATTTTCTTTTTCTTTTTCTCAAGTAACGTAATTTTTAAGTATAAAACCACATGCATGCTTCTAATAAAGAGCTCAATTATGAAGAGAAGCCGAAGAAGAAAATATCTCAGCAGCCTTCATGGATCAGAAGACCGAGAACGGACCCGAGGGCCCCAGGATGTCACGGGTTTCGTTCTTTGCTGATCTTTGGATCCGTGTGAACCAGGTTCTTTGTAGGTCCGATTTGATTGTCCGAGTTTGAGTAGAGTCCACAGCCAGTCGGTCTCTGTTCTTGTATGCATGTAAATAAGTAAAACAGTGAGGCTATTTTTGTCACCTTCTGAACAGATCCGTTTGGAGACGATCAGACGGCATGGATCTCACCGTATGGTGTGAAGGAGATTGCTTCGAATCTTGTGGAAGATCCGGGTCGTTCTCGTGTGGGCCCGAAGCTATTTCCTGAGTTGGATAACTCACGAACACGTGCTCAACGGTCAGAGAGTGCACCAGCTTTACATGTCAGATTTGGGTCCGAATGTTTTATCAGACCGGATTATCTGGATCCATCCAGTTAGACTTGGTATCCTACTCCAGCCACAAATCCAGTAAAGTATATTCAATTCGTTTTTAATTTATTAAAACCTATGGACCTTAAATCCAATATGAATACAATCATTTCAGATATCCCCATACCTTCTTCAATAGCCACATCGACAGTTTGGGGAGACCACCATACACCAAAACTACTAAATCTATACCACAAAAACGAGAAAGTGAAAGCGATCAATGTAAGGTTGAGAAGCTTGTATCATCATTTTGATTGTTTAAAGTAAAAAGTTATTTTTTGTTTTTATGGTACAACGTAACTTTTCTCCGTTTGATCAAATGATCAGGCACGATTTGTCAATTTTGCAGACTTCACATATAAACTGACGTTTATGCCACACATGAAGTCACAATTTATCATGATAGGACTCTATCATCTGATGTATGATGATGATGACGTAGGTGCTACATCAAATCCTAACCGTTTAGACGGCTATTGGGCTGATATGATCTGAAGATTACCACTAGATGAAGGGAAACCATACAATCTCATGTAGCTCTGTTGACATGAATCCCCAAAAAGGTAATGGAAATTGACGTAGTGGAATGGCAGGAGAAGGCGATTCTAATTTTGGGGTGAACGAAACGTTCCATACATAGTAGACGACACCACCCTTTCTAGATCTGTTATATCAGATGTCATCGGCTCCACAAGTTTCTTCCTTTTCTTTTGCCATTCTGGAGAAGTGCACCAGAAAACTGAGACTTAGTTGCTACCCCGCATAATGAAATTAGTGGTTAGAGGGAAGGAAACAGCACCCTGGGTGTTTGTACAAGGCCTGGGGGTGGCTAATTTTGAGTCCCAACCAAACCAATCGACTCGGATAGTTTTCGAGTGGATGGTGGATAATGGACCGACGGTGCATGAAGTTCGTTTCCCATGATAAGCCTATGACTAGAATGCTTCGCACAATGAACAACTCACCTGGACAAGGGGTCAACTGACCAGATGGTCATGAGTTTGATACCAGGGGCGTGCATCTGGCTTCTGCCTTCCGCATTGTACAAAAAGAAAAATCTGATTCACATCCCGCCGAGTACACAAGCATCATCTTAGTGACCCTTGTAAACAGGTCATATGGGATGCCATGGGCAGCAGGTGATAAGAGGCACTGGGCATTAAAGGCTTCATGTGATCTGAAAGCCATGGGGAGCAAAAACTAAGGGTTTCTGTCTGAGGCACTGAACTGAAACTAAATGGAAGCCGCCTCTCTAGTTATACAGATAAAGAAGGTGCCTGTTTTGATTGATGTGCTCTTTTCTCTACAAATAAACATGGTGAGCACATATGCAAGAGGCGCAACCCCAGTTTGGTCCAACAGTAATGCATGAAAGCATTATTTGTCATGCGTAAGCACAACTCTCTCTCTCTGTCTCACACACACAAGATGCACATATTACTGTGTGGATACGAGTGCACAAGACACCCACATATGATCTAGAAAGCTCACAGGAAAATGAAGTAAATGAAAAAGTCAAAAGTAGCAATAGTATTAGTGGGATCGCATGCTGCTATCGAAAGAAAAGAGTATCATCAGATTGAATGCTCAGCACGGATGGAAAGCCCAATAGAGACAATCGGTGAGCTTTAACTGAAATAATAAATGAAGAACACAAATAGAAGGATAGGCCCCAGAAGTGGATGGGCAGGGAAATATACCTAACACGAAAATTTAACAGCAACGAAAACAACAAAGAGATCAAAGGCAAAAAACAGTATAAGCTAAGCTGTTCAAAGTTGAGGTAAGGGTAAATTAAATTCACTTGTTAGGTATTATGCAGCTCCCACATGCACCTTTTTAGTGGGACAACCCAAGAAGTGAATACAACAACAACAACAACTAAGCCTTTTCCCATACTAGATGGGGTCGGCTACATTGATTCTTTGTTTCTACAAAGGCCTAAAAATAATATAGAATCCATGGTAATTCACAACCCAAGAAGTGAATATAGTCAAATAATCACCTCACATTACTCGTAATCAACAAGTGCATGAAAATCATCGACAGATTTCAATCACTGCTCAAGTTCAATAGATTCCCCGATGGTAGGTTCCAGCTTTGAATCCATCCAGAGAGGCATCACAAATTAGTAAGAAGACAAACAAGACAAGATTAGCAAAGAAAAACAGAAAGCACCCACGAGATACCAATATAAGGTCAAATCCCACAGGCACTGCTGCAGGTGTGTCGTAGCCTGTAGCTGATGATTCATGTAAGACAGGTTGGCAGTGGTCTTAACTCAATGACTTACCTTGCAGGGAGAGAGACCCATTATGTGATCCGGCCCTTGGTGAGGGTTCAAATTTTCACATCATCTAGAAGAACAAACTGAAAAACTGTACTCTTGTGAAGACCAAAGAGTCTACCATGTACTGATGGCACCATAAACTGAATTTGTCGCCAGAACTTGGTTCAACTCCAGCATATTCCGTAAATGTGTAGGATCAATTTTGAACGAATCCAAGCTCAAGCCCCTGAGGTTGGAAATAAGCATATATACAACAACTGCAGGACAGATTCACCATCGTGATTTTCATGGTACAAAGGATGTTGAAGATCAGATCAGCCAAGACAGGTGAAACTTGCAACAAGTTCGGTGTTTAAAGATGTAGGCATTGTTGTCAAGATCCCGGTTTATATCATAAATTCTATGATCTTACTATTCTTTCTAGTGTAGGATCCCAGTGTAGAAGATCTAAGTGAGATCCCAATCTAGACCCTAAGATCCTTGAAATCTTAGAGTCCTAAAGATCCCGCCACCTAAAATAACCTACTTAATAGAAACCCTAACATCCCCCAAAAGAAAGAGGCACTGATGGCTGCGTGTTTTGTTTTGTTCTCCCATCATTGTCACCAGCCTTTTAATTAGTTTCTCTATACCCAAACTCACTCGTCTTTATTGTTAGGCACAAGAGTCTAGTCTGTGTGTGTACGTGTGTGCATTTCCCACTGTATTACTTTTTTCTTAAAAAATTAAGTATTCATTGATTATTTTATATGAATTGATTTTATTAAATAAGAAAGCATGTTTCCTATTAAATATAATTTTATTTGTAAGAGAAACACAGATATGGTAGGATCCTAAGACCTTTATTCGGTCCCATGATCCTCGAGCCTATGAACCACATGCAAACTTAGGTAATATCTAAGATCTAGAACAAATTTCACATAGGCATTGTCATGAGCAACTCAAAGAGACCCACCAACAAAGTGGCACCAATTTTTTTACGCAACACTCAAACCCAAACATAATTGCTATACCTTGTTTAAGTACTTACCTTGATGCCTCAACTACGTCACACATTCTTGTTACTTAAAAAAGAAAAAAGTACGTCACACATTCTCCTCATGCACCCACTAAATCCACAAGTCAGTTTCATATTTTCATCTTCAACTTCAGATTTGAGTGGTAGCTTTTATTGTAACCAGAAGAAGTTATATTTTGACTGAAACAGATGGGTAGAAGTTAAAATTAAGAAAGATAATTTTACATACTTAGCATCCATATTCCAAAGAGATGTCAGACACAATTAGTGCACGTTGGCTATTAGCATGTTTCTACTGTGACAAGAAGATGCAGACTGAAATAAGACAAATACTATAAAGTAGCATCAAGACCAACAATGCTCATAGTGTTAAACATACATAAGATGTTCTTATGATCGAAGCATACATGAAGAGGTTGAAGGTGCATGAGTGATCATAGAAGAAAAGACTGAAACGGTAATGAGGTTACCTCAGAAATAGTTGATATAACACAAATTGGAGATTAAAATGGAGATGACACACTTAAGGTAATTTGGACATTTAGAGAGGTGGCCAGATGGAGCTCTGTCAAGAAGGTGTGAGAACTTAAACAATTAAGAGGCAGAGAATGCCTCCAAAGTGTTGAAAAAACATGATCCTACTTTTTACAATTAATGCAAATAAGAGACAAAATAGAGACAATTGATCCATGCAGTTGATCCCCCTAACTACGGGAGAAGGTGGTTTGGAATGTGAAGAAGTTTTATTTCTGCAAGAACCATTTGTAAAGCAATTTTTATTCTCACCAAGCATCAGGATCCATTAGACATCCTAGAGCTAGGATTACGACTGGAAAAATGACTGAACCATGCAAAATTACAGCATCAACCTGGAGAACTCGGAAAAGTTCACAATCCATAATCGGATTATCAAGTTATGTCTACGAAGAGGTACAACATTAGTACAGTGAGAAAATTACAGAAGATGTTGATTGAAAAGAGAAGCAACAACATGCTGGTTAGAACATTACAAGATGTTCCTTAAGGATTTCAAAACTCAGCAGTACATCAGACTCGTTGAAACTCTTTTAATTTATAATGTGCTATCAAACAGCATCAAGAGTCGTGATAGCTTCTGTGGCTACAAGTAGAACTTGCCCTTCAAAACTAAAACCTTTAACTAAATATGCAGACCAAACATCATTTCCCACACATATCTGATGTTATGAAACAATTTTGCAGAAGATTATATTTTACATAAACTACCGCCAAAAATAAATAATTATGAGAAGTTTTTTATGTAGACACAAACTAACAAGGCTAATAAGTTGAACCCATCCTATTCTGGTTATGCCACCTTCTTTCAACCTAAAAAGAATATAAGAACACCAGAATTTTGTGAAATCTTAACCTACTTACTGGTAAAAATTATATATTGTGCAACTTGCAATCAAAAGGGTGTCATCTCCCTAGACCCCAAACGATAACTAAACTACATGAAAGATTGGGTAAACATTAAAAATTCATAGCCTCTGTAACTTGCTACTCATGTGGCGGAATCAGACTTTCTGTTCAAATGTCTGCTTAAAATTGCCCAAACATATGCAAATATTTATGAACTTGGTTTTAAAGTGCCCAAGATGCATGCCTACCACAGTTGCAGCAAGCAACCACATACAAAATACCTGGCTGCTTGCCATTGTGCCCAAATAAAAAACACAAAAGGATGAGTACTGCCCCTGCATCACAGGTTATTAGCACAAAACAGCATTGTAACATCAAATTAACATAATGAGACTTAGCTAAGTGCACAAGAAACAATGTTAGATAGCTAAGTGCACAAGAAATACGCATTCTGATGATGCTCAATGTAAGAATGAATTAGTGTTCCATAAAGCCATCCACCTATATAAAGTTGGCACATATGTTAAAGAGTTCTATATTGAAATCAGATTAGATTAATCTTGATATCTAATGTCAACCACGAGACTTTCAGATCTCATGTTCACGAATTGCAATATGTAAAGAGGTCAGAGTTAATAAGATTTTCAGAGAGGGTCTCCGCATTTTCAGATCTCCGCATTTTCAGAGTTAATGTCACCTATATCTCATGGACGGGTATGGGTAAAGAAGTTAGTCCCGCTACATTGCCGCCCGAATGTAGTGAAAAATTTTCAGAGAGGGTCTCCGCATTTTGATTATGGATGGATGCGGGGGGTAAGGAAGCTAGTCCTAGATAATAAGATTCGTATTGGTTCTTGGAATATCGGAACATTATCGGGTAAGCTAATGGAGGTGGTAGATACTATGATTCGGAGAAAGATTCATATTCTATGTTTACAAGAGACAAAATGGGTTGGAGAAAAAGCAAAGGAGATAGAGGATACAGGTTTTAAATTATGGTACTCGGGTAAAGAAAAGGCCCGAAACGGAGTTGGTATTATCATAAATAAAGATTTAAAGGAGAGTGTAGTAGACATACAACGATATGGTGACCGAATCATGACCTTGAAATTAGTGTTAGGAGTAGAGGTTTTGAATATAGTTTGTGCTTACGCACCTCAAGTAGGACTAGAAGATAGTATAAAGACAGTTTTTTGGGAAGAGTTAGATAAGGTGTTTCAAAAGATTCCACAAAGGGAGATGATTTGTTTAGGAGGAGATTTAAATGGACATGTCGGTAAAGAGGCATTAGGATATCAAGGGATTCATGGAAACTTTGGTTATGGGGATATAAACGAGGAAGGTAGGGAGATTTTAAATTTTGCTATGTCATTTGATCTCTTTATAGTCAATACAATCTTCAAAAAACGAGATGAACATTTAATTACTTATAAGAGTGGCTTATCACAAACACAAATTGATTACTTTATTTGTAGAAAAAAAGATAGAGCGTGTTGTAAAGATTGTAAGGTAATTCCAGGAGAAAGCTTAACCACCCAACATTGACTTTTAGTTATGGATTTACAAATAAAAAAATGGACAAAGAAGAAAAGAGTGCATCGAGCTATTCGGACTAAATGGTGGAACCTCAAAAGCGAGAAAGAAGATATATTTAAACAAAAAGTCCTTCAAGGAGATGTTTGGAATTATGTTGGCACACCCTCTGGCTATACATATTAGGAAAGTGGCGAAAGATGTGTTAGGGGTATCTAAGGGAGGTGTACCAGCACAAAAAGAAGCTTGGTGGTGGAGTGAAGTAGTACAAAACAAAATCAAGGCAAAGAGGGCATGTTACAAATTACATTATGCTAAGAAAACTAGTGAAACTTTAGAAGCTTATAAGAAAGCAAAGAAGGAAGCAAAAAAGGCCTTTAGTGAAGCAAAAGCTAAGATTTGGGAGGACTTATATAAAAAACTCAACTCAAAAGAGGGTGAAAGAGATATTTTTAGGATAGCTAGGGCTAGAGATAAGAAAACTAAAGATCTTAATTATGTTAGATGCATAAAAGACGAGGATGAAAAAATTCTAGTGGCAAATGATGATATAAGAAATAGATGGAAAAACTATTTTTATAATCTTTTTAATGAAAATAAAGATGTTAGTATTAGTTTAGGAGATTTAGCCAAGTCAGAAAAGTATATAAACCACAATTTCTACCGACGTATTCAAAAGAATGAAGTCAAAGAGGCTCTTAAACATATGAAGAGTGGTAAATCGGTAGGACCAGATAATATTCCTATAGAAGTTTGGAAAATACTAGGAGAAATAGGAATCACTTGGCTCACAAGACTATTTAATGAAATATGGAAAAACCAAAAGATGCCCGAGGAATGGAGAGCAAGTACACTTATACCCGTATATAAGAACAAGGGAGACATTCAAAATTGTGCAAATTATCGAGGTATCAAGTTAATGAGTCATACTATGAAATTATGGGAAAGAATTATCGAACGTAGGTTAAGACAAGTATCAAGTACAACAGAGAACCAATTTGGATTTATGCCAGGTAGATCTACTATTGAAGCGATTCACCTTTTGAGACGTCTTATGGAACATTTTAGAGCAAAAAAGAAAGACCTTCACATGATATTTATTGATCTAGAAAAAGCTTATGATAGGGTACCGAGGGAGGTTCTTTGGAGAACTTTGGAAAAAAGAGGTATCCCATTGACATATATTAACCTTATAAGAGACATGTATGATGGTGCAAAAACATGTGTGAGGACTCATGAAGGAACGACAGACTTCTTTGAAGTTAATATTGGGTTACATCAAGGATCAACTTTAAGTCCATACTTGTTTATAATGGTGATGGATGAGTTAACAAAACATATTCAAGATGAAGTACCTTGGTGTATGTTATTTGCAGATGACATTGTATTAGTGGAGGAGTCTAAGGAAAAAGTTAATAGAAAATTGGAACTATGGAGAGAAACATTAGAAAACAAAGGCCTCCGACTTAGTAGAACAAAGACAGAATATATGGAATGTAAGTTTGATCATTTGGCTACTTCAGAGGACATAGAAATTAAAATTGGCACACATTGCATTCCCCAAAAGGAAAGTTTTAAATACCTAGGGTCAATTTTTCAAAGTGATGGAAGAATTGATGGAGATGTTACACATAGAATTAATGCTGGTTGGTTAAAATGGAGAGGAGCATCAGGTATTCTTTGTGATAAGAAGATACCATTAAAATTAAAAGGTAAATATTATAGAGCAGCAGTTAGGCCTGCCATGTTTTATGGTTATGAGTGTTGGGCAGTTAATCATCAACATGTACAAAAGATGTCTGTGACAGAAATGAAGATGTTGAGATGGATGAGTGGTCATACAAGAAAAGACCGTATACATAATGAGGTTATTAGAAACAAATTAGGAGTGGCACCAATAGAGGATAAAATGAGAGAACATCGTTTAAGATGGTTTGGACATATAGAAAGAAGATCAAAAGAAGAACCTGTAAGAAGGTTAGAAAAACTAAATTTGAAAAGTATTAAAAGAGGTAGAGGACGACCACAAAAGTGTTGGAAAGAAACAATAAAGAATGATCTAGCTTATTGGGAGTTAACTGCTAACATGGCACACGATAGAGATCTGTGGAAACAAAGAATCCATGTAGCCGACCCCGTCTAGTATGGGAAAAGGCTTAGTTGTTGTTGTTGTTGTTGTAAAGAGGTCAGAGTTAGATGGGGGTCCAGGCTTATATAATCTCCTGCAGATCCATTGTGAAACTAACCAGTTCCACTATACAATTTACTGGGCCAGATTTAAAGTTTCCTAAACCAAGCTTGTCTCTACTTTGATATGACATCAGCGTCAGATTCAAATATGAACTCATAAACAATTTCCTGTTTATTAACTAACGGAATATAGCTCTCATTAATTGAAAATGATGAAAGAATTTAAGCTAATGTCTTAAATCCTGCTCTTACACTTCCTTTCATTCTTCTATTCGATGAAGATGGATAAATCGAAACCGCAATATAAATTATGCAAAGATCGTCTATCATCATTCTGTTTTTCTCTTACCGCACAGCAACATCAAGTACCAAAAAAAGTGTTCGTAGAATACAATGTCCTTATATATTTTAGTTAGTAGTACCCTTTTAGCATCCTTTACAGAAGATAGCGCATAAATTGCTCATTAGAAAGACAATATACTTTGTTTCTAAGAAATCTCAGCATGACCTTCATGCAATTCAAACCTCAGATGCTGCAGATTGGAATTCACTGCATCCCCATCCAGCGATTCCATGCGATCCCGATTTGAATTCCTGTTAACCACTTAAGGTTAACAAGGCCTATCGTATCTGCTAATTCAAGTATATAATGCGAACCTAGGTTCATCCAGATGATCTTCACGTCATTTAATTGAATTACAAACAATCAACTAATTCTTCGTATGAAAAGGAGGTAATCTCTATTTACACAGACCGAGCATCAAACCCCGATCAATCGTCTAGCACATTCACGGAGAATACCGAATTTCAACCAAATGGAAAAGATTGATCATAAAACTAAAATACAAAAACTAATCGTGAAATTCTTCGCCTACCTCGCTGAGGACGCCAAACAAGGAAAATTGATTATAAAATTAAACTCCCGCGAACAACGATTGTCTGTTCGCCATCCCCCGATCAGAGGAGAGAAAACCGATAGGACCTCAAAAGAAGCGTTCCTCACCCTAAAAATGGAGAATTGTCAGTCAATCAGTTCGTGAATCTATGGCGGAAATCGCCGAGAGGTCGAAGAAGACTCGCACGAGAGAGGCATGAAAAGACGAGACAAGCATAAAACAACTTCATTTCTGAAGAGACAAGAACGAAAGAGAAAGAGAGAGAAACTTCGGGTTTGTCGTGAGCGATTTGGTGCCCTCAAACAAGCACGACGAAATAATTTTGGCGTGAAAATACCCGCGTTACGATTTTCTAAAGGCTCTCGGTCTCCTTAGGCCCGTATCCACTTGGTTTAACCGGGTTGACTCCGACCCGATTCGAACAACGATTCAAACAAATAGAGCTTTTATAGGTAATGTTGGGCTAGGCAACACGAGAATCAGAAGAGACATATTATATCAATTTTGATGCAGGTCCCTAATTATGTGATTAATCTTTTCATGTCCCAACTTCTACTGATCGAGTTACTTGAAATGCCGATAAATTGTCTCATGGATAATAAATTGTCATTTCCTCGCTTCAAGTTTATTGTTTTCTTTCTCATCGGAGCTGGGTGTAAAGTTTCTGCCTGATTGTTTTAACAAGTTTATCCTCATTTGGATTATATGAAAGATTTCGTATATATTTTAGCAAAACGTGCTAATCTCGATCTCATGTTCTCACATAGAATTAGTTAAACTTCATAATACCGGCATCGATTTCTCATTAAATTGGACCTGCTGAACCCCACACGCACAAAGAGAAATAGCTAACCAGGCTAGGGGGTCGTCTCACAAGTTGAAGGTCATGAGTTCGATACGTAGCTTAGGCCTCATTGTACTAAAAAAACATGGTCCTGCAGAATCCATCGCATGATCAGATTTCATTAAAACTTGCTGATTATTGAACACTGAGAGAAGTTCCACCAAACAACGAGCACGGCTGGTAAACGAACCAAGCAGCTCATGATTCGGCTCCCTTCAACTCGTGACAAGCTCTTTCTCTTTTGCTTCGCGTTCCAGGCAAACTGAAATTGATTTGTCTCGTTAAGCTATACAAACTGAAGATGAGCCAGCTCGTTAAGCTGTACAAGTTGAAAATGAGTGATTAATAATTAACTTGGCTCAGCTCGAATCAGCTCATTTAGTTAAGAATATAGAACCCTCGGCTGAAGACATGCTAGAAAACTATGTGAACAAAACGAATTGGGTGGATATAAAGTAATTAAATGATCAAATCTTTCAATTTTACAAGAAAATCTGACAAATAATTTTTTTGACTTAGCTATAACAAAATAAATTAAATGTTCACTCAAAATTATACATGAAAAGCTATATTTTAAACTTTAATGATCAACTCGTGTTCATCTCACCTAACCGGGATTATGATTAATTTATGTTCAGATCGAGTAAGAGACTAGCTAACTAGTTACGTTAACCCTTGTCTCAAAGTTTGATGCTGGATTTAGATATGCCTTTGAAAAGCGGTTTCTCCTATGGACCCTTAACAGATACCCGCACCGTAGGTAACGAACTCAAGATCTTCAAGCATGAGAGAGAGAGAGAGAGAGAGAGAGCAAAACCAGGAACTTCTGAAAACATGCTGGGTGAGAATTGGTCTACGGCATCTGAAAACGATTACTTTCTATTACTATTTATTCGCCGTGGTATTATCCATACAACATACACTAATTAAATAAGTCTCACAAGACAAAAAACCAAAGAAGCCCCCGATTTATAGCAGGGAAATTGAGCGTGGTTTCAATAATAATCAAATACGGATGATAGAAAATTCTACATTTACCTGTTTTAATAACAATCAAATACAGACAATAGAAATTCTACATTTACCTCTGAAAGAGAGCATCCAGAAGCCAATTTGCAGTTGCCAAATTACGACGGTCAACGATCATCATCACCAGAGCAGCTCTCGGGCCCTGATCCCGGTGACAAAAAGCAGGTCTTTTACCGGCCCTTCGGATTCACAAGCTGAGAAAACACGGCACTTGGTGTCAACCCATCCGAATCCTCGCTCGCAAGGCTCCGGCCGCCCAAGCTCACTCCGGTGGTCTGAGTTTCTGTAAGCCCATCAAAGACCCCCATTTTGTCGACATGCTTCCCCACAGCATAGAAATCATCATCATCTCCCTCGCCAAGAAAACCTGCACCAGCTCCCTTCTTGTTCGCCTCTTCAGCAGTCTCCTGCAACTGCAAAGCAAATTCCAAGTTCCACAGCACATCACCCATAGAGGGGCGTTCAGTTCCCTGTTCTGCGACGCACTTCTCTGCGGTTTCCGCAAACTTACGGAAGCACTCCGGCGCGATTTTCCCTCTCACGAAGGGATCGATGATCTGCTCCAGTATTCCCTTCCTTTGACAGTGTAAAGCCCATTCAGCCAGGCTGACCTGCTCCTTTGGCAGCGCTGGATTTAGCGCAGGGCGTGCGCAGAGGACTTCAAACAACACGACACCGAAGGAGTAGACATCAGATTTATCAGTGAGCTGCTGCCTTCGATAGTACTCAGGATCTAGATAACCAAAGCTGCCTTTCACCACTGTACTCACATGGGTATGATCCATGGCCGGGCCAGTTTTCGATAGACCAAAATCAGAAACCTTGGCGACCCATTTCTCATCAAGAAGTATGTTGGTGGTCTTGACATCCCTGTGTATGATTGTGTGTTTAGCACCAGTGTGTAGATAGTGCAACCCCCGGGCGGCACCAATACAGATCTCTAGCCTCTGTCTCCAAGATAATGGTGGCTTGTTCGTCTTATAGAGATGTTCGCGCAAGGTTCCATGAGCCATATAGTCATATACCAAAATCATCTCGCAATTGTCCTCACAATAGCCAATCAGAGAGACTAGATGACGGTGACGGAGTTTTGAGAGCATCTCAATCTCAGTCTGGAATTCATGAACTCCCTGTTCTGAAAGTGGGTTTCCCCTTTTGATTGCCACTTTCATGCCACTATCAACTTCTCCCTTGTAGACCTTGCCGAATCCACCAACACCAAGAAGGAGGGTTTCATCGAAGTTGTTGGTAGCTGCAATTATGTCTGAGATTGTGAAATGCCGACATAGATTAGAAGGAATAGAAGAAGTGTAGCTTCCAGTAGCAGCGGTCTTGCCGGAGCTCGTTGATGTACTTGTAATCGTGGTTGATTTGCCATTTCCAGTATGAGAAT
Source organism: Brasenia schreberi (assembly GCA_036023115.1). NCBI lineage: Eukaryota > Viridiplantae > Streptophyta > Magnoliopsida > Nymphaeales > Cabombaceae > Brasenia > Brasenia schreberi. The sequence goes on from JAYKKT010000046.1 coordinate 1,816,607, forward strand.
ACAGTGATAGAGGTAACCACCCCGACGGTCCTCCGTCGCTCCCTTTTCCCGTCTTCGCCCGTCTCCGCTCCCTACAGAGGCAGAAACAGACGCAAGCCCCAAGAAGGATGGCTGCTATGCCGCCGACAGCTCCGCCAATAACCCCTCCTCGTGCACCACCACTCTTGGGATTAGAAACATCACTTGTTAGCGGTGCTGGTGGTGGAGTTGGCGGCACTTGCGGATTGGGTCCAGCGAGGTTGCCGGAGGAATCGTTCACCTTGAAAACCTCGAGCCCATTGAGAATCGAATCTGCGTATTGCGACAGCGAGGATGCTGAAGAAGGATGAAGTGCAATCCACAAATCACTTCGTCCACTACCAGGTACATTTAGTGCATAATCGTTATACACAGGGATACCATTGTAGTTATCAGTCTTGATTTCTTGCATTGCGTATGCAATCACATCAAAGGAGGACGATGCAGTTTGATTGTTCATAAACACATCAAATACCCTCTGATTGATCTTGGAGATATCTGTTTGAATCTCACAAAAATGGAGCCTCAGCACGTAAAAGAAACCATTGTCCACTGAAATCAGCCACGTAAGGTTGTAATTCATGTTCACAGATGCATTAGGTCCCTGGGAGCGAGCCGTCAAGTACACATCCGCCGGTGCAGTATAGTCAGGGACTTTCGATGGATAACGAACAGTGACATTGGGGTCTGCTGGATATGAGACTCCAGATGCAGCACCAAAGATGTAAGGAGTATCATCATACCATGTCCGCGAGAGATTTGAATCCGCAACAGGAGAGATGTATTGCCCACCAACGTTTAATCGAAGAACTGTTTGAAGAGAAGTGGAACTGTCTATCGGGTACGATGAAGTTGTTCCAACGAGGGTTGACGAATTTAAGGGGTCAGAGCCGAAAAGCTCCGGGGCGGAAACGATTTCAATGCCATTAACAAAGGCAAAGGAATTTGTTACGTCTGCTGAAGGAGTAAACGTCAGGACCAGAGAACCACCAGATACAGAGATGAAGAATTCACGGATGATGTAAGCTTGAGTGAGAGCCAGGGCGGTGATCGAGGCGCTGAAATTTTTCAGCAAAGTATACGGCCCGGCTTGAACAGAGAAGATAGCATTGTCAACAATCAGATTGTTGTAGGAAGAAGGGTAGAAATAGAGACGCACGAAATGACGCCCATTTGACAGAGAGAAGTTGTAGGACGCGGAAGACGAAAAGATCCGAGCAGTCGTGTAGGGAACTTGAGACGGAAGGGACGGATCGGAGCTGGCAGCTTGCGCGGCAAATGAATTGGCTGAATTCGCCGGAGCGAACCGTGAATTCAAGTCCCCTGTCCACTGCCGGTTATCGCCATCGTTAGCGTCAGAGGACGAACCGCAGTTCAGGCGAATGTTGTCCACGGGAACGAAGGAAGAGGCGGGACATATTGCGTTCGAAATGAACAAGAAGCATAGAACAGTGAAAGGAAACAAAGGGCGAGACCAATATTTCATCTCTACTACTCAGATCGGGTGATCTGTAGCTAAGAATAGGGACTGTGTCGATTTGAAAAGTAAAACGGCACGCTTTCCTTTAACAGAGAGCCCTCCTCAAGAACAAAACCACGAATTCCGCAGGAAACCCACAATAAAAATTCGATCAAACGCGATGGATCACAGTTCCTGACTGTAAATCACCAAGAAAGCCAGCAGAGCGAGTTCTGCAGAAAATCCGCAATAGAAATCCGATCAAACTCGACCACTCACAGGTGGCAACTCAATATCACCAAGAAATCAAGCAGAACCTGAAATATCACAAGATCTGACCTTCACTCTCCCTTCAAAGGCGATCAAACGACTCAGGTCTCCCCGACATCAACATGCTAGGGTTTCGCTCAAGCCGGCATTGACGAAACACTGGAAAAATAACAAGATCTACGAGCTCAACACATATACGCGCCCCCTTCGAGCCATCACACGAAGATCTTCTTTACATAAACAAACGCACGGAGATTCAACACGTACCTGAACTCCAGAGTCAGAGATGAGCAGAGAGAAGACCCGTGGAACCCTCCGGTGGACTCAGTCAGTATGGAGTGATTGTCGCCGGAAAATGCGCAGATCCCAGCAGATCTTCAGTGGAACAGAACGAGAAAGAAAGCTAACGATCGATGAAATCCGCATTGCGAGGGTTTCCGGTTTTATGGTGCCGCACAGCCTGTAATAAAGCAAGCCTTGAGAAGAACACAAGCGTAACGCATGCTCTTCTGTACCTCACTTGCTTTTATACCCTCTACGTATATTCTACCTCCGTGACGTCTAAAAAAAGATACGCGTACTCTCTTAGTATTATACAGAAAAAATATCGCCCACGTTTATTTTGGGAGTACCCGGGCGAGATGTAACTCACAAAACTGAACCAACTCTTGGTAGGTTCAAGCGGTTCGGCCCCTTAATCAACGTCTGGAGTTCAAATCCCGTGAATGGAGAAAACCAGCATTGGAAGAACTTCACCCTCATAAAGGGCCGACCTAGATCGATCAGGGTTGGTGGGGTTCTTATGGATCAGCTCAACGACATAAGGATGGCAATGGGTCGAGTCAAGGATGGGTATACTCATACTCGGTTCTGACTCGAATCTTAACGGGTCAGGGTCAGTACAGGTTCATTTTGTTTTTTTCTCACTGGGTACAAGTGTATATATATATATATATTATGTACACAGAGTGATTGGACCATGCCCATGTTTGATGGTGCTCACTTGTGCACGACTATTCTGTTTTCGGGAGTAATCTGGTTATATATATATAAGGAAATTGATCAAGAAGTCGAGGTTGATGTAAGCAACACATTGTCAATTTTGCTTTTTAATCAACCGATGGGGAGTTGAAAATTACTCCAATGATTATCGTAGACGTAAAGCAGCACCGACTGTCATTTTCTTTCACATCTGAGGCAGGCGATTCCGTGTTTGGGGTCGTGATCGTGTCAAAATCAAGTGGACCCAATCTTATAGACTTTTTGTGTCCATTGTCGCATTCGTGTCTATTGTCGTATAAAACAGTTACATGGTCATACACAAAAAGTCGTCGCCACTCCTACAGAAGATAAATTGAAACTATAGATAATTCAAAGTTCAAACATTCGGGAAGCAGGTGAAATTATAAAATTGTACCTATTCGGTGTGAGAAATTAGCTGACTCAAAACTTTAAAGAAGAGCATCGAGGGAGTTAGCTCAACGGCAACGCGCTTTAGCACCATTGTTCAGTATGAAAGCGATTATATTATATATATATATATATATATATATATATATATATATATATATATATATATATATATATATATATATATAGCTGACTCAAAACTTTATAGAAGAGCATCGAGGGAGTTAGCTCAACGGCAACGCCCTTTAGCACCATTGTTCAGTATGAAAGCGATTATATATATATATATATATATATATATATATATATATATATAGAGAGAGAGAGAGAGAGAGAGAGAGAGAGAGAGAGGAACAATAGGGTCCACTTGAGTTGATATTATTCCTCCTCCGCCCATGCCGTCTTAGATTAATCATTAAAAATTATGTCATTTTTGTCATATGGGATCATATATATATATATATATATTTGATTTAAAATATTGAAACCTAAAATTGTAGGACTATAAAAAAAATTGAGACGTAGAGAATTTGGTAATATGAGTTTAAACCCAAGGACTACCCAAGAGCGGCCATTACCTTCTAGTTAATAATAAAATAACAGTTTTTAAGGACAACCCTCATTGCCTTCGAGATCACGGGACCAACCCAAACTGAACACATTTGCCACAATAAAACCTCCAAGGCTAGAATTCTTCGTTCTTGTGTGATATTTAATCACATGAGCACTGAAAAGTTTGTCGAGCAAATGATCGAAACGAAATATAAAAATAGGTTCATCCAGTGACCGACCCAGGTATGAGGTGGGGCGAATAGGTCATGAGGCTGTTTAAAGTGGAGTGAACTATACATTATTATGATCACGGATTCAACCACCAGATATAAAAATATTTTTTTGTTCATTTTTGAATATTAAGTGGGGTGGCTGCACCACCTTGACTTGATGTAGATCCACCATTGGGTTCATTGCTCCAGCCAGTGGGAGTGGCAAGGAGGGGCCTCCAGGAGCCATGGTCCATCAACCCCCAAGATTTATAAGTTTTCCTCACACATAGGGGTGTCCATGGGATCCTCCACTCTCTGTGGGCCCTATCCTGAATGGGGCGGATTTGGGATTCCAATTCACAGGTCGGATCCAGGTCTAGGGGGAGTGGAGACAATCCTCATGGGATTGAAGCAGAGATGGAGAATCCAGGTCCTCATTCCGTGGACCCATCTCACAGATTTCGGGTCATGAGCTCTTTTTTAAGATCTATGTTTATAAATATGAATCCAAAATATAAATATGCAATGACAAAAAGAAATTCTAAGAAAGGAAAAAAATGCTAAATGTTGTGGCTCTCTCCATCGGTACTCGGTGGATAAGACAACTAATGGACTCGATGGATAAGACAACCAATGGACTGCTTCAGGTTGTGCGAACGACGATCAAGTCTCCTCACTCCCCAACCTCTCTCTCACACTCACAGTGACGACCATAAGTGACTCTCACTCTGTCTCAATTCTAGCCGTTTCATTAGGTTTTTGATTCACCATTTGAAAAGTTTGTGTCATATAACTAGAGGAGCAAATACGGTTTTGATTTGGTGCTATCTACTACGATTGAATTTCCCATAATTAGTATTCTTTTGCTATTGATGGAACTTATCATATGAATGAATAATATAATGTGTTGTCATCAACTTGAATTGAAAAGGAAAGTAGAACTATGAGCAATGACAATATTAATTCGCACTCTCCTTGGCAGTACTACAAAATAATAAAACCTAAATCATCCCATAGAGTGTGTACACTATCCATCACAATCACCTATTAAATGAATATAGGACTTCATGGACAATGATTAAACTTGACTAATTATTTTTTAAAAGAGTTATTGTTTACTTTATTCAATGAACCATATTTTTCTACAAATGAGAATTAATCAACATAGAAAACCAGATAAAAGGCCAAGAATGATGACTGATGAGTCAATTATGATGTGAGTGTATTGGCATGCAATCTGTTTTCACATACAAACTTTGTGCTCTTACTATAATAGAATATTATTGTAACTTATAAACAACACATGGGGGCAGGTCGAGAAACACGAGAGTGAGGATGGAATCCTGGTCGTTAATCAAGGTTGGGACCGATGATCATGATCCCCACTCCCGTCCCATGAACATCCCTACTCATACATCCATGTGCCTCAAAGAAGAAAATGTTGCTTAGCCCTTGGGTTGGCAAGTGGGATATTTGAAAATTTGGGTCAGCTTACATCAACGCGTCTTCTCTGCACATGGGACGATTGAATGCAGGGCTCGCTGGCAGTTAACACCTCCACAAGTTGGAATCAGTAAACCTAGGGTCCCCTTTTGGATCAGGCCCAAACCATCTTCAGATCCGAACTGAATTCGGAAATACGATTTTTTTGGGGGGTGGCAGATGGATGCCCCCGGGTATCGAACTGGTGACCTTTGGTTTGTGAGTTGAACCCCTAGCCATGTGAGTGATTGCTTATTGTGCAATTAAGGGTGCCGATTTGGGTCATAATTTTGTTGTGTTGTTTTTGCATTTGCATAAAAAACAGGTTAAACCTTGATGCTCTTTTGTGTTAATTTCTCATTTTGGTGGATATCGATGCAGTTTTTGGGTTGTGTTTGTGTTTGGTGTTATATTGCTAGTAATTTGGAGTTTTCGTGTTTTGTGTCAAAAAACCAGTTCAAGCCGAATAAGACCTTTTTTTCTTGTGTTACTTTGAGTGGCGCCGATTTACACGGGCTTTATGGGCCCCCATATTCATCTTGTGTTTTCGTGTCAGGTATTATTGGGCCAGTCCTAGGTACAAGCAGTGAACTGCAAGGGTGGGTTAGGGTTGCATTTAGTGATGTCTAAGTAACTATCTGGTAACCAACCTGATATCCAACCCGATCAATTCCATGTGGTTTTAGCAGATCAGGATTCATTTTGTTGATATGCACGCCAAGAACACAGGCAACCGACCTGATTAGCGATCACGGGCTGCTTTTCTAGGTATGGTTTCGCCATCAGAATCCATATATGATTGGGCCCATGTAGCAGTTTTGGAATTGATGTATGCCTTAAGCTAACCCGAATACACAACATCTTCATACCTAGTTGCATTATATTCAGACCGTGTCGAGGATGTGAACGTGTCAGATTCGTGTCCGTTTGAATGTTAGTAAATAAATTGATTCAACGAGCATTGACCTATGTGGATCTGGAGCATACATCGAAGAACTTAATTGATGGTTCTGATCACGTTAGTTAATTTGATCTGTAATCGCATCAGATTGCTAAACCAATTCAGATTCAGATTTGTCTGGGATTCAGACTGCCATGCAGGTTCACAAACCATATTCTCTATCCAAATCTCATGCCCGATGCTTAGACGTGATCAGTCCAGACAGAACTGGTGGTTTCAAGCCAACAGTTCCAATTTCCTTAGAACTAGGAACCGGAACCTGTCCAGTTTTGGTTTGAGTCGTAAACCATCCGAAACGGGAGAAAGCAATTTAAAAGTTTGAAATTTTGAAGAAAATACCAAAATTATATGTAACTAGCAGTTTGAAACCACTAGTTTCATTTCTGGTTTCATGGAAAGGGGAACCAGAACCGAACTGGGTAATCCCTGATTGCAGGTCCATGTTGACCAGTTCCGGCTCCAGATAGTTCCTGGCCCAGTCCGGTTTCAATTGGAACCTTCAGACCAGTTCCAAACCAGACATGTCTAACGATACTTCTTTTCCCTAGGTACACAAGGAGGCTGAAGCCTAACACACACATGTAAAAATCACCTAAATCGAACTCCTAAATCCACCAATCTTTTTCTCTTATTTGAAACTGGAGTGTGTTGGACCTTATGGATATTGTTGGGGAAGACCAAGGTTGCCGAAGCCGTCTGGTATTCAGTTGTTTCTGCAGCAGAAGTTGTCTATCCTCTTTATTTTTTTCTTTCCCTGGTTTTTGTTGCTTTCGTGTATTTCCTGTTTGCAATAGAATAGGAAACAACAGAGTGCATATGATTTCTAGGTTATCCGCTGAGGGTTTTCTCATAAGACTGTGAGTAAGAATCACTTTTCGTGTTTTGTATATGTTGTGTATATCTTTTTCGTACATTTTCTCTATATTTATACATGATGTATTTCGATGATGTGGGCTTTCCTTTTTAACAACAATATTTTCTTTTATCGAGAAGATGGGTGTGTATACTTTTCGAAAACAGAAAATTAGTTTTAAGAACCTTTAATTTTCGAAAACATACGATCTCATGAAATCCGAGAAAATGATCTTTCTTCCTGCATTTCATAGTCGTCGTTGTTAGTAATGGGGCCGAGACTGGCCATCCACTACTTACATATATGCAGATACCAATATGGTCAGCTAGAATGATCAGTCTAATTGAAGAACAGTTAGACATGTAAAATAGGAAAAGCACCATCTCAATAGTGTGTGCATGGATCAGAGCTTTTGACATTGGCGAGAGGTAGGAAGATGGAAATGGCTACAGTACAGAGCCAGACTTCAGCAGACATGGATTGGGCCTCACATATGTGAATCCGGCAAAGTTGTTCTCACCAGGTCTCGGGGTTGCTGCCGGTGAGTTTCGCAAAGGCATCTTTGTCCATCGCTCATCAAAGTTGGCAGCAACGCATTCCTTGCCTCCAACATTTGGCCGGAATCCCAACTCGGTCTCCCTAACCTCAAGCTTTCGCCAGTTAATGGCCTTGAACCACTTGTGGCGCTTGATCTCTTGGCTGCCATCCGGGCCACTGCCGAGACGCTTGCTTGGATCCTTTTGTAAAAGCTGAAATTGTAAACAGCAAAGGAATACAATTATGACAGATAGAGAAGAGAACTGAAACACTAAAACACAACCAATGAAGCTGAACAAGCCCCTTTAAGCAGAGAATGAGCATCACTTGACAGGAATGCGGGCAGTTTGATTTTATCCTTGATTATTTTCTGCTGGATCTTCTCACGGTTCCCACCAACAAATGGTGGCTGCAAAAGAGAAGGCAGCTAATAAGAGTTTCCATGTCACATGCTTAATCTTTCCTTCTTGTGTTCACGGTCATGTGGTTAAAACTATAGAGATCTGACAATGATAGGTTTAAAGATTAGGTTTGTTTCAGATAGACTGGGAATTGTGATTAATTCATGGTTAGGGGAGAGCATCGATCGGTTCGGTTCCGAATAAACCGAAAACCGAAATCTACTAAAATGTATAAACCGAAACTGAACCGATGTATCTATGTAACCGAACTAAACCGAACCGAAAAAATTTGGTTTGGTTGTTGAAGTAAATCGGTTGTCAAATTTATATGAACTGCAAAATAAGGGAGCAGTCATTCAGGACAAGGTTGATAACATCTCTAATGCAAATATAAATATCATCATACTTTTTAGTGTCCTATGAATTTGGGCCAACCAACATTTACGTGAGTTGATTAAAGAGCTAATTTGTGAGCTCAATCTGATTCGAGCTCATTGAGCTTAGTGACCGGACGAGATCGAGTTGTTCGAACATAAATCGATGTCAAGCTTTGAGTCTAAAGATGGAATCTCATTCGTAAACATGGAAGTGAGGGTAATTTGGTCCATGTGCAAGTTAGATCAAAGTGGGTCGCCCACTCAGCATATCCAATGGATGTACATGCTGGCAGCAATTTTGGTGGGAATTGGCTCAGACCAGTGCATGGTGGGACCCACCGAAGAGTGGATGGCGTCAGAGCACAAGTTGACTACTGGATTCTTGGATCCGGGTCGGGTTCTACCGGTACTTCGGATGATCAGACAGGTTAGTGTGTTCGGTTTGGTTTGGCTCTAGCTTCAAACTCCAACCAAACCGCTAGTCTCGATTCTTAAATTAGAACAGAAATGGGCAGTGCTATTATCAGAATCGAACCAAACCAAACACTAGTTTTGATTTGGTTCGGTTTAGAATCACAGTTCAACTTATTTAAGGATTTTACTAAACACAATTGTCCTCACATTATTTGGAAAACTCATATATATAAACTTGTCAAGATTTATATCCATGTAAGTATATATATATATATATATATAATGTGAACATGTATATATATAATGGTTCGGTTCGGTTCCAACACTAGAACCATAAACTGAGCTGCCAGTTTTTTCTTCCTGCTAGAACTGAATCAAACCAACATCTCCAGTTTTAAGTACTAGTCAATTTTTTTTCTGGTAGTATAGTTGGCTTGGAGCTAGGGCTGGCAACTGAACGGACCCTCTTGTTGCTTGGCTCGTTTTGGCTCACCTCTGGCTTGTTCATGCTGGTTATTAAAATCATCTGAGCTGAACATGAACATGATATGTTCAGCTTGGTTTGGCTCGGGAAAACTCCTTAAACTGGAATGGTGATAACTGGGATCAAGAAATCTTTCCTCGTAACTCTGTTGTGCTCAGCTCATAAAGAGGTGGTGAGAAATTTTCATCGTTGATCTAAACGATCGAATGGTAGATATGTTTGTGCAAAATTATGCACCAACAGATATTGTGCTTAAGCCACAGCAGCCAGTATCACCATGTTAATGGCAGTTTGCAGAGGACATGATAAAAGAGAAATCTTCAACAGCTATCAACAATCAAGTTTTTGATTCCTATCAGAATCAAGGCTGGACGGAATATATAGAATTATCAGTAGCACAACCCATACTCTCTCTCTCTCTCTCTCTCTCTCTCTCTCTCTCTCTCTCTCTCACACACACACACACACACACACACACGCGCGCGCGCACACACACACAACACATTCCTCACCAGAATGAACATAAATGTTTCTTTTTGAAGAACGAATGTTGGATAGGGTCGAGCTCCAACCATGGAGAAAACCAGAATGTGAAGGTATCAGAGCATTTACAGCAAAAATAATTTATTAGGCCGCAAGGGCTTATACACATCTCCAAGAAGAAGATTTATATACCAAGAGTTTGATTCTGTGTTGCTTGACCGACTTATTCAGAACCTCCAATGGTCGCAGTCTTGGTTGAAATAATTAAAGGTTGTTGATAACTGCCTCGGTGAAATCAGATGTTGATGCAGTGCCACCGAGATCTCTTGTCCTGTGATTTCCGTCAGCAATTGTCTTCAGTATAGCCTCATGAATTCTGTCCGCATTCTCGTTGAGTTGAAGATGCCGCAACATAGTCACTGAGCTCAAAAGTAGAGCAGTAGGATTGGCAAGGTTCTGCATCATTCGAAAATTAAGAAAATGTCATCAGTTATGCCATGCACTCGAGTGAAAAAGTATAACCATTCTAACAGAAAACATCTCCTTTGCAGACCTAAGCCATGTTTGGATTGCCCAAAACTGCAATAACTTGGCACACTGGAGTTGCTAGATTTACTGGCTTCCTGCCAGCATTAGCTAGGTCGAATCCATTTGCAACTTTGGTTACCCTTTTGTGCTGAGACAAGAATCGGTTTTTTGTGCCAGTCCCGTTTGATAGGCAAACCAAATATGTCTAAAGTGCAAAAGCATCCATCTGATAGATAACTTTGAATAGATTAGCAGTAATAATGATGGCAGCGTGAAAGGTCAAATTAGTTATCAGTTACCGAGGAGCACAAGATTCATAACTCAACCCCAATGTCACTGAAACGTTACCAAGACAGAGCTGCAATTTGAATCAACAAGAGCAAAGTCTAATTGATTCTAAGAAAATGGTTTTTATGTCCAGAACCCTAAATTAAATTTGATAAGCCATACAAAGAACTATCACCGTTCAATATGAGAATGAAGTAAAACTAGGCCACGGATGCACAGATGGATATTTGTGTACAAGCTGCAATGAACACAAGAGAGAAGTTGACCAATTCAAAATAACTAATTCGGAAAGGATTAGGAGACAAAAATCACGGAACAAAATTAATAAGGTCTTGATGAGATGGACATGTTCTCCCAGCAATATCAGGTGCTGAACCATGTACAGCCTCAGCAAGTGCAATACCTCACCGACTGTTGCAGCTGCAAAAGATATAAAATGCTGTCCGATGATATAGTTTTGACCTTCTACATTTGACTAAAACAGAAAATATACCTTGGTGTCAAGCCCAATCCCCAACCAAGCCAGCACAAAGGTCACTGATAATATCGCCATAGAGGTTAGGCATCACCAATACATCAAAAGTGCAGGATTCTTCACAAGCGCTTTGTGTATGGCAGAAACCTTTTGCCTCCCATGGGTTTTCGCATAGTGAAAGGCATACTCCGCTACCCTTAGACTTGCTTGTCGTGTGATAATCTTCAGACTTTCAACAACTCCTCTAACAACCTGAACACAAAAGAGAGAATTAAATGATGACAGAACTGCACACAAATGAAGACAAGCATATGGTGAACGGAATATACCTGGTGCTCCAGGCCACTGTACTCCCCTTCAGTATTCTCACGAATTGTCACAAGATTAACATCATCATACCTAGTCTTGTAGCCAGGAAGACTATAGCAAGGTCTAACATTGGCATATAGACCAAGTTCTTTCCGTAATGTAAGATTCAATGACCTGTGACCCTTTCCAATTGGTGTAGCCATTGGGCCTTTCAGTCCTACACCATTTCTTCGAACTGATTCTAAGCTTTCCCATGTAAGAAAACTTTCCGTCCTAGGATCAACTTTGTCACCCACAAAATGTTCCTCCCACTCTATTGGCACTTCAGCAGCATTAAACACCTGCATCAGCAAAGTCCATTGTGTGAACTCTTAAACCTTCTTAAATGGCTTAGAAACATATGACAGAGGTACTTGTTTGGCAAGTAGAATTATGCCCAAAATGCATCAGCTTCACGTTTGGTGATGTTTAATGGTAAAAAATAAGGGGAGTGGAAGTAAAACTTGGCATACAAACAAAGAAAAACTGAATAATCTAACCACAGTTGCAAGTAGAGAAAACAATGATAGGCACGTGTAAGTGTATACCTTGTTTCATCATGTAGATCGCAGTTAATTTCCATGCAATGTCAAAACCAAGTTCATGTGCTGAAAAGGCATCCCTGATTATGACTACAGATCTATTGACTAATAAGATCAAGATACGTTGACATAGTGGTAAAAGAAGAGAATGAGCACCACAATTTAGGTAGTAGCTGTAGCTAAATACCGACTTCTTATTGACATTAGGAATAGACTAGGAGAAAAAGGTTCCCCCAACAATGATTATCAAAACCACCACCAACAACGACAACAATAACTAATCCTTCCCCCATACTAGATGGGGTCAGCTACATGAATTCTTTGTTTCCACAGAGCTCGATTATGTGCCATGCTATCAGTTAACTCAAGAATGATCATCAAAACCATTCTAACAAAAAAAATGTTCTCACAGTCTAGTTGCTATGGTGATGCAGGCTGTTGGTTCATTTCCTGGGGTGTGGATACTGGCTTTAGCCTCCCTCACAACATTCCAATGTTCCATATTTCTAAACAGCTTTTTTGAAAATATGGAGTACCTAGAGAATGATGGGGTACACAAATAGGCAGTTGAATTTTCGTGCTTGATCTACTACTCACCAAGAAAATATTCCAACATCAATCATCTTATGTTGGTTGAAGACAAATCAATCATGTTTGTTACAACAGAGTTCCAGCTTAAGCTGTATTAAACTCAACAAAATATGTGATTTCTGGAGCTCCTTCCATGTTCTATGGTTCTGAGTGTTGGGCATTCTTTGTATTAAGAAGATACCATTAAAGTTAAAAGGTAAATATTATAGAGCATCAATTAGGTCTGCCATGTTTTATGGTTACAAGTGTTGGGCAGTTAATCATCAACATGTACAAAAGATGTCAGTGACAAAAATGAAGATGTGGAGATGGATGAGTGGTCATACAAGAAAAGACCATATACATAATGAGGTTATTAGAAACAAATTAGGAGCGGCACCAATAGAGGATAAAATGAGGGAATATCGTTTAAGATGGTTTGGACATATAGAAAGAAGATCAAAAGAAGAACCTTTAAGAAGGTATGAAAAACTAAATTTGGAAAGTATTAAAAGAGCTAGAGGATGACCACAAAAGTGTTGGAAAGAAACAATAAAGAATGATATAGCTTATTGTGAGTTAACTGCTAACATGGCACACGATAGGGATATGTGGAAACAAAGAATCCATGTAGCCGACCCCGTCTAGTATGAGAAAAGGCTTAGTTGTTGTTGTTGTTGTTGTTGAGCTCCTTCTATAACTCAAAAGTAGTTATAAGCTAGGTTATCAATAGTGTGTGACCCTTAGTGGGCGACCCGCCAGCACCGCTAACAGCTCTATAGCGGTAGCGGTCCACTATAGCACTGTTAGAGGACAACTTTGATATAAACATTTTGGGTAGGTTCGATCCAATTCAATCGACCCGATCCAAATTAAATAAAAGGTCATCCACTCCTTGTCGCTATCTAACGCAGGTTTCTCTCTCTCCCGCCTCTGGCTGTTGCTCTCTTCACCACCACCCGCACGACCACCATTGATCGTCCGCTACAGGTACTCCTTTTCTCTCTTCTCTCCGTGTCTTTCTCTTTCTCTGCCTCTGCTGCCTATCTCCACCTCGACTCAGATTGGGTTTTCTCATTCCATTCTATTGATCAAATTGACAGAGTGGTGTTCAATTGTTTCAATGGTTGGAACATTCGGATCAATATTCTTATTCACCAGCTTTTCAAACTTTCCTTTGTTCCTTCGTGTCGGTGGTTGGTTCTATTCATATCTATCCTCTCATTCACCATTGGTTGTACTTTGATTTGTACTTCCCGTTGAACCTGAACGAATTGAAGTTTTCGCAAAGAGATGAACGAGAATCCCGTTTGAGGTTGTATTGACATGTGAGTTGAGCAAAGATGAACGTATCACAATTTAGGTTGTATTTGCATGCGATTGATTGACGAATCATTTGATCCTTGACGGCTGACTTTTTTCACAAAAGTTTGGTACTTTTCTTCATTTCCCGTCAAAAGAACATCAAAATCTTTGGTTTTGTCTCCACAAAACACGAATCTTGGTACCTTTTTTTCATAGTTCCAGATTGGATCTTGAGCATTTGCATGCGATTAAATGACCTCTCACGATATCTCATAATGATAACTCCTGTGCACATCGTTTATCGTTCTTCTCCCCAAAAATAAAGGTAAGAGATAAATACAGAAGCAATCTTTTCCAATAATATGAAGTTTCATAACGCAAGGGGTTTTGCTAACTGTTCCTTGGGAATAATTTCACAGTTTATTGCTTAACGTGAATATAGAAAATGCTTTATGGTTTCTTTTTGAGGACCAGTTATGAATGCAGCAGTTTAATTTAATGTTGTGTTGTTCACATTGTTCGTCACTCATGTGACTAAGGTCTTGCAATGAACTTTTGTGTGACTGATTTTAAAGATTGATGCCATAACTATTGTCCACAATCAGAGTTAGTATGGGAGTCAAGCATGATTGGTAGCTCGTAGTTCTAGAACACCACTTAAATCAGAACTTAGAAATTGATTTTCTCAAAGTTCTGAACTTATTACTTGGAAGGGCCGTTTTGTAGTTCTGTTGCCACGTGAAATGAAAATTCTTTTGACGTCATCAGGTTTTAGAACATTATAAACATTTTTTAGATTAAAGAAATATGAAATGCTTATCATAACATTATTTTGTTATTGACTAATAAGATGTTATAGCTTTATTATGAAATCAAACACGAAATTTGATTCAAACATGTGTCATATCATGAATTTATTATCTTTTGAGTTTGTTATCCTATGTTTCCTAGAAATATGCTTACAATGATGGCCGGTATTTTCAGAATTGAATCATATCAACTGTGATTCTTTTTGATACAAGAGAGTGCAACGGGGGCAACCAGGATGGACAGTTTTTTGGTCAAATAGCCTGAAGGTGACCAGAATTTACTCAATTCAGGTCTAAATTGGTTGGTTTGTAACCATGTTTATGGTGTCTTTTCATTTGTGAGTGTTTTGCTCATCCATTTCTTATCATTGGGCTAGCTTGCTGTTGGGGCTTCGTTCCTCTATGAAAGCAAAATAGGCTTCTTTAGAAGTTAGAAGTAGAATTTATTTATTTAGTTTGATTCATATTTATGAAAGAAGTGGTTGTGTTTCGTAATATTTCTTAGAAATTAGATAACTCATTATATATATATATATACTTTTTTAATCGTAAATAAAAGTGTACCGCTAAATCCGCTATATCCTTGCTACCGTTATATCAGGGTCGACCGCTAACAACCCACTAACCGCTATTGATAACATAGGTTATAAGTGAATGCCCTTACAAGTTTAGCTCTTTACAAACATGAAATTTTTTATCAACAAGATGTTGCTTGTTCAAGAACGAACAAAGAAACCCTTGGGGCAAAAACAAGGGAAGCAGTGTTTCTCTGCAGCATAAAATTGAGCTTGCATACACCAGCGATTCTGTGCTCTCAAATGAAGAATCAATTAGACACATTTAAGAATTTTCTAGGAAGCATTATTCATCACAAAAGAGGTGGAGAGTTTCACTGATTCATTGATGTATTCCCAAATGAGATAGAAGTAGAGCATAATTTAGGCAGAAGTGAATATTGTGGCTTGGACATTGTTGAAGCTCAGAAGAACTGTTTCAAGTGGTTCTATAACTTTCATCAGATCTAGAGTTTAGACGTTATTGCAAATTCCATTAACAACAGTACCCAGCTGGAACAAAGCAGAAAGAAACTCAATCCCATATCTAGGCAGCTTTTAGGAGCAGAAAGAAACTCAATCCCATATCTAGGTAGCTTTTAGGAGCAGAAGATATTTCCATTTTCAAGTAGGTAACATCCTCTGCTCCATGCAGAAGAACATAAATCCACATTAAGCAATTAGCAGTGGCATAGATGGAAAACAAACCTCCGAGGGCATTCAGACTAGGCTGGTGCATGAGAGCCACAACTAAAGATATCCTTGGAAAAATGATGCATAGTAAAATCAAATATTGAAGAAAAACCATGGTTCAAATTAATAGAAGTCCAAATACTTCCTATATTACAGTCAAAAGATCTTGGGGTCATAAAATGAAGGGCAAGGACAGAAAATATGATTGCAACAGTTCTAACGGATAGTCTCAGGTCTAAAGCATCAGAGCACATCTTGGCAATTGAGAAAAGCTTAGACTCTGGTTTCATAGACAAATTCATGCCTCAATCATACATGCTTATTGGATCTACAGGTTGATAACCAGAATAAGGTGAATGATGGCTCAAATAAGAAAACATATGGATCATATAGTAAAGGTTGAAGCAATAAAGCTGAGGATTTCGACACTGATTTTTTTGGTTGGTAAAATGGGAAGGCTGAAGAAATTGGGTATTGAACACCTGATTAAAAACTTGTGCATCAACCCTGTAACCAGCTTAGGTATTGCTCTTCGTGCAGAATGCAACACACGACCAAGTCAATAATATGTCATAGGTCAACATAGCCCAAGGGCAACCAGATTTTCCTAAAACTAAGTTGGTAGAAAAACAAGTCTTTCACAATGCGCTATCCTAACAAGGCCCAATTCATAATATACCAGACTTACAATGGTTAAAACATACAGGTTATCAGGTATCCAACAACTCTTCAATTTAAGTACACCCACACAATAGGATTTGATCGTGACCTCTAGACATAACTAGTCTGAGAATATTCTCTTCTCCAATATAGAATGGAAATAAACCTCCAAAAGCATTAAGGTTGCATAGCACCAACAAAATCCACAGTCACATGAAATTCTTTGTCTATTTTTGGCGATGGATAGGTTGATTCGCATACATCTGTAGTTATGGAGAACAAAGAGTGCAAATTCGGATAACGAAAAGCCATCTGCTGAAGAACTTGATGAGGAAGTGGGTAGGAAAGAGGGAGAAAACAGAAAAAGGAATGCCAAAAGATGGAAAGAGAAGAGGGTTTTGAGGGCACAGACCTGCTTTACGGAGTTAGCGATTTCAGGGCCAATTCCATCGCCAGGAAAGAGAGTGGCCCGGATGGGAGTGACTGGTGAGGCGGCGGCAGAGGAAAATAGGGCCCTGTTGTTGCAGAAAAGGGTTGTCTGGCGCCGGAGAAGGCGTCCAAAGAGACTAGAAGCCATGGACAAGGCACACCTAGAAAAAAAATTTAAGGTGAGGCAAAGTTAAAGTGGAAAATTCTAAAGCATAAAAGTATGATGAAGAAAGAAACGTTCTAACTTCTAACTAAGAGTAAACCAGAAAACTATTGCAGAGATGGAAACATTACGTTTACATTTCAAATAAATAAATAAGCCTCCACAGTATAAATAGACAACCATTTTCAGAGAAGACAAAGAAATCATGTTTCAGATTTTGCAAAACCAAAATTTCCACAAACAAGTAACCTGGTATTGAAGAAATCGGTAAGCAAAAAAGAAAATGAGCAAATGAGAATATATTTTTATGATGTATGTTCCCCATAGTAGGAACACGAAATGCTAAACATTTGGAGACAACAAGTAATTTTATGAATCAAAAAGAGAAGTCTGTGAAGACAAGAATCAACCAGTAGTCAAAAAAGTGTATGAGTCCATGTGAAAATTAACAAAAGAAATAAAATAAAGAGTAGTCAAATCCAATTAGAAATTCAGAATAATGTTTAACATATTCAATAACACAAGTGCCACAAAGGTTTTGCGTATAACACCTGAGCATGCCATGTAATTAATGGACAGTAAGAAGAATACTAGAACAAAATGGATGAATGTCGGTGTCTCTAGTACAACTATGCTTGGTGATTACCAATTATCAAAGATATATAAAACTAATATACATGGAATTGATTCACAATATTATCTAGTTGTATTTTTCCCCACCAAAGAGATAATGCTCTAGGACATCAACGAGGGACATATCCTACTCCCTCTAGGATGTCAAAGATGGAGATATCCTCTAGCTGAATAGACCCCTTCTACTACCAACGGTTCCTGTTAATAACACAAGTTGTCCCAAGGCTTCATCTAGGAAATCCCTTGTGAATGTTTTAAGTAACAAACAAAAATCAAAGTGGGCATTTGAAATTAGTTTGCACGGGCAAATTCCGGCAGCTCTAAAGTAGTTGTTGTTGGCTTCTCCACAGGAACGCCGTTATGCAAAGGCAGATATGCATATGGGAAGAAATTACAAACGCAGAGAGAGAGAGATTACTGTTTCACCAACTCGCGTCGGACTCCCGAACACTAGTGGCGGGGGCGGCGATTGTAGCCAGCAGGGCTGCACGGTAATCGAACTCTTCGGTGGAAGATTGGATCGGATTACCGGATGGGCCTGGGACGGCTGCGTTATAGCCCGATGGTCGACGACAGCCGCCGGTGCAGATACGGAGAATTCGAAAGGAGGAAAAAAGGGAGGAGAGAGATTGGCAGAGGAGAAGGCCACAAAAGGGCAGCCGTCCGTGGGGGTACGATAACTAGGGCTGGTAAGCGAGCCGGACGAACCGAACACAAAACGTTTGTGGCTCGGCTCATCAACGAAATTGTCAGCTTACGAGACACTCGTTTCCGCGACGAGCCAACTCGCATCCGTTCCGATACGGATCATACGTCCTTTGAAGATGATCATGAGAGGCTCCTAACAGAATAACGAGCCATAGCAGGTTGAGCTTGACTGAAGTTCGTCGCAAGTAGAGACGGCAATTTCTACCCACCCCACGGGTACTCATCTGGCCCCGCCCCACCCCACCCCACGTGAGGCCGGATTCTCAAGGAGATGAGAAACCCGCTGGCGGAGCAATGTAAGAGATGAGAGACCTGCAGGTGGGGCAGGGTCGGGTTTAAGGCAAGCCCGTCCTACCTTCATATATATATAATAACTTTTAATTTAATAATATAAATTATTATAAAAATTTTGTACTTTATTAAGAATATATCATATTGAATAAATTTTAAAAATGTGTTAGGGCAGGAGACTAAGTCGGGTTGTAACAAAAAGGTGAGGATGGGCATGGGTTTGATCCCCAAGACCTGCAAGGCAGGGCGGGTGCGAGTGGAGTGAAGCCCCAGCCCACCCGTTGCCATCCCTAATCTTAAACAAAATAGACCTCTGCCGAAGAAACTCAAAAATAATGGACACAAAGCTATCGGCTCATCAAGAAAATCGTCAGAAAGACTCGTTTTCATGACGAGCCAGATCGTATCGGTTCCTATCATACGTTGAAGATGTTCATGAGCGGCTCGTGACAGAATAACGAGCCATAACACGACCGTAGAAAGCCTCTCAGGTGGATGAGCTGACCTAATAGAAGCTAGAAAAATAAATAAGAGAATAAGAAAGTGAACACATAATGCGGTAAGGATTTTAATACATGGCATGCGTGTCACCAGGTCACCATACAAGTCAGCATTTAAATATATATTGTAAATAGCTATTGATTATGTTATGTTGTAAATAGCTATTAATATAATTAATTACCTTAGTTATCTTAATACCTATTAGACATGTAAAATAAGTAAAATATAATTAACTATGATATTAAATTATATTATTGAATTAACCAAGATTACAATGTTAATCAACAAAATTGTTAAGCCTTGATATTAATTAATAAATTTATAATAATATAATTAGAAAATAATTATAATATAACTTCAATAAATTGAGATCATAAATATTATATTTAACATTAGCATCCAAGTTAAAAGTTATAACGCATAAATTTATTAATAATACTTTTAATGATGAATGCACTTGTAAATTGTAAACATATTATAATAATACAATATTGTAAATAAATAAATAATAACAGACTAAATATTATAAAAAATAATATGTTAATATAATATTATAATTAAGAAATATTATTAAATATAGATAGATCAAAAGTAAATATTATGTAGTTAATAAATAATTAATATTGAACATTATAAATTTATAATATTAAGTATAATAGTTAATGAATAAATTCTAGAAAAAGTTCAAAAAAGTATCCTTAGATTTTGAAGTTTTTCAATTTGGCCTATGTGATTTCAAAACAGTTGTGAGCTATTTTTTGGTTTTAAATATTTATCAATTTAGTTTAAGTGCCTAACATTATTACTCTTAATCTGGTACGACACCTCAATTATCACATTATTTATCATATCAACTTATATTAGTTAGCAACCTATCACATAAACATCACATGTCACGTCAATTTATATTTATTATTATAGTTAATTATTAATTAATATTAAATTTAAATATTTCTCATTATTAATAATGTTTGTATATTAAATTTAATAATACTAAAGTTTTATTTTTAATATTTAATAATACTTAAACATTAATCAAATCTATTTTGAATAGTTAATCTTATTCTGAAAATTTAATAACAATGTGGCTGTTGAGTACGCAGCCACACCACGCCCTACACGTGAATCCTTCATGGTGACGCCGTTACTTCTCAAGACGGATAACTATAAAAAACCAAACAGTTGCATAGAACATTTTCGAAACCATAAGAACTAAATTGATAAACTTAGAAACCTTAACATGTCTATGTAAAGTTATATATATGTGTGTGTAAGTATTACCTTTAAAGTTTAAGGGGAAAATTGTATTTAGAGTTTAAAGGATGTAACATCTAATATTTGATTAAAGAATAAAATTTATTGATTAAAGTTTATTCAAAGGTTGTTAGTTTTGCATAATAATTTTGACATGCGAACCTGCGACCTTCGCGTTATTAGCACGACGCTCTAACCAACTGAGCTAATAGGCCAATGGAAGTAAAATATATCGAGAGGAAATCATAAAACGCAACCAGATCCTACTACCTAGACATGTCCGGATCCGGTTTCCCTGAAACCTTAAAACGGTGATTGAATCGACACAGGACCAGTTTCGGTTCTGGTTTTGAGAATCATTGGGATGGTTCCAGTTTGTGTGTGGGTTTCGTGTGTGTATGTGGGTTGGTTATTTTAGGTTACATCAAATATGCACCCTTTTCTGTATGCCAACTCTGTGCATCCTTCTTTTCCTACTGCCAACCCAAAAAAAAGGGTCAGGCAGAAATCCGGCTTTCGTATTCATATTACTTCTTTAGTACAACATTATTCCTCATATATTCTGAATGGAACTGGATTCATATTCTTTTAACAAGCAAATAATCAAGTCCCACACCTACCAATGGAGGAACCTGAAAACTCCTTCAACAAAGTTCCCGACTCTACAACACAACTCAAACCTTTGTAAGTTATTGGGTGGCTACTTTTCGGCTCCAACCTAAAATACAAGGACTTCTTCTCGGATTTCACTTTTTTTTTTCAAAAAAAAGTGATTTCAAATAAAAAGGTTTTACTTTATAAAAAATAGAGCAAATCTCTCATAAGGATAAAAGAATAAACAAATGTCAAGTTTGGTTTAAGATACTAGAGATATTCAATACATAAAAAGCAAGCTTCCCTGTAGAAAACAATACTCTTCCTCTTCTTCTTCTCCTCTTCTCGCTTACGTCTTGCTTCTGCACTGCATCCGGTGACTCCAAGTGAGACTGAACTACATCAACCACTAACCATCCGACCCAAACTACCTATCCGACCCAAACGAAAATGAAATTGAACTACCCGTCCATAGAAAGGATATGACAATGGTCAGAGTTATAAAGCAAATGATGAACACGCCATTATCTTTCTCTCTAATTGAATATAACAATTGCTGAATCCTCTTGATGCTGCTGGCTTGCAGAGCTCTAGATCTCCAGCAGGACGTCAGAAACAAATCGTTTTGGTGCTGAGAAAAATAGACAATGATCTGAATCGAGGAAGACCACTTTGCTCGGAGGCCATTTCCTGATCATGGCAGCTTGCTGCTCCTGCTTGAACACTCTATCCTGTTTGGTCCTCACATAGATTCGAGGAACTCTATCAACATCCCTGTGGTTGGTGCTGTTGAAACGAGCTGATTACATTGCATGGAGTGGTGCTGGTTTTATAAGCGATAAAGCTAGAATAATATCCTGCAAGCATAGTTTGTGATGAAATTATCATGACCTTAAACTAAGGTTAAAATCTCGGAAACTGCGCTTTCTCCTGTACTAACGGTGCTTAAACATGCCTTGTTTCGAACTAATTACTTGGTGGCTTGAACTGGAACCAAACCGGACCGAAAACTGGCTGAATCAGAACCTGCCAACCAAACCTAAAACCATGACCGGACCAGGCGGTTCCTCCTCCCATGGAACCACAACCGGAACTGCTGGGTACTAACTGGTGCTTAGACATAGCTGTTTTGGAACCACATTGGTGGTTTGAATCGGAAGCAAACCGAGCTGAAAACTGGTTGAATCAGAACCAGCCAATCGAACCCAAAACAATAACCAAATCAGGCGGTTCTTTCTCCTATGGAACTGCAACCAAAACAACAACTGGTTTCCAAGTTCCAGTTTACAAGTTTTTTTTTATTTTAAATTACCTATACCTCTTCTTTTTTTAATGAAACTCGAACTGGTCATTATTGAACAATAACCAGAGCTAGATATGGCTGGTTTGCAATTGGCGAGGCAGTTCCAACCAGAACCATACCATGTCAGGAACCGGCCGAACCAGAACTGGTCAAACCAGGCCTAAAACCATAGACCACTCAGTTCAGTTCTATACTCTGTTTTTTTTTAAAGTTCAATATTTTAAACGCTTTCTTTTTCCAGGCCATTTAGGACTCGAATCGGATCAGGAACCAGAACCGGTTTGGTCTTGGTTTCAAGAGAATTGGAATTGATGGTTTAGAACTGCCGGTTCTGTGCAACCGAGTGAATCTGGGTTTTGGTTCTCAACCTGATTTACCCAAACTCAACCATACCCTAGCGGTGTGAGCTACAAGGATTTGGTTGATCATGATACTAGCATTTAACTCGAAAGACAACAAGATCATATTTTAAAACCACAGTAAAATTGATGAGGAAAATTTGAGTAAACCATAGTATAGAGATCTTGGTGGATCCGTTCAGCATGAGAAGAGAGTTGGGTGGTACCTCCTCTGGACTTTCATTGTAGAGAAGCTGCCGGACAAGTTCGGGTCGAAACGTGAAGCTAGTCGTGATCATAGACTTATCTGGTCCTCTACCAAACATGATGTTCACCTGTTTACTCAAGTCCGGAAGGCCCTGCATTTTGCGCAAAGAGGTGTCGCATCAACACGGAGCAGTGCAAAGACACCAGAACACCTGAAAAATGTCAATGACTCCAACCCATATACCAGTCGGATCTGAACTCAAATCCCTTTAGCTAGATTTGGGACTAAAAAGAAAAAGTCGGATCCTATTGGAGGATCGGGTCATATCCGTTTTTTAAGAATAGATCAGGATTCATGACTCCCCAAAACATTGAGATGGTATGTACTTTGTACCATTTCTCACAAGAAGTTCTCGACATATTATATGTATAGGGATGCCTCCGGCCCGGTCAGGTCGAATCCTCAATTCCAACTCCATCCGGCCTGCATTTTTGGATTTAGATATTAAATCCAAATCCACATAAGAAAACAGATAATTACTTCCATTGACTCAAATCAGTTCTACAGTGCAAGTTCAAGCTCTTTTGTGCAGTCTAATGGGGCCTTGGAGAAGTCTAGCAGGTGGCCTGGAGGGTGTGTTTGATTAGAAGGCTTGGCCTAAGGAACTGGAACTGCTCTGAAACCTTGTCAAATTCAAGGGTCGGTGTACGGTAAAAAGCAGTGTTGTATTACCCGATTACAAGGTTGACCCAGTGGCTCACTCCTAAAGGCGGGCCACTGGAACTGGGCGTGAAATCAGAGTTCTTGGCCTCGTGATCAAACACCCTTGAAGTTCTCATGTTTCGAAACTCACCAATTGTCCTTGTGTGAAGTGAAGACCGTATATATAATAAAGTTATTAGAAACAAACAAATTGGGAGTGACACATAGATGATAAAATGAATAAAAATCATTTAAGCTGGTTTTAACACGTACAAAAGTGACCAAAAGCTGATAAGAATTTATGAGAAACTAGATGATGAAAATGTTAAAAAAACTTACAAAAGTAACAATAAAGAATGATGTAATTTTTGGTGAGTTAATTCTTAACATGACAGAGACACATGATCGAGCTCTATGGATACATAATCTGTATACTCAACTCCATCTAATATGAAAACAGACGTAGTTGCTGTTGTTGGATTTGAACCGAGGGCTTCGGACTTAGAGCAACGACCAAGTGCGAAGACACAACTTGCACACTCAAACTGTGAACTGAAAATATTGTCATTCAACAACTGGTTGCTTCAAGTGGTTAGTGACTTGCTCTCCTTAAGTAAAGAGTCTCAAGCCTTGCGACTGGAGAAAACCAAAGACAAGAAAGCTTTACCCCTATAGTGAGCCGATCGGGCTTGAACCGGAGCCGACTGGGGAATGAATCCCGATCCGTAAAAGTATCACTAGCTTTGGTAGAAAATATAAATATAAATAATTTGGTTTTAGATTGTTTTCAAAATGTGCATACTTATAGTCAAAAACAGTACAACCAGCAAATGGCTCACGGTGGCTAGCAGGTCGAGCCACCAGCTGAAAGTCATGAGTTCGATATCTAGGGTGTGCATCTGGCTTGGGTCCCTCCATCATGCCAAAGAAAAAAGGCAACTAAAGCAGCGAGAGTCATATACCCAAACTGTTAGAAGGATATATTACCTATACATTGTGTTGCTAAAACTTATTCAAAGGACACTCTACTAAAGGATGAGGAATGTACGACCAGAATGACTCTACTATAGGATGCATTAATAAGGCTGAACAAGGAAATATTTGGTCATATTCAAACAACAAAAAAGAGATTTATAGCCCTACTAAGAGGATTGATGACAAGACTTTGACGATAGTACCGAATGTGTTATTTTTTATTTGAATCGGTGTCTTGTTATTCTTCAATAGAAAAATTATGTTTGATCATGTATGATTGAACAACATTAGAGTATTATCTTTTGGCTATGGATGTGCATATTATCCAGGCAGCAGTGGAAGCTTTTGATAGCATGGTCAACTCGTTTCTTGATGGGTTGAACTCTCTTTAAGAACTTGATCTTGTTCTTGAAGAGGAAGAACCATAGCTTTTTGAGACCATAAGAAACCATTACGGTGAAAGGTTGATGATGTGAATCAGATACAATCTTTATTTATCAACTTCTATAAGAACCTCTACCAAGAGGAAAATGCAGAATCAACTTGGAAGCTCATTAGTCGTAAATTGTTACCAAGGTCTTCGTTCAACACCTCGAAAAGCATCTTGCCCAGAATTATCTCACCATTACAGGGAAGCTCTGTCCTGTAAAGAATTATACATGAGAACACAGTTGTGGCGCAGAACACAGTTTCAAGCTGAAGCAAACGGTTTCTTCATCCTAAAGGTAGATATTGAAAAGGATATTGACAGACTAAGATGGGTGTGCCTTCCAAGTTCCTTGAAGGAAGTGTGTTTGGAGGGCTCTTATTGATCGAATAATGGACTGTGTCCTCAGTCTCAACATCAATTATCTGCAAAGGCAATACCACAACCTTCTTCAACCCGTCCACACCAGGATAATCCACTTTCACCTTAATGTTTATTATTTGTAGAGAATAACACATATTCTTGAAGACAAAGTGGCACGTGATCGCTGGAAACCTTTCTAATTTATGAGAAATGGCCCAAGTATAATCCATTTGATGTTTGCAGACAACCTCCTACTCTCTGGTGAGGCATCTGAAGATCATATTGCGTGCATGATGAGACCTCAGATGAGTTCACAATATTTTCAGGCCAATGCAACAACAAACAAAAGTCTAATATTTTATTCTCCAAAAATGTGATTGCAAATCGAAGATTGGAGCTTAATCAAAGAATTGAGATCCCAAATACCGAGAATCTGTGTATGTGCGTTGGATTTCCCAGCATAGTAGTTTCCAGTAGAGTCACCAGTTTGATTATATCATTGAAAAAGTCTGCAAAATGCTTGCTGGTTGGAACTTCTCTCAACTTTCATTGGCAAGATGCACAAGCCCAAGTGGTAATCGTGGTCGGTGCCTCTCTATCCTTTGTAAGCCTATGAGACAACAACAACAATCAAGCATTTTCCCCATACCTACACGAGTCGGTTATATTGATTCTTTGTTTTCATAAAACTTGATCATATATCATGCCAATAATTAACTCAACATAAGTTAGATCATTCTTTATGAACATATACGAAAAACTTTCTCTCAAGCCGTTGGAATCACTCAAGGTACTCATGACCAACACAATCATCCTGGCTGGCTAACAACATAAGCAAAAGATATGACGTGCAAAGAGTAAAGCAAATTGATTGTATTGACAACAAAAGGTATGTGGCCCGTTAGCATGCTTACAACTCTGAATGTGGGACTCTTATTGAATACTTATGATAATGGTGCACTTCGTCCCATGTAACAAGCTCCTAGACTCAATACAAAATTCTTAGAGATTCCTACATAAGAGCATGGTTACACAACCTTAGCAAAAATTCAATAGTAGAGAGTCTTCGGATCACACCATAGTAAAAATATGAGAAATCCTACATAGCATATCATGAAACACAAGATGCAAATGCAAGGTGGTCTAGTATTAAGGATTTACATTCGTTTAATACAGGTCACATCATGAAACTTGTGGGGGAATTGCAAACTTGGCTTGATATTGCAAGAGTGTGGCAATAGTTGTCCCTAAATGTATATCATTCCGGGGAGAAAACAAACAATTCATGCAAATACGTGACCGTAGCGAAGCAGTTTCATTTTGGGACTTTAGTACTCCATGCCAAAGAGTCTTTCAATCTTTGCCTTTTGCAACATTTGATTGAGATGCCCTAAAGGCAATGACAAACTAAGGATTTTTTGGGGGAGGTGCACTTGTATTTTAAATAAAATATACTTATATTTTATATTATAAATAATTTATGTTATTCTATGACTTGTCATACTTTAAATGAGACAAATATCTCACTTCGCCCTAAAGTAGGTTAGTCACTGCCCAAGTGAATATAACTCATTGGCTAGGTGTTGTACTCTCTAACAAAAGGTCAGAAATTCAATACCTGAGAGTACACATTTGATAGGCATGGAAAAGGAAGGTCAAGATGTAAAACCTATCAAAGGAAATCTACTTAAGGAAGTAACTTAAAAAATTTATGTTACAACCTTTCCCCACTCCATATGGAGTCTTTGTGTGCAAAACCCTAGTTGACCCATTAAGCATGAGCCCACCCCAAACCACACATCTTTTTTCTTCATTCTAAAAAAATAATTTGATAAAAGTATATGGATGTTAACGTCTACTCTCGACACATGGCAAAACCCTAATACAGCCGCTCTTACAAACCTTACTCTTCGTATCTTAGGCTCATAAACTTGGCTTTTTTCGCAAGGCATTATAAGCTACCTTACAATAACCAATAATATTTATGTATATCATTCATAAAATCTTAGAAATGTTTAGTATCAAGACAAGTTTCAAGTGTTAGAGAAGCCATTCTGTAACTCTGGTACAAAAGGTGACATAGGAGGTATCCTCTTTCGTGCTTAAACCAAAGTAATATGAAATAACACAAACATGACCTGATGTTTCCACTGGCGATTGGCAGATATATAACCCACAACACGAAAATTCTGTGATTGTGTATGGAGGAGCACGAGCTTTTTAAATTGTACTCGTGTCTACCCAAAATAATAAAAAGAAAATTAAGAGTATGCAAATCGGCCTGTTTATGTAACAAGCACAAAATGACATAACACGGACACAATTTGAAACAAGACATTGCCTCTCGGACACGATGCTTGGAAGAGGTGTTGACCCGGTACATAGTACGAGTTTATTCATCTGAAAAGTCAGCCATACGATCCGTACGTCCAGATGAAGTCGGATGCGTTAGATGCCGTTCATTTTCAAATGAAGGACGTTGTTTCCTCCCGGATGATCTCCCACAGCGTAGATCTCGATGATGCTGCCGTGACGTCTGGTGGTTAAACGAAGGAGGAAAGACTACGTCACCGACTCATCGTCAATTCCTCGGCGAGAGCAATATACGACAAATCCCCTCATCGCAGATGGGTTGGGCTCGTGTCACGTCGCTCGTGTTTCGTGTGAAACCCAGATCGACCTAGATAAGAACCATTTTCTATCTGGTCTTCTTTTTTCAAACCCTGAATCATTCCTACTGGGGATTGCTTGATCTTCAGTGTAATCCCATAACACACACAGACATATTTATAGATGGATATATTCAATTTAGGCTCGGGTCTGGCCGGGATAGAACACGGCCGTTATCGGGTGTTCCAAGTTGACCTAGACCAGACACATCCTTCATCGTGTTGGCAGGTTGTGTTCTACGGGGATTAGGTTTAATTCTTTGAAATAATCAAAGGAGTGACGTCTTCTTGTTTCAAAAACATGGAGGTCTTCTTGTTTCAAAAGCATGGAGCTCTTACCACGTAATAGACATTACTTAATTAAGGAACATCAAGGGCTTTTAAGCACGTAGTTAAAATAAAAAAAAAGCTTTACGCGCCATCTCACACTTTTATTAATATGTGCTTTGGGTCACCTTATAAGTGCATACCATGAATAATATTTCCCCATGAACTTCTTCTTTTCTGTGTTCAAACCCGTTTGTTGTTGATGAAAACTAGTCCTTGCTTAGATCAGGCAAGATCACTCATTGCACAATTTCATCCCATCAACATTCACACACCCTCTTCAACATTACGGATTTCTATCTTTGTTATACTTTTGACGCTTGCGAAAGCTTAAATTAGATGTTATTGGATTGAGTGAATTGTTGTTAGGCCTTGAATCTCCTAAACGAGGATCATTAGGAGGGTTTTATGCATAGACCAATTTCTCTCAAAAGCCATAACCTTAGATTGGAAAGTAAATGACTTGTTTCGTAAGATTGCTTATAATATTAAGTGGAATGACTTGTTATGTAAGGTGTACAAAAGATGTTCATGGTAGAAATGAAGACATTGAGATGAATGAGTGGTCATACAAGAAAAGACTGTATATGTAATGAGGTTATGAGAAACAAATTAAGAGTAGTACCAATAGATGATAAAATGAGAAGAAATCATTTAAGATGATTTGAATACATAGAAAGACGACTAACAATTCCATCGGGAAAAGGTTTTGTTGTTGTTGTGACTCGTTTTGCAAGACGGCCTATCGTAAACACCTTATCTTTATGCTTTAAAAAAATTGATGCTAGACTACGAGATTCAAAGTCTAATGGCGTTTCTGTTGCAGAATCGCATCAACGGCCTTCTCATATCTTCTCTAGTTAGAGGAAGCAAATCGATATGCCGAAGCATAGAGAAACCGCATCAAAAGATGTCTAAATATAACACCAATTAGTTGATATTCAGTTTATGGAAACTATCTTAATTGAGGAATTGCCAAATGCATTTCTTCCATCTCAAAAGAAGCTAGTAATGATAATATTAACAATGGTTTAATTAGCAATAAAATAGTTTCGGCATCCTAAGCTGAAACAAGCCCACTTTGACTTTGTTTTGTTCACAAATGCCAATAGCTTATTTGCTGTCACGCTTTGGGCGTCATGTCTGTATAGGGAAATCCCTCATGACACGATATCTGAACTCGACACGATGTAATATGAAACACAACACGTGTGGAACTCAAACAGTTCGTGTTCATGTTCAATTAAAATCAGGTTGACCTGTTGACACACGAAGAAAGATACGACAAAAAAATGACCTGAAACATGAAATCGCTGGCAGTTTAGACGGGGGATGATGAAAGACCTAAGGTAAACATGAGCTGAAATGCCCGTGTTCGTGTTCACTCAAAGAGACAAAAAAATAAAAACCAACCCGAGCTCATCTGTACGTGCAATACTTGGAGATGGTAACCGGTTATTAGGAAAAGCTACCGAAATGAGCGGTGATTCGTAAATTGGCAGTAGGTTAAGCGGCAGAATTTCAATCTTCCAGCCCCCGATTAATCGCCACGAAATTAAATGCTCAAAAAAATCGCCACCGATCAGAGAAAAGTCGCCTTCACGCGGTGCTGCCGTCGACGCGATCTCCTCTGCGAAGGCTTATGCCAATTGACCAGAACACCCCCGTTTGCTGACCGATAGCTTCATAACGTGCAGTGGAGTATATTCGTAGTCCATCTGAAAGTCGTCTCTGGTGGTTGTGTGGTTCCATATTTGGTATTCCGGCGCGTCTGGATTTTGTCGGTGGGGGAATTTTCCGGCATAGTCTGTCACCTTTTGCTCAGGTTTTTCTATTTTACTCTCTCTCTCTCTCTCTCTCGTTAACTGTTTGGTGGTGATGGGGTGAGACGCCTAGAGCTTCATTTTGGAATTTCGTGGTTCTTGAGTGCTGGAGTTGCAAGGTTTCTTGAAATAGTTGGTGTCTGTGGTTCTTCTTAGTTCTTAAATTTGGTTGGTCTGATCTTTTATGTTTCGTTAATGCTAAGTGTCGATGTGAATAATGCTTACAGATTCCGATCTGTATTTCTATTTTTATTAGTTGGTGTCTGTGGTTCTTCTTAGTTCTTAAATTTGGTTGGTCTGATCTTTTATGTTTCGTTAATGTGAATAATGCTTACAGATTCCAATCTATATTTCTATTTTTATGGCTTTTTCTGCAGGTATTTAGGTGCTTGGTGTTGTTTTAGTTCCTGTATTTTCCATTAGTGATGGGGTGTTATTCTCTTGTGGGTTTCTGTGAAGGAAGTTTGCAATCATTTATGCTTTCAGCTGTTGGTGTGTTCCTGCGCAAAGCGCATTTCAGTAGGATCCCTTTCAGACTTTACTTGTGGGTTTCTCAATTATGAATTTCAGAGGTCGGATTTTGATCTTGTGGATGCTTTATTCATTTTCTTTAAATAGTGCATCTGATTGTTGGATTCTCTTTCCTGGTTTTCAGTGCCACACTTTGAGGGTTTCTCGTCGGTCCTTGTCTTGTTAGCATGGGTGATTGTTCTTTCTTTCTTTGGGAACACGATATCTCGTTTTTTTTCTAGCTGTAGATCTGGCGATTAATTGCATTCACTTTGGAGTTGATCCATTTTGTTTGAAGACTGGGCTTAATCGTGTACGTGTTTGTTTGTTTTTGATTGCATGAGGCCTCAGATTATTTTAACTGCTCTTCACTATTATATGATTAAATTTCTTTTATTATAATTACTTTCCTTTGTATAGCTCTTTTCCCTGCATTACGTGTTTTTAGAATTTGTAGCCAGAACCTGCAAATGAAGCAATCATGCCCCCATGATTTGGGTTAGTATTCCGATCTGAGACACAAGAGTGGGCTTCCATTGATTCTCAGTAATTATTAGAGTTCAACTGTAACTTTCCCTTTGATTTTCTATTGTTTATTAAGCAATATTCTCTATTCTCTCTGACAAATCAAACAGTTAATTTCTGTCATCTTAAATTATAAACTCTATGATTAACATGTAAAAGGAGTTTCCAGCTTTGTGCAGGTGAACGCTATGTTTTTGACAACAGCAGTTCACCGAAAATGCATGAGAGATGGTTTGCACAATGCATAATCATGCCTAATGCTGACTTCCAAGTCTGTTGTTGCCAAAACCAGGACTAAGCACATAACTGATTCATTTAATCACATGACATGCACTATTTTGTTTATTGCTGATTTCATATGAGTTGCTTTAGGTTGTTAAAATAAATCATATTATGTCTCTTATCAAATTGGTGTTTTGAATGAAGAAACGATCAAGTATACTTTTCCTTTATTCTTCTTCTTAATCCAGTTGTAGCTAAGAAGTCCCATATTTGAGGGTCCTTGCTTTGCCAGTCCTAAGCTAGTAAAGCCTGGATAAAGGAGACACGTTATGGTAGGCAGCCGGTAGACAGGATAATACCTTTTTAAATTTTTATGGGGGCTATAATATTCACAAACTATAATGGATCCAGTTAAGATTCTGAGGTTGGGCATACTTTAGACAAGAATAAGATCAAGATTGTGACCTACTAAAAGTCCTCATGTTGCAATATCTAGCCGCTAGTGTGAAAGAAGTCTTGGTTAATTAGGGTTAAGATTAAGGCATCAAGTTGTGACTAAAATTGTGCATTTCTTTTTTCAGCAGTATGTCTTCAAGAACCAGAGTAAGGTTAGTGTCGTGCCCAGAATGTCGGACCCTTCTCCTGCCTGCCTACAGGTGTGCCAACTGCAATGCCATTCTTAAAGGTAGTTTTTGTTTTCCATCTTTTTTACTTTGTAATTGCAACATCTCTGCATGTTAACTTAGCATTTTCAATTTCTATGTCTCAAAAGCAGATGCTGATGATTCAAGTCCTGAGACCATTCATAAGAAATCCAGTAAGGACTCTGCGACAGGGTCTCCTTATAGTTTGAAGGATGCAGCCTCCTTGAGGAAAGGGACACATTTCAGCTCGGGTGCATCTGTATCTGGTTCTGAGCTAGGTATAGATGAAATTGAGTATGAGGAAGCTGATCAGGACAGAATTGAATCAACGGAAGATGCAGTTTCTTCTTCTAGATACCAGTATGATAATGTGAGTTGCAAGAGCTATGGTGAACCTTCTGAATTAGGAAGAGATTCGGATTGGATATATGAAGGAGAGGATACTCTTTCCGAGATCTCGTCAATTGCATTGGACGAGGATGATGAATCTCAATGTGTCAAGAAAGAGCGTAGCTTGAGGTGGTCAACAACTTCCCAAGGCAATGACTCGGATAATGCAATATTTGGGACTCAACTGAGACAGTACAAAAAAGAGGGCCTGTATCAAAACCAGTCAGGGAATTCAGGCCCTAAGGGACCTGTGCAGTATGATTCTTCATATGCAAAATTTACTGTTCAACAAACAGAAGATTTAAAAGCTTCCATGACAAGAACTCAGACCGCCAGCAGGAGCGGTCTGCCTTCTACTGGCAATGAATACAAGAAGTTGGTCACAAAACAAAGATTACCTGTCTCAAGGAGAACCTTTAGGCGACCGATCCAACCTCCATCACAGCAACATGATGTCAAACACTCACAGAGAGGATTGGTGGATGATAATTCAACGCCCTGTCTGCCTAAAACACCAGTTAAATCTGCAGTTTGTTCAGAAACCATCACAAATGAAAAGCAAATGGCAAATTATGGATCAAAGTTTGAAGATGGGAAATGTTCCCCCAAGATGCCCATGGAAGTAAAACAGAATCAGTCAAAGGATTTGGAGGAACGAGTAATGCCAATATATGCATCTCCAGTGATCCATGAAGACTCTGAGGAATATTACAATCAAAGGGCATCCGAAAGGCACAACCGTTCCAAGTCTAGTTTAGAGATACCTCCTTCCTCTGTTGGTGTGTGTGCTGCAGATAGAATTCCACCTAGGTGTATTGGATTGGTGCACTCTACTGAGGGACATAAGCAGGGAGGTCCTTCGCCACTTGACCATCATGAGAGGGAGGTTGTTATAAGAACGTTAGATGAATTGAAAGGTTACCTGACAAGGATTCCTGTAGGAGGCTCTGTTACTCAATCTGGTGATGCTGACTCAAGTACATTGTCCTCTCAAGGTTTAAGTTCTCATTCGATTAATAAAAATGGTCATGTAGGTCGTAGTCCACATGGAGATTTTATGAAGCCAAATGCTGGACTTTGTGCTCCGACAGGAAGTGGCCCTGAAGCATGTGATTCATCACAAATATCTAACCTTCAACAGCCCAGAAATCGTGGATCCGGTTTTGGTCCTTATGCCAGAAGCAACTTTGAAATCGATGGGGAAAATGCCAAGAGCCTGTGTGTTGAGGGTTCCTCACCTTCACATTGTTATGATAACTGTCAAAGGCCCTCACAGCCTCCTTCATGCATTTGCTCTAACCAGGGCTTTTGCAGAGCTTGTACTGGACGTTCTCATGACCATGCTTATGGTTCAAGTAATGTCTGTCAACCTCCAGGGGTGAAGTCCAGCTTAAATTATCAAAATCCAAGCCGCTCAGTGGCTATTTGTCATCCTATGTTGGGTGGTGCACCTTTCCTCATGTGCCTTGATTGTTCAAAGTTTCTTAAGCTACCTACTGGCTTTGTTCTCTCAAAAGGGAGAGTTAACAAGGTTAGGTGTGGAAACTGCAAAGAAATTCTCAAATTTGATGTTTCTAATGGACACATCCGCATTCAAAAACAAAACTTGCTACCAGATGAAACACACAACAGAAGTGAAGACACAGGTTCAAAAGCATTTGCAACTCGTGATGAACAAGGATCTTCAAACAGAGAGCCTATATCAGCTATCGGAGACGAGTTTCAGTCAGAACCAGTTTCTTTTTCCCATGAATATGGAGCATCCTTCTCAAGAAGTGACTGTTCTTCAAATAGTGGTTCTAATTCTCTGCAAGTCCCATTTGCCACGCTTCAAGCAAATGTTTCTGGGCAGAGAGATTCTGTTACAAATAGGAGAGGGGAAGGTGCCAAAAGATCTGGGGCATCATCCGTTAGATCTAAGCAAGGTTCACCACTTATATCAAATTTACATTATTTCTCTGAAAGCGAACTGCTTGAAAGAAATCACAGTGGGAACAGTCTATCTGAAAATGATGCTATAGGTAAAGACTTACGGAGGAATGAGATGGAATACATATTGAGTACAGATTCAGAACGAGGAAAATCTTCAGAATTCGGAAACGAAAATGATCATGGTCGGCAACCAAAAAACTCAAGTAAAGCCTCATCGGTTGCTGGATTTATGAAGAAAGGTATTGCTAACATTGGGTTAGACAGCACGAAGCGTGGGGTGTTTGTGAATGGAAGACCCATACCAGATAGGTTGGTGAAGAAGGCTGAGGAACGAGCTGGACCCATCGATCCTGGGCACTATTGGTACGTTCATTGGTCTGATATGGTTGGCTGATGTCCTTGAACAAACGGAGACCAATAATAGTACTTCCCCTGTCAAACTTGTTACCCGGAATGAGATATTGCATTCTTTCTGTAACAAACATATTTATGCATACTGTAAGATAGTTTACTTGAACAAAGGATACTAAATTGGCTATGACATTTGTCATGACCAAACCATCTTGCAGAACGAGTTCATCTATTGACTGATTCAGTCATGGTAGCGTCATTGTGTATACATATACATCATCACATGTTAAAGAAGTTGGAAACTAGCTTGATAGAGATTATATTTCTTTCTGTGTGTGCGTGCATGTGTGTGTGTGAGAGAGAGAGAGGAGGGTCCCTTCAGTTTTGAACCTATGAAATAACATCTCTTGCTTGTTTACTTATTATAACTGATGTTTCCTTGTATCTTTCTCAGGTATGACTACCATGCTGGCTTTTGGGGTGTCATGGGCAAGCCTTGTCATGGCATAATTCGTGTGAGTTTGATATGGTTCATTCTAGAATTTCAAAGAAAGTGATTTAGTGAAGATTTTGGAATTCTACACAGTGACCTTTAAAATCTATGTGGCAGCCCTACATTGAGGAGTTCAATATCCCCATGCCAAGAAATTGTTCTAGGGGAAGAACCGGTGTTATTGTAAACGGTCGAGAGCTTCACCAAGAGGACTTGGACATGCTTACTGAAAAAGGCCTTCCTACTGTTGAAAATAGAGAATACGTTATCAACATTAGTGGTCAGGTGGTTGATACGGCAACTCATCAGAGATTCAATTTGGGTAACCTTGCGCCAACGTAAGTTTTAATTCTTGGTCTTTGTCTCTCTTCCATTGTTCATGTTGGGCATCTAAAACTCTGAGGAATCTCAACTTGAATGGGCAAAACTGGCACACATTTTGGAAAGTTGTCTCACTCCCGTGACTGTCCATGAAGCTTCTGTCTGCCACTAATGACAGGATTTTGGTTTTCTGCCTCATGATAGTTCTTCTATTTCAAATGCCGAGCATAATTTCACTTAATAGCTATAGCATTGCATGTGATGGAGTAGTTCAACAATGTCTTCCTGCTTTTGCAGCGAGTTTTTAGTTTCTTTCTTCTTGATGGATGGATGATGTGTCATGCTGCATGAGGCAGAGAGCGATACGTAGACTGTGAAGTACATTTCAACATCTTGGAATAAAAGTATTGTGGAGTCCAATTGTTGGGGAATTATGGGACTGGGGTAGTTGCATAAT
This sequence comes from Brasenia schreberi, assembly GCA_036023115.1. NCBI lineage: Eukaryota > Viridiplantae > Streptophyta > Magnoliopsida > Nymphaeales > Cabombaceae > Brasenia > Brasenia schreberi. The sequence goes on from JAYKKT010000046.1 coordinate 1,852,845, forward strand.
GGGCACTAGACAAAAGTGGAGTGTCACTTTGGGCACGAACTGATTGATTTCAGAAGCCAAGTTATGAGGACAGCACAAGTCAGGAGCATTAGTCAAACAGTTGAACTCGGTGAAACCATATGTGAAGAAGTTCAACTGTGGATCCATTTTATGAAAAAACAAAACAAACCCCTCGGCTGCATGAATTCTTTGTTTGAATAACACTTTTGTTGTCATCTTCTTTCTCTTTTAATATTTTTATCCTCTAGTTTTTAGTACCTTTTACAGGAGTTCTTTTAATCACTTTTTCATGTTTTCAAATCATCTTAAACGATTTTCTCTCATTTTTTTATTATCTATTTTTGTCACTCTTAATTTGTTACTATGAAAAGATATGAATTTTGCCAGACGGATACCTATTGCTTTGAGTTAGCACTACAACAGCAACAACAAAGCCTTTTTCGGGGTCGTCTAAATGGATTATTTGTTTCTATATAACCCTATCATAATTTGTAGAATGCATGGTAAATAATTCCTACAGTTTGAGGCTGGCTGTTGAAGTCTAACGCAACCCTCCTCCTTTATCTGGGCTTGGGACCAGCCATGCAACCTGTCTTTAAAAGAACCACTGCTTGTTAAATTACGTTTATTTCAACACAAATAGGGAGCATGAGTGCATTAGCACGTTTTGCTTGGCTCTTTTATCTTTCTATCTAATGGTGTTCATGTGTATTCCTCAAACTGTTTGTGATTAGCAGGGTTGAGATGACGGGGCGTGGGTTTGGAATGCTAGTTCCAAGATCTCTTGACTGAAGGACAAGTACGTTTCTCTACGCATATTTTGCTTGAAAAATATCGTGAAATTCTTTCCTTCTTTCTTTTTTCATGTGTATGCATGCCACAATACCTATTTGATGGATTTTAAGTTCTTTTATTAAACAGCAACAACTAAGCCTTTAAGCCTTTTCCCATAGGGTTACTACATGGATTTTTTATTTCCACATAGTTCTATCATAATTTATAGAATCCATGATAAATAAATTTGACAAAGTTTTATGTTGGTTGTCGAAAACCTAACTCCCTTCCTCCTAAATGTTCTTTTATTAAAGCTTCTAATTATTCAAATTCATGTGAAAAGTTAATATACTTCAATTTCTTACCATGCAGGTACGAAAAGGTCAGATGTTTGTACAATCACAAGATTCGACTTTCTTTATCTGCTTGTATCATTCTTTTCTTCATTTTTCATTTTGTTGTGATGATCGATAATAATACCTCTAGGTTTCTTTATAGATGTTTGCATGATCGCAAGACTTTGCCTTTGTTTATCTACTTGTATCATCTTTTTATCATTTTTCAATTCGTTGTAATGTTTATAATAATACAACTAAGTTTCTTCATGATCCCCCATCCCTCTCTCTCATGCAGAATGGGGTAATTCTCATACATACATATACATATATATGTATATGTATGTATGAAGAAAAGGAGGAGATTCTTGAACGAGGAAAAGAATCCAATTCTTTCGAAAGAATTGAATGAGGAGCCGTATGAGGTGAAAATCTCATGTATGGTTATGTAGAGTGACAATAAGGGTGACTTATCAGTCAACTTCAAACTCTGCCTTACGTAAAGTTGTCATAGTACCATTAACCTCTGGATTTGAAATCACTGCCTTATATACCTGGTATTGGCCATAATTTACAAGAACATTCTGTAGTATTAGTAAGAGGGGGGAAGGGGTTAAGCGATTTACCTAATGGGAGATATCATATTGTTTGAGGAACCCTAGATGCTGTCGGAGTAAAGGATCGTCAACAAGGGAGAGGGAGAGAGGAGGGAGAGAGAGTATGAGGTGTGTAATGTTGTTTGATGCATAATCTTTGCACAAATGTTTATATTGTTTGATCATTGACATCAATGGTAGATATGAATCAAATATACCTTTGTAATTTACATTTAGTGATTCAAATCTTTATTATCGATTTCAAAGATCGAATGATAGAAATGTTTGTACACGATTATATATGAACGAGTATTATGCATTTAAGACTCTCCATATATAGGATCATCCTAATATGACCGGTTTCAAGCCATAATAAAAAAGAGGGTTGCATTAGATAGTAATAGTTGCCGGGTGTGATATTTTTAGTATTAATACATCTGGTCTAATCCAAACTCTGAAGTTAAGCATGATTAGATGACAATAATACTTGATAGGGATGTTTATATGGGCCAACCCATTTCCAACCCTTGTCGAGGAAAATGTGAGCTAGGTCGAGCCAAGTCTCTCTCTCTCTCTCTTCAATGACTGAACACAGAGGTTGTTCGTGTTAAGTTCGTCTTTTCGTATGAGGTAGCTTGTGTTGGTATATTTATGAACAATTTATGTTTGACTTTGTTCTCGTGCTGCTCATTGTTTCATAGCAAGCTGAGCTTGGAACAAATTTGTACTTCTTTAGAACTCGTGCTTTATATTTTTTGCAGCTCATGCTCAAAACCATATCCTGGAATTTCTTAGAGAAACTCGTAATCCTAATCATCGGAGAACTAATACGTCAGAGAAGGTTTACTTTTTAGGAACAATTTGTCTCTTTCAGCCAGTTCCATGAGCTTCATTGAGTTAACCCAAACCCTGGTACCCAAATTTAGCCCTAAAACCAAACCCGACCCGTTTAAGTTCAGGATGCTGATCCCTCTAAGACCGTGACCCTCTACGTGTGCACGTGTATCGTGCCTTCTCTGTCTACGTATATACTACGTGTCAGCTCGATAGTGTAATACGGAAGCCCCTCTCCTCTATATAACGCTCTAACCGTCATTCGATCCTTGCATGACGCTTCATCGCGGGGATCGCGCCTATGGACGCCTTGACTGTTTCGGCCAATCCATGTCCTTCCGTCCTCGTTCTGCTCAGACCATCCGGAGGGATTTTCCGGTTTTTGGGAATCTGCCATTTTGGAGGGAAACTGCGCCAGGAAGCGGTGGCGCTGCGTCGGTGCCACCGCATGGAGTCGGCGCCGGCACCGGTTGATGGGGAGTCGAAGGCAGGAAAAATAGAGGAGATGACGGAGTGAGCAAGAGGAGGAGGAGAGGAAGACGATGGAGAGGTTGAAAAAGGAAGCCATCATGAGTTATGATGAAGGGAAAGAGCCCACCGATTACCACCGTCGGGCGTACATTTTCCAGAAGAGCTCTCAGCTTTTCCAAGCCATCAAGAACCACTCTACTTCTTCTCAAGCCACATGACTGTGTGTGTGTGTGTGTGTGATTTGTGAATGTTTTTACATGGAAGAGTATATGTTATTGTATGAAAGTAATGGCAGTCAGAGCAATAGATGCATTGCCTTCATTGTAAACTGTATTGATAGTCTGAATTCTTATAATCTTTTCTTCTCAAACAAATCTGAATTTTCTTCCTAAAGCAATATATCTATCATTGTAAACTATATTGTTTTCTGCATCATGCTGATCTTTTATCCTCAAACAAAATGTTTTTACTTTGAAGGCGTGCGGCATTCTTCGTTGTCTAAACTAAATATTAAGGAGTTAATGCTTGTTTGGAGAATGGCCATCTTGATGGGCCTAGCGTATCTCGTCGAACTCTAAAATCTTGGCCGCCTGTATGCATTCGACCGGACGGTTACGGTTACGGTCAGGTGAGGTGAGCAGAGCCGGCCGTATCTGAGATGACGTCAAAGGGGCGTTCATGTGATCTTAAACCAACAATGCGGAAATCCTCAGCCATCCCATTCCGCAATGGACGGTTGTCGTGCATCAGTAAGCTAGATTTGGACCTCACGAAATCCGTTTTCTGCGGGTTTTGTTACTAGATCCATAGAGTTTGGGAACTTCAGTCCGGCATAATCGACTGATACACTGCAATCCGGCGGGCCTTAGGAGTTTTATTGCCCCGTCCCCCATTCAGAATAATCCATGCGCACTCGTCTATGCTCTAAATTTTCTTAAAGATCTCGCTCTAAGTCTTCTTAAAGATCTGTCCCATCATTCGATCGGAGATGTTTAAGAAGATTAGAGAAATCTTCTTAAAGATCTCTCCCATCATTCGATCGGAGATGTTTAAGAAGATTAGATGAAGTCTTCTTAAAGATCTGTCCCATGTTTAAGAAGATTAGAGGATGAACGAGCGTACTCTAGTTTATGCGGACATTTTATCCATCCGTGCGCTAATCTTCTTTTATCCATCCGTGCTATAATCTTCTCAAAAGAGAAAATTTAAAGTTAGAACATGAATATGAGATCTTTTAAGATATGAAAATTAGTAAAATTAAAACACCAATGTGTGTGCGGATGGACGGTAATATATATAGAGAGAAGTTGTTAGACAGTTTTTTATATTTGTTTAGACGACGTTCAATCGAACCGTGATGATATGAAGTCAGTTCAACTCACTTTATATTTATTGAAATCCACGTTATATTTAATGTTATTATATTAATAACATCGATTCTTGTGTATTAATGGTAATCTTGTGTCAGTGTTGATGGGTGATTCAATTTACATGGTTCAATTTGCGTGGATCGATGGTATAGGTCATCTAATACCATTTGTATTGAGGTTGTCCAGCAACTCTCAGTTTCTCTCTTACATATTAAATAATTTAAATGGAACATTTTTAAGAAGATTAAAGGATAACAAGTGTACTCTATAGTTTATGCGCACATTTCATTAAAAACTTGTAGCCGGATAAGAAAATTAGTAAAATTAAAGCATGAATAGAATGAGTGTTGTGAAATCTTTAAGATAAGAAAATTAGTAAAATTAGAACATCAACGAATGTATATATATATATATATATATATATATATATATATATATATAATATATATATATATATATATATATATATATATATAATTTGCATTTGAAGTTATAGTTAGATTTGTATTGTGTCGTGTGTGTGAGGTGAGCTAAAGAAGCAGGGGGGGGGGGGGAGAGAGGATGGATTTCACCCCACTAGACCCATGGCCATTTCAAACACCTCTTTAAACCCACTCTCCCGTATAAGTTATAAAAATACATTTTTAAAATAATTTTAATATTATATGTCTAATATATACTGCGTAATACATGATACTTTATGTGATATATGATATACTATATTACTCGACCAATTAGCCATCTTGTAATAGATGATGCGGGTATGGATCCACGGGTCTGGATCCAGTTGGATCCATACCCGCCAAAACCACAAAAATCAACAACACCCGATTTGGGCGTTGTTGTTCATGGCTGGCCAAGGAAGGTAACGGCCATTAAGGTCGGTTACCAGCCTGGCCAGGTTGTATAAGAGGTAGAGGAGGGGCGGCCTGTTGGGGAGAAGCTTCGGGAGCAGTCGCACGAGCCGAAAAACGTCGAAGTCGGCCAGAATCCGATAAGAAAACCTTTGATTTTGCTTTTATAAAAATTTTCGTTTTTTAGTTGCTAAAACCGAGTTAGATCATAGGGTTTTTGTTTGGTTCATGCTAAACCTTTGAAAACAAGCCTTAATATGTGAAAATCTGAATTACTATTTTTCATGAATTTTTCGGCCAAAATAACACCGTCAGCGACCAAGCATGGGTTGGGTTGGAAGATGAGGGGTAGGCGATCGGTTTGGGACCATCGTCAGCCTTAATCGTCGCCAGAAATCGGTGAAAGAAAATCATGGGAACCGACCCTTTTGGGTGTGTCCCTATTTTCGTGTCGTGTTGGGCACGATGTGTCGTGTCCGGAGTGCCATGAACCGACACTAATTCATGTTGTGCCCTTGTGTCGCATGTTAAGAACCAGTTCTGTATCAAAACAGGTTTTTTGTCGGGTTACCTCTATTCTCAGGTTAGAAACAGGTCACGTGTCAGTAGTTACAGGTTTTGTATTAACACAGTAACACAGGCTACCTACTGTGTCACTCAATTTAGATTACATATGGATCTAGGTATCAGTTTGGATCTTTGATAGTTTAAACGGATCCAAATTAGGTTTTGAGTGATTTTAAGGTCATTTGCAATCCGATTTGGATATGGTTTATTGCGTTAGATCCGTAGTTAAATAAATTTTAATATTTAATTATTTGTAATTATTTAGAGATTAAAATTGGAGGATTTGGTGGTGATAAGAGTGGCCTAGCAACTTTGAGACTAAATCTTAGCACTCCTTCAAGTAGGGGGTTATGCATTTTTTTACGGAACCATGCTAGAAGTGATTTTACTTGTTTTAAATAGATTTAAATGTATATGATTGATAAATGTTTTATTGATGTTTATGAAATGTTATTCATAATTATGGGTTATTTGATATGTTTTTCAAATAAAACATGTTTAGACATTGATTGATAAAGAACATGTTTTGATATGCATGTGTTGTATGAACATGATATTTAAATGTTGTATAAATATGGATTTGGTTTTTGATATTCATGAATCTAGATATGATTTGTGAATGTGATGAATTGTAATTGGTTTTATAAATGTAATGATGTGTGAATATACGAGTCATACTTGTGTGGGTTGTGTGGGGTCTCTAGAGACTTGTAGGTTCCTTGGGCGATTCGGCTTATAGTAAATACAGGGTGTGTTCCCGGGCACTCTACCGTGACAGTCGGCATGGTTACCGTCGTAGATGGGGTTACCGAGGTCACGTTAGGGAGGGTCAAACGTCTCTCATGGCCTTTGGGGTAGACACAGTATGGGATGTAATTATCGTAACTAATGATGTGTAAGTGTGTGTATGAATTGAGATCATGATTTAAAGGTAATTGTGCTTTGTTATGAAATGATTGTAAAATTATGTATGCTTTTATTATGATTTCTGTTTAAATATGTTTAACCTTCCTACTGAGCTGTGTATAGGAGCTCACCCTATTATTTTACAGCTCATCCTGAAGCAAGCACTTCAAAGGCAAACGGAGCAAAATAGAAGTTGGATAGAGCGACATTTTTATATTTTGGATGATATGATAAGTATTGAACGATTTAGAAAGTCTTCTTACTAGGGGTTATTGTTAGGTGAGCCCTACACCATTTTGGGCGAATTGTTTAGAACTTTGATATAAATATTTATTTCATTGAGTTTGAGTGAAATTAATATTGTATTCGGTTATTGTTCACCATCATGCCCGCGCGAGAAGTGGCCACATGGCATCGGCTCGGGCCGGGTCGTGGTGGCGACCTGAGTGAGTGTGACACATCTAGTATGGGAAAAGACTTAGGTGTTTTGTTGATTACTCGGCCAATTAGCTCGCAATTCTGTTTGAGGTTAATGTATAACATAAAACCTCACTCCTCTTAGTTTCTAGCTCTCCCACTCTCTCCCACCCATTTCATGACGATCCTGTTATTAGACCACTCTTCTTCTTTCTCATCTTTAGAGCTCATTGAGTTTACTCATCCTGTCATGAGTTCAACGGGCTTGATTCCAACGAATTCTAACCCAATCTGTTCAAATATTAGCTCGAGTCTAGTCAAGCTCAAGTTTGAAGATTTGAGCTCCACTGAACTTGATCTGGAGTCAAGCTTGGTCCTGCTCGTGCTCGATTACGCCCTTGTTCTATATGAAAATTGATGTAGGGCCAGATAGAGATTAGTATTAGCATTCTAGGGATCCACAGTAAACATGGGCTTGCTTGGATCGGATTGAGCAGTAAGAACAGAGTTTTGAACCCGACCTTCTACTCGTGGTTCATTTTCTATACTAAACGAGCTGAGCTAGCTGCTGGCCGAATAACGCCTGTCCAAAGATGTTACTGGATGGCTTGTCATCCTTTATGTTCGTGAGCTGATCCGAGTTATTAAAAGTACTTGTTGCACCGAGTGTGTTAGCTCAACGGCAGGGTGCTCTAGCTCCGTTGCTGTTGGTGGGGGGTTCAACTTTCAGAGGGTGCATGTGTGGGTGTGCATGTTAGACTTCGACCTTCTCTTGTCACAAAAAAAAAAAAGTACTTGTTAATGAAAGGACTAAATGAGATGTGGTCGCTTTTGCAAACCAAACCTTAACCAGCTAGGGATGATCCGAACCGTCGAACTACAAGTGGCTTGGCTCATTGCGAGCCGGACAATTTACTCAAGCTTTGTGGAATGATTTCAAGGTGTTAGGATACGATTATTGTTGTTTGTGACGGAGATTGGTATTGCACGCTACCTGCAGTTTCGGGCCAGCTTAGTAACGAGCCAAAGACATTGCCGGTGGTGAGCTTGAGCAGGGTGGCACTAGAGGTGTTTACCGTTTGGTTTGGTTCGGTTTTAGTATCAACCTTGAACCGGAATAACTGTACCCAACTAAACCGAATCAATGGTTCTAGTTTGGTTCAGTTATGAACCATGGTTCTGCTTACTTAAGATCTAACTAAATACCGAGTATTATATCATATTATTTGGATCTTCAGTCCAAATTTAATATGTATATGAGGTTATAGAACTCAAATATATATATATATATATATATAAACATATAAACTTTATATATGTGTATGTTTGTAATAGTTTGGTTCAATTCTTATGGTTCGGTTTCAATATTGAAACCGTGAACCGTATTGCCAATTATTTTTTTATCAAAACAAGCCACTCGACATCTACAATGGTGTGGTTCGATTTTAACAGTTTGGTTCAGTTACAACAGTTCCTTCAACACCCTCTCCACAAAGGAGAAAGGAGGTGCCCTGAAATGTGAGCTCAACCAAGAAGACGAGATCTCGCGACACAAAAGGCTACACGCTTCTTTGTTTTTTATTTTCAGCATGAAAGCAAACTGTAAAGTTGTCTCCGTCCACCCTGTGACCCTGTGAATCTTTAAAAATTGAAGGAAAAAGTCGCAGAGAGTTAGCTGGCTTGTGGCACCCCACACATGCCTACATGCCACAAGTGGCTCTTCATTGTCTTCAAGCCTAAATCTGTTCAAATCTCTGTTCACAAAATTCAAATGTATAGCTTTTGCCGCTTCTTTTAGTTTGGACAATCCACCATTCCAGCGTACCTCTTGAGCTTCACAGAATTCGCCATTGCCTCTTTCTCTCTATCATCCCCTAGACACCAACCATGGCATCAACCAGTACCTCCCGTCCGAGAGCTTGCCGGAAGCCGTTGGCCCCAAAAACCATTCAGGCAGCCAACACCAACTATCTCGCGCAAAGGCAGGATGCGGAGGATAGATGGATCAAGGTTCCCATTTCCAGGACTCCGGATAAAGAGAACCTGCATATGGGTATCAGACGATCTCCCAGAAAAGATTCCCAAACAACAAAATCAGTTTTTGAATCACCGTTCGTGCTCGCCGAGAACCGGTTCGCGAACCATACATGGATAACCATTTTGTTGCCGGCAGACAAGGGAAAGGAGAAAGTGGGTGCCAGTGTTGAAGCAGAGGAAGTACAGTCTGTGGTGAAGAATGTAGAGGATGCATCTCTTGCAGTGGAATCGAAGTTAATTCAGGACCAAGGTAACGAATTGGGGGCGATTTGGCGGAGAGAGGACCGGCTCTGCCCGGAGGAGGTCAAAACAGAGGAATTGATGGCTGCAAGGGATCAATGGATGAAGAAGATGGAAGAAGAGCTCGCGGCGAGGGGGAAGGCTCAAGAGGAGCTGGAAATGGAGTTCAGGAGGTTGCTAAGACTCTTGGAATTGAGGAATCACCGTGTTAGTGAGCCATCAATACGAAAGAGGAGAGTTGCATGCAGCAAGGGGTCGGTCGATGAAGAAAATAGAGGGAGAACCCACGGCCAGGGCGAAAGTTCAAGAGGAGTTGGAAATGGAGTTCGAGGAGTTGGCAAGACTCATTGATTTGGAGAACTGGTTTCAGTAAGCAATCTATTATAAAAAAAAGCAATTAATTCGCTAGTTCGATTGAAGGATTACCAATTCCTCCATTGCGTTTCCCATTCAGTATGCTTTCTTCTTCCGATTGCTTTTTGATTACTTGTAATAAAGGGCTTAATCACTTAGAAAGAGGTAACAAGCTGAAACCAGGGGGCAGCTATGAAAGGCATCTCTCTCTCTCTCTCTCTCTCTCTCTCTCTCTCTCTCTCTCTCTCTCTCTCTCTCTCTCTCTCTCTCTCTCTCCCTGATTATTGGATAGTGGAGTATACTTGGAAACCGGACTTATTATTTGCATATAGCGATATGATCATGTGGTGAATAAGGATGTGTTTGGTACAAGGTTCATATACTAAACCTTCATTTTGGTGCTTACAATTGTATGTATGGTTGTGCATTAAATGTGTAATCGATGCTCATAATTTTAAGTTTTGTTGTACATCAAATGTGAAACTCATAACCAAGATAAATCTATGGTTTCATAAATCCAATTTAAGTTAAAAACTTCCTCACCAAGGGAGAAGTGGGCTATGGAAAGCTCGCACCAAGATAGAGGTGGGTTATGAAAATTGGACCTAAAAGCTTCGCATACAAATTCAAGCGCCTCTTTCTATATGATATTATTATCCTACCTCGTACTAAAACCCAAGTATCATTCTATTCACGAATCAAACATGAAATCATATATCTTTAAAACCATGATAAGCCCACATGAGTTTAAACTTGTAATTCTAGTAGAGGACTTGATATCATGAATCAAACACGCCCCACAAAATCATAGATCTTCAAAACCATGATTATAAGCCACATGAGTTTAAGCTTGTAATTCTAGTAGAGGACTTGACACCATGAATCAAACACGCCCCATGAAATCATAGATCTTCAAAACAATGATTATAAGCCACATGAGTCTAAACTTGTAATTCTAGTAGAGGGACTTGATATCATGAATTAAACACGCCCTAAGGGTCACATGGGTAAGCTATAAAGCAGATTGCAAAGCTTAATTTTCCATTCGTGGTTCACCTTATGCCACGTTAGCACAAACGAAAAAGATGGCGCATTTGTTCTTTCCTTCAAACACTTCTCTGGGACCTGCTACTGCAAAGCTGAAAATTACCTACAATTAGGAGTTTCAGCCGTCTCCTTCCTAGTGTGGCTGATCATCCACTTAAACCTGCCAATGATCATCGTCGATACTTGCTAGGAGTTTCAGCCATGTCTCCTTCCTAGTGTGGCTGATCATCCACTTAAACCTGCCAATGATCATCGTCGATGCTTGCTAGGAGTTTCAGCCATGTCTCCTTCCTAGTGTGGCTGATCATCCACTTAAACCTGCCAATGATCATCGTCGATGCTTGCTAGGTGTTTCAGCCATGTCTCCTTCCTAGTGTGGCTGATCATCCACTTAAACCTGCCAATGATCATCGTCGATGCTTGCTAAGATTTCCCGTGAGTTAGTATATGGAATAGATACGACAAGTGATACAGGAACCGACGCAAGAAGCGGAAGCAAAGATGTGGACTGTGAAAAGCCGAAAAGATTCGACAATTAACAAAATGCATCGAATTCAAAGATACATCTAAGACCATCATCATAAATTAACAAAATTTCCATTGGTGTTACAGTTTACAAAGATTGGCTCATAGCAGCGGTCTTCCTTTGGCCTCAGATCTCATTTGAACCGATTAGTAGTTGCCTGTGCCGGAAGTCCTCCTTCACGTTCAGAGAGTGCGTCCTCTTTGATACCTTGTTTCTAGCTTCCTTTCCTCATTAGCCATTTCTTATGGCACCGTCGTAATAAGCCTTTTAGGCTTCACTTCTAGAAGAACCTTACTACGCAAATTCGGGCTATTTTAGTTGGGACAATCCGCCATTCCAGCGTACCTCTTGAGCTTTACAGACTTCGCCATTGCCTCTTTCTCTCTGTCATCCCCTAGACACCAACCATGGCATCAACCAGTACCTCCCCTCCGAGAGCTTGCCGGAAGCCGTTGACCCCAAAAACCATTCAGGCAGCCAACACCAACTCTCTCTCGCAAAGGCAGGATGCCGAGGATAGATGGATCAAGGTTCCCATTTCCAGAACTCCGGATAAAGAGAACCTGCATATGGGTATCAGACGATCTCCCAGAAAAGATTCCCAAACAACAAAATCAGTTTTTGAATCACCGTTCGTGCTCGCCGAGAACCGGTTCGCGAACCAAACATGGATAACCATTTTGTTGCCGGCAGGCAAGGAAAAGGAGAAAGTGGGTGCCAGTGTTGAAGCAGAGGAAGTACAGCCTGTGATGAAGAATGTAGAGGATGCATCTCTTGCAGTGGAATCAAGGTTAATTCCGGACCAGGGTGACGAATTGGGGGCGATTTGGCGGAGAGAGGACCGGCTCTGCCCGGAGGAGGTCAAAACAGAGGAATTGATGGCTGCAAGGGATCAATGGATGAAGAAGATGGAAGAAGAGCTCGCGGCGAGGGGGAAGGCTCAAGAGGAGCTGGAAATGGAGTTCAGGAGGTTGCTAAGACTCTTGGAATTGAGGAATCACCGTGTTAGTGAGCTATCAATACGAAAGAGGAGAGTTGCATGCGGTAAGGGGTCGGTCGATGAAGAAGATAGAGGGAGAACCCACGGCCAGGGCGAAAGTTCAAGAGGAGTTGGCAAGACTCATTGATTTGGAGAACTGGTTTCAGTAAGCAATCTATTATAAAAAAAAAAGAAGCAATTAATTCGCTAGCTCGATTGAAGGATTACCAATTCCTCCATTGCGTTTCCCATTCAGTATGCTTTCTTCTTCCGATTGCTTTTTTATTACTTGTTTGTAATAAAGGGCATAATCACTTAGAAAAGGTAACAAGCTGAAACCAGGGGGGCAGCTATGAAGGGCATCTCTCTCTCTCTCTCTCATTATTGGATTGTGGAGTATACTTGGAAACCGAACTTATTATTTGCATACAGCGATATGATCATGTGGTGAATAAGGATGTTTTTGGTACAAGGTTCAAGATACTAAACCTTCATTTTGGTGCTCACAATTGTATGTTTGGTTGTACATTAAATGCGTAATTGGTGCTCATAATTTTAAGGTTCGTTGTACATCAAATGTGAAACGCATAACCGAGATAAAAATATGGTTTCATAAAACCCAATTTTAGTTAAAACCTTCCTCACCAAGGGCGAAGTGGGCTATGAAAACCTCGCACCAAGATAGAGGTGGGTTATGGAAATTGGACCTAAAAGCTTCGCATACAAATTCAAGCGCCTCTTTCTATCTGATATTATGATCCTACCTCGTACTAAAACCCAAGTATCATACTATTCACGAATCAAACATGAAATCATATATCTTTAAAACCATGATAAGCCCAGGAGTTTAAACTTGTAATTCTAGTAGAGGACTTGATATCATGAATCAAACACGCCCCACAAAATCATAGATCTTCAAAACCATGATTATAAGCCACATGAGTTTAAGCTTGTAATTCTAGTAGAGGACTTGACACCATGAATCAAACACGCCCCATGAAATCATAGATCTTCAAAACAATGATTATAAGCCACATGAGTCTAAACTTGTAATTCTAGTAGAGGGACTTGATACCATGAATTAAACACGCCCTAAGGGTCACATGGGTAAGCTATAAAGCTGATTGCAAAGCTTAATTTTACATTCATGGTTCATCTTATGCCACGTTAGCACAAACGAAAAAGATGGCGCATTTGTTCTTTCCCTCAAACACTTCTCTGGGACCTGCTACTGCAAAGCTGAAAATTACCTACAATTAGGAGTTTTCAGCCATGTCTCCTTCCTAGTGTGGCTGATCATCCACTTAAACCTGCCAATGATCATCGTCGATGCTTGCTAAGGTTTCCCGTGAGTTAGTATATGGAATAGATACGACAAGTGATACAGGAACCGATGCAAGAAGCGGAAGCAAAGATGTGGACTGTGAAAAGCCGAAAAGATTCGACAATTAACAAAATGCATCGAATTCAAAGATACATCTAAGACCATCATCATAAATTAACAAAATTTCCATTGATGTTACAGTTTACAAAGATTGGCTCATCCGATCTCCAGCTTTGCAATTGATAGTAGCGGTCTTCCTCTGGCCTCAGACCTCATTTGAACCGATTAGTAGGTGCCTGTGCCGGAGGTCCTCCTTCACGTTCAGAGAGTGCGTTCTCTTTGATACCTTGTTTCTAGCTTCCTTTCCTCATTAGCCATTTCTTATGGCACCGTCGTAATAAGCCTTTTAGGCTTCACTTCTAGAAGAACCTTACTACGCAAATTCGGGCTATTTGCATCCTCAAGACATCACACCACCTTCACTCATAGAAGAAAATTCTTCTTCAGGACGTTCAACTAACAGAAGAACCGCACAATAATGAAATGGAAAATGGCCTATGGGATTTCCTTATAGTTCACCTAGTAAGACTGTGTAACCATCCCATTAAAATGGGTTCACTTTTATCCCGCAGGGGTTTGGGTCCGCAGCATCAAAGATGAGTGCTCCTAGTATCTAACCCATGATGTGCTTGAAAAAAGTAGATTTGGGGGGGGGGGGAAGGGAATAGCTATCCACCAAATAATACTACTCTTTACGTGGGATTCAAATTTGGCCTTTTACATGATCGATGAGCATAATGCACACAAGTGGGTATAACCATTACACATATTAAAAGAGAATAGCAAGGAAAAATGCCAAGAAAACAACCAAGAGATCTAACAAACCCTAGATCAAATAGATCATCCACCACAGAATAGAACTTGTTCAATTGGATGGAAGCAAAGTAATTCAGACGAGCACGTATCACTTTCTTTTCAGTATGTTTTACACCTCTACAATTCGGTACACTTGAACTGAAGCATAAGCCACACATAGTTGTAACACAAAGCCTTCATAGTGACTCAACTAAATCTACAGAAAAGAAGTACCTGGTGACCATACTTCATTTTGATGGCTGACGATGCCACCAACAATATTCACAAGGATGCTCAAGACATCGTGTATTATGCAATCTCATCCCATCTTCCCATTTTTCACGACTGTGCTGTTTCCATTCTACAGAATATAAATACGAAAGTTAATTTCGAGATTTGAGAAACGCTCACCCTGTCATGCAATCTTATCCTCCTCAAGGTCTTCCCCTGGTCCAAATACATGTTCTGTGCCTGCCGCTCTCCTTTCCTTCCTTTCTAGCTTGCTCCCCAAATCTCGTGAAGCTTTTGCAGCACTTGCAGTTAATGCAACAATTTCTTCATCATCAAAGTTGTCCCCCGTCTCCTCTGAATATGCGTACCTGCAGACATAAAATCAATGCAGCATAAAACATGACCTATGTCACATGGAAGCGGGTGTGGGGGTGTGCAGGCCAGTAATTTTCGAAAATCATGAGTGCAAGGAGACACCTATACATAATGATATTTATATATGTCATTATTCACAATTGATAATATCTCATAAAATTGTACGAGACTATCAAATAGACAAAAAGTTCATACATGAACCAATCCAAATAACCATTTCCATGAATTAACTCCCAAATAAAATAGTAATCTATCAATTTCCAAAATGTGTCTTAGTTACATAGAGCATATAGGTCTCCAGTGTCGTTTGTCCGACACAAGGCACCCTAGTTAAAGTGTAAACATGACAAGGGACGTGACTGAATTGAGGCTTTTCACACTTTGTCATACATAATAACAAATATCAAAGGATCAGTATGCGAAAGGAATGGGAGTTAGACATCTTTCCGGAAAGATGCCGTCATTAACTCATGACTAAGCCAAACTTGTTCTACATGTGTAGTACTTCTTATCTGTCTAGTGGCTTTGGCATCAAAAGAAAATAATCCTCCAATAGTAAACATTTAGGCGTTTTTAAAAAACTAAGGGTTATAAACACAATGACAAAGAAAAGGAAATAAAAGGATAGAAAACTCTCATAATATTCACCTCGTAGCATTCTGAGATGGGGCCCATAGGATGCAAATCACAGCGAGTAATAAGTACGAAAGCCCGTTCAAAAAAGCAGGGATAAGCCATGCTCTTTCCCAAAGCTCGCTTAATGGATCAGTTGCATTGAAGTACAACTGAATCAGTAAAGAAAAATCAAGCCAGTCAATGAAACAGAAACCTCACGAGATAATATTTATCTACAAGTAGACAATCCAAAATTGGAACGACAATAATGTGTTCTTCATACCTCCAAGAGCAACCTCATAGATGGAGCTATAGATGTCCCCAAAAAATGATTAAGAAACAGATGACCGAACATGCAAATGCATGTAAGCACTCAAACATACATGTAGTGACATGGACATGCACACTTACTAGACAACAATACAACAACAACTAAGCATTTTCCCATACTAGATGGGGTCCGCTACATGGATTCTTTGTTTTCACATGGCCTTATCATGTACCATGCTAGTGGTTAACTCAATAATATACTAGATCATTTTTCAGTTTCTTTCCAACACTTTGTGGTCGTCCTCTTCTTCTTATGGTAGCGTCCTTTGTCATCTTTGTACATGTCCAAACCATCTTAAACGATTTTCTCTCATTTTATTCTCTATTGGTGCTACTCCCAATTGATTTCTAATAATCTCATTATGTGTATGGTCTTTCCTTGTGTGACACTCATCCATCTCAACATCTTCATTTAAGTTACGAACATCTTTTATACATGTTGACGATTAACTACCCAACACTCAGAACCATAAAACATAACAAATTTAATTGATGTTCTATAATATTTACCTTTTAATTTTAATGGTGTCTTCCTGTCACACAAAATACCTAATGTCCCTCTCCATTTTAACCAACCGACATTAATTCTATGCATAACATCTCCATCAATTTTTTCATCACTTTGAAAAATTGACCTTAGGTATTTAAAACTTTCCTTGTGAGGGATGCATTCTATGTCGATCTTAATTTATAAGTCCTATGAAGTAACCAAATGGCACATGATAGGGCTATGTGGAAACAAAGAATTCATGTCAACCACGTCCAGTATGGGAAAAGGCTTAGTTGTTGTTTGTATGAAGCAACCAAATGATTAAACTTATATTTCATGTATTGTGTCTTTGTTCTACTAAATCGAAAGCCTTTACTTTCTAATGTTTCTCTCCATAGTTTCAATTTCTTATTAACTTTTTTCTTAGACGCATCCACTAACACAATATCATCTGCAAATAATATGCACCAAGATACTTCATTTTGAATATATTTTGTTAACTCATCAATGACCAATATAAATAAATATGGACCAACCCAATATTAACTTCAAAGAATATGTCATTCTTTTACGAGTCCTCACACAAGTTTTTGTACCATCGTACATGTCACTTATGTCTCTTATAAGATTTATGTATGACAATAGGATACCGCTCTTTTCCAAGGTTCTCCAAAGAACATCTCTTGGCACTCTATTATAAGCCTTTTCTAAATCAATAAATATCATGTGAAGGTTTTTTTTTATTCTAAAATGTTCCATAAGATGTCTCAATAGGTGAATCACTTCAGTAGTAGATCTGTCGGGCATGAATCTGAATTGGTTCTCTGTTATACTCGGTATTTGTCTTAACCTATGTTCGATAGTTCTTTTCCATAATTTCATAGTATAGCTTATTAACTTAATACATCGATAATTTGAACAATTCTTAATATTTCCCTTGTTCTTATATATGGGTATTGTTGACTTTAATCATAACAAGAGATAAAATAATCAAGATTTGAAGCAAACACATAGAATAAACAAAATCTGGGATTCGGCGCCACTATGGCTGCCGCCCACTCTTCTTATTTCTTTTCTTAAGTTAAAACCTAATGACACTTAGGGCATCCTTTTATACAGATTTCTAACTTGACGGAAATGCCCTTGATTAGACTCACTGACAACTGACTGAATCCGATATCCAAATGGATCAATATTTGATCCATTTGGATCCACAGAATTAACACACACAGGATCTACCTAATTAACTTAGACACTATGACTTACACACACAAGTAATCACACTAGTTCATGCTAGATTAATTTATTCCTTACAACACGCCCCCTCAAGTTGGGTCTTGAAGGCTTGAGATACCCAACTTGCTGAGAGTCTTCTTTAGGCCACATATAGAGATAGGTTTGGTAAGAATATCTGCTAGTTGATCTTCAAACCGAACATGAAGAATGTTGAAGATTCCCTATGTAACTTTTTCTCTAATAAAGTGACAATCAACCTCAATATGCTTGGTTTTCTCATGGAAAAATGGATTAGATGCTATCTGCAAGGCTTCCTTACTATCTGTAAGAAAGTTAATTGGGATCATCTTCCTTAAACCAATTTCTTCCAACAGTGATAAAATCCAAAGCCCTTCACATATGCCTAGTACAATAGCCCGATATTCTGCTTCTGCACTTAACCTGACCACAACTATTTGTTTTTTTGCTCTGCCATGATACCACATTACCTCCTAGACACACTATATAGCCTAAAGTGGATCTCCTATCACTCTTAGAGCCTGCCCAATCAGCATCTTAATAGATTTCAAGAGCCAGAGATGAATGAGGGGAATACCATAAACCATAAGAAATTGACGATTTCAAATATCTGATAATATGGAAGACCGTACTCATAGGATGCTTAGTAAGAGAATGCATCCACCTGCTAACGTAACTGACCGCAAAACTGATGTCTGGTCTGATAATAGTGAAATAGCAAGATAATATCTTCTCTTGCTATTTCAATGAGAGGGGAGCATAAGTGGCAATCTTCCATTTTAGTGTCTTTCAGCAAGTTCAGGATGTACTTTCTCTGACTTAGGAATAAGTTGTCTTTAATCCGTATAAATTCGATTCCCAAGAAGTAATGAAGCTTATCCAAGTCTTTTAAATCAAATAAAACATGTAGTTTCTTCTTCAAATTAACTACACCTTCCGTATCATCCCCTATGATAATGATATCATCAACATATACTAATAATATAATAGTTTTAACTCCTTGGTGGATGAATAATGTATGATCACTAATACATTGTTTGAAGCCCAGACCAATAATACCATCACTGAACTTTTGAAACCATGCTCTAGGTGATTGTTTCAACCCATAGATAGACTTATGTAGTTTGCATACCAAGTTATCTTTCTGCTCTTGGTGATACCCAGGAGGTAAATCCATGTAAATATCTTCCATGAGATCTCCCTGTAGAAAGGCATTCTTCACATCTAGCTGCCACAAATCCCACCTATGATTAACTGCCACACTGAGAAGAATTCTGATCGTATTCATCTTTGCTACCGGTGCAAATGTTTATGTATAATCAATACCATAGGATTGACTATAACCTTTGGCCACTAGTCTCGCTTTATATCTTTATATGTTCCCATCTGCTTTGTATTTCACAGAATATACCCATTTGCACCCCACTGTTTTTCTATCTGGAGGTAGCTGTACGAGTTCCCAAGTTCTGTTTTTCTCCAATGCTGTAATTTCTTCCTTTATAGCTGCCTTCCACGCTGAACATTGAGCTGCTTCTTCAAATGACTTGGAATATAAACATTATCTGTTTTCATCAGAAACAATTGATACTCTTTTGGGTAGTTAGAACAAGTAATCATCTTATGTAGTGCATAGTTACCCTTTTCGCGTCTCCCTTTGCGAAGTGCAATAGGCAAATTATTAGGACCATTAGCTGAGTTTTGAGAAGTTACCTGAGGGGGGATTGGATCTGATTCAGGGTGAGAACTTTGGTCTTGGGTAGCAGACTGATCCTGTCCAAATATTCTCCTCTCGCCTCTAGTATAACTCTACCACATTTGCTCTGGAATAGAAGGCATCTCTTCGGTTTCTTTTTCAAAGTCTAATATTCATGAAATGTGACATCTCAAGTGACCTGAAAATTTTTGGATGGGGAATGATAACATTTATACCACTTACTGAATGGAGGAATACCCTGACAAAAACACATTTTAAAGCTCTATGATCAAGTTTTCCCACTTTCTTGACTATGAACATGGAC
This sequence comes from Brasenia schreberi, assembly GCA_036023115.1. NCBI lineage: Eukaryota > Viridiplantae > Streptophyta > Magnoliopsida > Nymphaeales > Cabombaceae > Brasenia > Brasenia schreberi. The sequence goes on from JAYKKT010000046.1 coordinate 1,872,644, forward strand.
AAAGACACACCCAAAAGATTCGAGGTTTAAGGTTATTAGTGGTGACAAATTTGGATAAAAGGAAGAAAGAACATTCATTGGACTCTTGAACCCTAAGACTTTAGTAGAAATTGTCGATTAATGAGATATGTGGTGTGTAGAAACAGCTTCCCCCCGAAGTTTTGGGAACATTTTGTTGAAACAAACGGTGCTTTCGGGTTTGGTCTAAAAGGTGCCAATTTTTCTTTTCTGCAATCCCATTTTGTTGTGGTGTTTTAACCGCAAGGCGACTAATGGATAATTCTTTCCTTGACGAATAAAAGTAGGGCCGAAATTGTATTCTTTGCCATTGTCGGACTTGGAGTCTTTTGATTTCACACCAAATTGATTGTTAATCATGTAGAAAATAATTTGGGAAACTTGATCTTGACATCGGACTTGTTTTAAGTAAGAAAATCAAAGTAACATGAGTACAATCATCGATAAATACCCTGACCAAAGATCCTCCCCGTCCTCAGGTCCTGAAAGAAACACCCAGATGAATAAAAAATCACTTTACATTTGAAGTCTTGAGTCATAGCAAACACTGATAATAAGTTAACTGAAATATTAGAAACATGTAAAACATTTTTCAATACTCCAAGAGGTGTAGTGATACTTCCTTTTCCAACAATAGGAGTATGGGATCCATCAACTAGCCTGATATTAACTTTACCTTGAGTTAACCGATAATTATCAAAGAACTCTCGTTTACCCACCATATGATCCTTTGCGCCATAATCAATAACCCAAATCCTGAAATGAGAAATGTTTACATTACCCTGAGCCATAAATGAGAAGGGATATGGCATAGTTGCTTGAGGGGTAGAAGTAGAAGTTGAGGCAGAATCATCCAAACGAGCCCTTAGCATCTCAATTTCCTTTTTCATGTCTGTCAGTAAATTTGTAATGCTCTCTGTGGTCGGTTTTCCACTTTGATCACTGCTAAAGTAAGCTTTATTAAGTCTATGCTGATAATACGAAGGTTTACCTATAAGTTCCCAGTATGATTCCTTAGTGTGTCTTGATTTACCACAGTGAGTATAAGTCAGTTTATCCCTTTCTTCTGAAGTGACTGTTGATCTGCCCCTGCCACGACCATATCCTCCTCTACCACGAGAGAATGAAGAGGAAAAAGAATTTCTCCCTACGAATGTGGTTGTTTCTGAATTGGGCCTAGTTTCTTTCTCCAGACGTTTTCAGTCTTCTTCTCAGAGTAGGAGAGAATAAACAGTACTCAGAGATGGAAGCTCTTCTCGGCTGAGTATATTATTTTTAACAGCTTCATATTCAGGAGAAATACCCCATAAAAGGTCAAAGACTTCATTCTTCAAATTCCTCGTTTCTTTCATGTGTACACTGGAGACATTTTGTCTTGGAATAAAGTTGTAGCTCTTCCCATAAACCTCTAAGTTTAGCATAGTACTCACTGACTGATCTTCCCCCCTGTCTGTATTTTCTAATCTTTTCAATGAGATCATATTTCTTAGCTATATTTTTTCTCTCTGCATACGCATCTTGAGCTGCTAACCAAATATCTTTAGCAGTCTCTAAAAACATAAATGTACTTCCAATAGATAGGACCATAGATTATAGGAGTCAAGCACTTACAAGTGCATTTTCTCTCCACCATCTGGCATAAAGGGGATCTGTCGGTGGTGGCTGTGGAATGTCTCCAGTAAGGTAGTCCCAGCGCCCCCTTGCCATTATTGCAAGTTCAATAGAACGAGCCCATTATAAGTAATTCTTTCCATCTAACTTGGTGTTTGTGATTTGGAAACCTTTCTCTTTGTCTGTTGAATTGTTTTCACTTTTCTCTGCCATCTTGTTTCTATCCATTGATTCTACAAATCACTAACAATCTGACCCCTTTGTTTTTACTGTGCAGGTGAACCACAAAGAATTTGGCTTTTCTCACTGCATTTCACTTGTGATTGGTTATAAAAAAAAAAACAGTCCCTACGCAACCTGCTAATCAGCCCCCTGCGCAGTCTTGAATCTGCCCCTGTGCAGATTCCAATCTTGTTGTATCACAATATTTTCTTGTGATTCAATAACAGTGCTTTAATCAACCTCGTGCTCAGGTTATTGCTTTGATTTGGAACAACGAGTGCAAGACACCCAGAGTCCTTGTTGTGTTAAACAAATGCACAAATAGAAAAGAGAAGAAGGGCAGATATACTGTCAAATAATGTCAGCAGGTAGAGTGCGTCTGATATTATGGAACTTCCAACGTCTGATTTGATGAAAAAACACGTCCTAGGGCTTGCACAACTTGCGTTGATTGCTATACTTACCAGGACATTCTCTATTCAATGTTTTTATGAATTTCCAGACTCTGCTCTCACCTTTCTGCCGTGTTTCTTGTTATGTTTCAGGCTCCCAAGTCTTCCTCTTCACTAGGAATGGTTAATCCGGCGACTGATGTGGACGATATGGCTGCAACTTCGACCAAAAAGCTCTGATACCATGTTGACTTTAATCATAACAAGAGATAAAATAATCAAGATTTGAAGCAAACACATAGAATAAACAAAATCTGGGATTTGACGCCACTATGGCTGCCGCCCACTCTTCTTATTTCTTTTCTTAAGTTAAAACCTAATGACACTTAGGGCATCCTTTTATACAGATTTCTAACTTGAAAGGCAGAAATGCCCTTGATTAGACTCAAGGGACAACTGACTGAATCCGATATCAAAATGGATCAATATTTGATCCATTTGGATCCACAGAATTAACACACACAGGATCTACCTAACTAACTTAGACACTATGACTTACACACATAAGTAATCACACTAGTTCATGCTAGATTAATTTATTCCTTACAGCAGGTATAAGTGTACCCGCTCTCCATTTTTCAAACATCTTTTGGGTTCTCTATATTTCATTAAATAGTCTTGTGAGTCAAGTGAGCCCCCATCTCTTCTACGATTTTCCATACTTCTATAGGAATATTGTATGGTTCTACAAATCTATCAACCTTCATATATGCCAATAGAAATTATGGTTTACATACTTTTCTTATTTGGCTAACTCTCCTAAATTAATACTAATTTCTGTATTTTTATTAAAAAAACTTATAAAAATAATTTTTCCATCTATTTTTTATATCATCATTCGCCACTAGAATCTTTTCATCCTCATCTTTGATTCATCTAACAAAAGTAAGATCTTTAATTTTCTTATCTCTAGCCTTAGCTATCCTAAAAATATCTCTTTCACCTTCTTTTGAGTTAAGCTTTCTATATAAATTCTCTCAAATTTTAGTTTTTGCTTCACTAACGGTATTTTTTCTTCTTTCTTTGCTTTCTTATGAGCCTCAAAAGTTTCAATAGTCTTTTTAATACAAGTTATAACATGCCTTATTTGCCTTGCACCACTTCACTCCACCATCAAACTTCTTTTTGTGCCGGTAGCCTCCCTTAGATATGCCTCACACATCTTTTGTCACTTCTCTAATATGTACAGCCATATCGTTCCACATATAAGAAGGTGTATCTATATAATTTCAAGCATCTCCTAAAAGAACTTTCTGTTTAAATATATTTGCTGTCTCATTGTTCACTTTTTTACCTCCAAATCCATTACTAAAAGTTGATGCTGAGTAGTTAAGCTCTCTTGGAATTATCTTCTAATCTTTACAACATGATCTATCTTTTTTAATGTAAAAAGTAATCAATTTGTATTTGTGATAGCCACTCTTATAAGTAATTAAATGTTCATCTCATTTTTTGAAAATTATATTGGCTATAAAGAGATCAAAAGCCATAGCAAAATTTAAAATATCCCTCTACCCTCCTCATTTATATCTCTAAAACCATAGTTTTCATGAATACCTTGATACCCTAATGCATCTTTACCGATATGTTCATTTAAGTCTCCTCCTAAACAAATCATTTCCCTTTATGAAATTCTTTGAATTACCTTATCTAACTCCCAAAAAAAATTCTTTATACTATCTTTTAATCCTATTTTGGGTGCATAAACACAAACTATATTCAAAGACTCTATTCCTAACACTAATTTCACCATCATAATTTGGTCACCATATCGTCGTATGTCTATTATACTATCATTTAAATCTTTATTTATAATAATACCAACTCCATTTCAAGCCTTTTTTTTCTTTTTCGAGTACCATAATTTAAAACCTTATTCTCAATCTCCTTTGCCTTTTATCCAACCCACTTTGTCTCTTTTAAACATAAAATGTGAATCTTTCTTCGAATCATAGCATCTACCACGTCCATTAATTTACTGGTGAATATTTTCATTTTCTAAGTACCAATATAAATCTTATAATCTAGAACTAATATCCTTACCCCCGCATCCATCCATTCTGAAAATGTGGAGACCTTTGATGTAACTAAACGTAGCATGACTAAATTTTTTACCCACACCCCTTCATAAGAGACATGTACGTTGGTGATAATATGCCGAGGAAGGTTCTTTGGAGAACCTTGGAAAAAAGAGATATCCCATTGACATACATAAACCTTATAAGAGACATGTACGATGGTACAAAAATATGTGTGAGGACTCATGAACGAATAACATACTTCTTTGAAGTTAATATTGGGTTACCTCAAGGATCAACTTTAAGTCCATACTTATTAATAATAGTGAATGATCAGTTAACAAAACATATTATATGGCGAGAAAGTTAATAGGAAATTGGAACTATGGCGAGAAACATTAGAAAGTGAAGGCTTCCGACTTAGTAGAACAAACACAGAATATATGGAATGTAAGTTTGATCATTTGGTTACTTTAGAGGACAAAAATTAAAATTGGCACACATTATATCCTCAAAAGGAAAGTTTTAAATAATGTTATAAAAGTTGTATTGTATACGATACGATTTTATCGTGTATTGTATGAAGATACGATACGATACAGGGGGCACATATCGCTTATCATGATTTATAGTGTTGTATCGTATCATATCGTACGATACGAGGTGTATCGCACCGTATCATACGAGTCGATATCGATTTTCCTATTATAAATTCTAGAAATCCAAAACTTACGGATTTCATTTCTATTTCTTCCCAAACCCTTTTCACGCCATTTCCTTGCTTTCATATCCTCTTCTTATCTTGTTCTTGTTGATTTCGTGGTTTATTCACAAGATTCTCAAGTATTTCACCCAATCCAACTCCCCATCTCTAGAGTTTTTGTCAAATCCGTATCATACCTCTTTTCTTTTGCATCCTACCCGATTTTTCACTTGAAAATTTTGGAGGTTTTCTAGATTTTGTGATTCTTAATCTCTAAAAAGTCTTTTCCTTCTTATTGATTATCCACTCTTGTCTTAATGGCTTCTGATTGAATCGATCTGACTTAAAAATATTGCACTCTTGTGTATGAAGATAATAGACTTGTAAACAAGTGCATGTTTTGCAATATTGTAAAACATTGTGGTATTTCTCATATGAAACATCACCTTGTGAGAACCCAGAAGGATACTAGTGCATGTCCTTGGGTTCTCGAAACAGTGAAGTATGAGATTGAGAAGGTATTGGATGCTTCGAAGGAAAAGAAGAGATAAAGGGTGAGAGAGAAGGTAGAAATAGGTGGTTGGGATATGTCCCAACCATTTGAAGATGCTATTACTCAGGAGATGTATGGTGACTATGGTCATGGTGGTGAAGAATTTCATGGTGAAACTGAGATGAAAGAAGAGATAGCTGAAGAGAGGAGGAGAAGAAGAGAAAAAGGAAAAAATATAAGTTATGGTGGTAGTAGCAGTAGAGTTGGCTCTTGTTCCACTGCAAGCCTACGAGGGGTACTAGAGAAAGGGTGAGAGGAAGTAGTGACCCTAGTGGGATGCCTTCATTTTTTTCTCACGTATGACTCCTAGAGCTTAGCCAAGCATTAGATCAGCTATGACTTCAAAAGAGGTAATTGAGAAAGTAGATTTAAAGTGTGCTGAATTTTTTTATAAAAATTGTCAACATTTCAATGTTGCAAACAAAGTTTCTTTTCAAAGTATGGCGGATACTATTATCAGTATGGGATTGGGGTATAGAGTCTATACTTATCATGCTTTGAGGGGCACATTATTGCAAAAAAGAGTTGATATTGTTAATGCATGGAGTTCTGAATTTAAGAAGTCGTGGAAGGATACACGATGTTCTGTTATAGCTTATGGTTGGACAGATGGTAACATAGGTCTTTGGTAAACTTCACAGTCTATTATCCCAAAGATACATTATTTTTTAAATCATATGACTTATCCCATATTGATAAAACTATAAATAATTTACTCTCTATTTTTTAAGAAGTTGTTGAAGAAGTCTGTGTTTCAAATGTTGTTCAATTCATTACTGATAATGGTACAAATTTTATAACAACTGGTAAGATGCTTGAGTAAAACCATCCATTCTTAGTATGGACTATGGACTTCATGTGTTGTTCAATACATGGCTTAATGCTTCAAGATTTGATTGCAATGGATGAAATAAGAGAGACTATACATGCATGCAGAAATATTACAAAGTTTATTTATAATCATTCTTTTGTATTGCATTTTATATGAATTCATACAGTTGGAAGGGAATTGATTAGAACTCCGCCCATGTAAGGGATCACCCTTGCATTGCCGATCTCAAGCCCGGATAAAGGAGGAGGGTTGTGTTAGGCTTTCGACAACCAGCGTAAAACTTCATCGGATTTTTATAACATGGATTACAAAAAATTATGAGCATTGCTTTGGGGCATCCCCGCCTAGCGACGTGTTGCAGAAACCGTATGGAGTAATAAGTAAGCAAAGGTCAATACATTTTTACCCGAATGTAATGAATCAATTGCAGAGAGGGTTCCCACATCATGGACGTGTGTGGGTAAAGAAGTTAGTCATGCTACGTTGCCGCCCGAATGTAGTGAATAATTTTCAGAGAGGGTCTCCGTATTTTGATTATAGACGGGCGGGGGGGTAAAATATGGAAAAACCAAAAGATGCCCGAGGAATGGAGAGCAAGTACACTTATACCCATATACAAGAACAAGGGAGACATTCAAAATTGTGCGAATTATCGAGGTATCAAGTTAATGAGTCATACTATGAAATTGTGGGAAAGAATTATCGAATGTAGGTTAAGACAAGTTTCAAGTACAACAGAGAACCAATTTGGATTCATGCCAAGCAGATCTACTGTTGAAGCGATTCACCTTTTGAGACGTCTTATGGAACATTTTAGAGCAAAAAAGAAAGACCTTCCCATGATATTTATTGATCTAGAAAAAGCTTATGATAGGGTACCGAGGGAGGTTCTTTGGAGAACTTTGGAAAAAAGAGGTATCCCATTGACATACATTAACCTTATAAGAGACATGTATGATGGTGCAAAAGCATGTGTGAGGACTCATGAAGGAATGACAGACTTCTTTGAAGTTAATATTGGGTTACATCAAGGATCAACTTTAAGTCCATACTTATTTATAATGGTGATTGATGAGTTAACAAAACATATTCAAGATAAAGTACCTTGGTGTAATTTGCAGATGACATTGTATTAGTGGAGGAGTCTAAGGAAAAAGTTAATAGAAAATTGGAACTATGGAGAGAAACATTAGAAAGCAAAGGCCTCCCACTTAGTAAAACAAAGACACAATATATGGAATGTAAGTTTGATCATTTGGTTACCTCAAAGGACATAAAAATTAAAATTGGCACACATTGCATCTCACAAAAGGAAAGTTTTAAATACCTAGGGTCAATTTTTCAGAGTGATGAAAAAATTGATGGAGATGTTACGCATACAATTAATGTTGGTTGGTTAAAATGGAGAGGAGCATCAAGTTTTCTTTGTGATAAGAAGATATCATTAAAGTTAAAAGGTAAATATTATAGAGCAGCAATTAGGCCTACCATGTTTTATGGTTTTGAGTGTTGGGCAGTTAATCATCAACATGTACAAAAGATGTCTGTGACAGAAACGAAGATGTTGAGATGGATGAGTGGTCATACAAGAAAAGACCGTATACATAATGAGGTTATTAGAAACAAATTAGGAGTGGCACCAATAGAGGATAAAATGAGAGAATATTGTTTAAGATGGTTTGGATATATAGAAAGAAGATCAAAAGAAGAACCCGTAAGAAGGTTAGAAAAACAAAATTTAGAAAGTATTAAAAGAGCTAGAGGACGACCACAAAAGTGTTGGAAAGAAACAATAAAAAATGATTTAGCTTATTGTGAGTTAACTACTAACATGGCACATGATAGGGATCTGTGAAAACAAAGAATCCATGTAGTCGACCCCGTCTAGTATGGAAAAAGGCTTAGTTGTTGTTGTTGGAATGGAATTGATTAGGCTTTCATTAACAAGATTTGCTACAAATGTCATTACTGTGCAAAGTCTTGTCATACATAAAAATACATAAAAAAAATTGTTTGTGTCTAATGAATGAGACTCTATTAGTTGGTCTAGAAAGAGGGAGGGAATTGTTGCTGTAGATGTTATTTTCAATGTTAATTTTTTAGAAAGTTGCAACAAATTTTTGAGGATGATTATTCCTTTAGTTAAGGTAATGAGGATGATGGACAATGAAGATAGACATATGCCTTTATATATATATATATATATATATATATATATATATATATATATATATATATATATATATATATATATATATATATATATGATGCTATGGATAAGGCCAAATTGGAAATACAAGTAAACCTTGATCGCAAGCGGTCATTTCTAAAGAATGTTTGGAAGATAATTGATGCACATTGGAACCGCCAAATGCATCAAGATTTGCATGTTGCTGCATATTTTCTTAACCCTTCTATTTGATTTTCTCCTAACTTTGTGGAGGGTGAAGAATTGAAAAAGGGTGTCTTAAATGCAATTGACCTTGTTGAAGATTCATCTACTCGTTGTAATATTCATTTAGAATTAAGCAAGTACATACAAAGTGTTGGAGATTTTGGAAGGCCAATTGCAATCCAACTCCGCTCCCAGATGCGACGAGGTATTGTGTTTTTATTGATATTTATTTAAGTTATTAATTTATGGACTCCATGTGTTTCTTATTAATCATTATCGTGTTTTGTTTCACATGAATGGTGGGCTCATTTTGATGTATATGCACCGAATTTGGCATCGTTTGCTCAACGTATATTGAGTTAAACATGTAATTCGAGTAGGTGTGAGGAATTTGAGCTTTTTCGAACGCATTCACACGAAAAAGCAAAACATACTGGAGCATGCTCGACTGCATGATTTGGTATACGTTGCCTATAACATAAAGTTAAGGTAAAGGTAATAATTAGAAAATATATATTGTTTGTTATTGCCTAGTTATTGACTTCTTTCTTAATCTTATTAATAATGAATGCTTGATGTGGCTATATTGCAAATACAAAAAGATGTAAGAAGGACAAGGAAGGTGCCATATGACCCATTGAGTTACGAAAATATTGATATTCTTTACGATTGGGTCGAAGAATAGGAGTCTCCTATCATTTTAGAGGATGAAAATTGCAGGACACTCCAAGCCGAAGTAGAACTTGGAGTTAGAGACGATGAAAATGAAGCTGAAGGTGTTGATAACTTGGATGGGAAGATCCTATTATAGAGGAAGAAGAGAGAGGAGATGATGATGATGGTGTTGGTAATCCTGACTACATTGATTATAATGCTTTTGTTGATTATGATCCACGTTGTGGATGATTGTAATTTGTTTTAACTTTTATTTGTAACTTTGTAACGTGTTCATCTTTGATGATTATGATCCTAATAGTTAATGCCTAATGGTATGGATTCTATGGATTATGGAATATGGAATATGGAATCATGGATTATGGAATATGGAATTATATTTGTGAATGCTTGTAGCCTTGTTATGGAAATGTTTTTGTTATAGTACGAATGCTTTTTCATTGTGTTATACATGTTTTATTCATTAATTTTAATTTTTGAATTTTTTATTTTTAAAAAAAATGGTGTATCGTATCGTATGTACCGTATGATACGGTACGATAAAGCCATATCGGTGTCCCATGTGATACAGATACCGATATGGTTTTTACAATATTGGTTTTGAATACCTAGGGTCGATTTTTAAGAGTGATTGAAGAATTAATGGAGATGTTATGCATTTAATTAATGCGTTAGTTAAAATAGAGATGAGCATCACATATATTTTGTGATAAGAGGATACCATTAAAGTTAAAAGGTAAATATTATAGAACAGACCTGTCATGTTTTATGGTTCAGAGTGTTAGAAAGTTAATCATCAACATGTATAAAAGATGTCTGTGACATAAATTAAGATGTTGAGATGGATGAGTGGTCATAAAGAAAAGACCGTATACATAATGAGGTTATTAGAAACAAATTAGGAGTGACAATAGAGGATGAAATGAGAGAATATCGTTTAACATGGTTTGGACATAATAGAAAGAAGAACCTGTAAGAAGGTATGAAAAACTAGATTTTAAAAATATTAAAAGAGGTAGAGAACGACAACAAAAGTGTTGGAAAGAAACAATAAAGATTCAAGAATGATCTAGCTTATTGTGAGTTAAGTGCTAACATGACACGTGATAGGGCTATGTGGAAACAAAGAATCCATGTAGCCAACCCCTCTAGTATGGGAAAAGGTTTAGTTATTGTTGTTTGTTGTTGTACCCCTTCATGATGTGAGAACCCTCTCTACAATTGATTCACTATACTCGGGCTAAGATATAGAGGCCCTTCTTTACTTTTCACTACATTCAGGCTTTATAATGCGTTGGTAGGAGGGAACGCCCCAATGCAATGCTCATAATGTGTAGAATTCATGGGCAAAGTTACATGCACACTTACTAGAGTAAAAGAAAATACCCACACAGCAATGATATCATAATAGTAAGTTCTCTATGCAACATCATGGGTAATAAGGTTTACACTTACTAGAGTAAAAGAAAATACCCACACAGCAATGATCTCATAATAGTAAGTTCTCTATGCAACATCATGGGTAATAAGGTTTGCCTTCTAAACCCATAAAGAAGAAACGTGACAGAATGGAGTCATCTTTGAATAATGACACCTTCCCAAAAGCCCCTAGCCAAAGGAGGCGGCATGATCATGCAAAGTACATAATTCAATTTCTTGGTAATTTATTGAACATTCCATTTCAACGTTGACTTGGTTGAATGGACTCTTTTGAGAAGACTATGCACAAGGTGGGAAAGCTTTTTGAGGATTAACGAAAAGGGGGGATGATTTCGGAACAGCTAGAAAGGGAGGATTGTGATTTTGAGAAAACCCCAAAGGAGAAGATAATGGTTTGTCAATTTCTGTTGACAATCAGCGAGCTTAGTATTGGTGTAGTCATCACCATGAAAGACCATTACATGGAAAATCTTGACAATTTTCACATCTTGCACAATTAACAAAAGGAAGTACCTCGTAGCCAATCCAAGCAATGGATAGCAGCACAGATATTGCCAGGCAATTTGTAAACTTTCTGTACAATTCGAGTTTCCCCATGCTTCTCCGCATCTATGGAAATAAAAGGAAAAAATGAGATACGCAAGATTGACATGTTTTACAAAAACTAAGGTCCACAAAGTTCTAAATCCAGAATTCACATCAATATATATTGAGTTTGGCCATGCTTTTCTACATCCAAATAAATGGTTAAACCAAAAAAAGAATATTTCATACACAAGAGATGCATGCTTATCAACAAACAAGCTCCACAAATTTCTAATAATAGAACTTGTCATTTCTCCATCATCACAATTGGAAATTTATAACCATGTCAAATGAGAATAAGGGTACAAATGCTTCTCATAAATTGAGTCTGCCAACCAGTGAAGATAGAAAAGAGTTACACTTGCAGATGTAAGTTATCCATGCCTTCTCATGCTTTAGAACAGAAACCAAAAAGAAAATGTAAAAGTCAACTTCATCGGAATGCAATAAAATTTTTAGAGATGGGATAAACAGATGGAAGGGATTAGAACTCTACAGTTGAATACCTCCTCAATTTTAGAAAAGCATAATATTTATATTTTAGTGGCTTCATGATGTAGACCTTCCCCAAGGTCTAGCACATGGTTAGCAATGAAAATAACAAATATCCAAAGTTATTCTCATTTCACATGTATACGCATTTATTTGTTCCTCGTAGATCCAATGGTATAATTACTTATTTCTTGAATTTCACAACAAACCTAATTTTCATGTTCATTAAATATTTTTGCTGCAAAATGCCAAGAATATCATGTTGTCAAGGTCATGTGAGAAGAGCCTAACATACATGTAAATTAGCACCAAGCATATACCACCAAAAGACCTCCAAATTTTGAGAAAATTAAAAAAACAATACAAGCAACAAAAGTAAAAAGTAGGAAACCTTATAAAGTGAAGAAGGAAAAGAAATATATATAAACAATAAAATCACCAAAAAAAAGAAGTAAGCAAACAAGGCATGTTGAGTAACAAACCTCAAGTAATTAACTCCAGCTTTCCGTACTTCTATATATTTTTTTAATTTGCAAGATCCACGTGCTTATAAACTATTGTCCAGAAACTTCTAAACCTAGATCCCTTCTATTTCTCCATCAACAGTTCAGTACAAGTAGAACCGTGTCAACTGAGAAGAGTACAAATGTACCATGACAGCAAACAAACGAAATGCCCCTCATATGTTGAGTCTAACAAGCAGTAAATATGGGGAAATAGCTATACTTGTGACGTTACCTATGTTTTGTCATGCTCTGGAAAGAATAAGAAAAACTAGCATAAACCAATATCGTGGGGAAGGAATAAGATTTTCTGAAACAAAATAAAAGTATGGGGATTATAGTTAGACAGTTGAAGATTTGAAAACTAGAATACCGCTTCCCTTTTGGGTGAGATTAGACAGTTGAATCTGTCATCTGGGTGTAGATGCCAATCTTTAGGAAAATAATACAACATAAACAGATAGACGTGTGAACAGGATACAGGTACCTAGACTATATAGATATGATACACCAGTACCAGTCTAAGATATTATTTTATCTTCTTTTCCTATAAGATAGTAGTGATATTTGCAACATTGTCTGAAACTACTAGTATTAGGCATCAACCTTCAATATTTATATCAGTGCAAAGAACAGTTCAAGATGTATATCATGACAACCTATGGAGCTTTGCCTGTGATCCAATAAGAACATTTACAAAGGCAATAATCATGTGCAGCCAAGCATTCACCAAAGATCTTTGAAATATGCAATAAATTAAGTATGGAAGAAATGAAATATTCATCAGTCGAAAACAGAAATCAGAGATATTTACAGCACCATAAACAAACTCAACAGAAGTTCATCATACGTTGCTTGCTGCATTCATACGTGCAGGGTTACAGTTTTGCCCCCAAAACTTTTATATGAATCGTGTTAAGTTTACTCAGGGGTGAACCAATGCAAGTTGAGGCCTAAACCAAAATTTGGATATTATATGTAAATTAAAATTTTAGGGCATAAGTCTAACATTTTGGGGGCCTAAAGTTGGTAGCGTTACATTGTAAATTTCAGGATGCTAAGATGGTTGCCTTGGTGGCTTTACCCACGAGCCAACCCTCAGCTTATTAACCATAGTCAACATTCTCAGTTGATATCTTAATAAACATGGCAAAATATCAAGAATCTGAAGTTGTTCCACTAAAATATAAGTAAATTAAAATTTTAGGGGCTAAGTCTAACATTTTGGGGGCCTAAAATTGGTACTGTAACATGTGTTAATTTCAGGAGGCTAAGGTGGTTGCCTTACTCACGAGCCACCCCTTAGTTTATTAACCATAGTCAACATTCTCAGTTGATATCTTAATAAACATGGCAAAATATCAAGAATCTGAAATTGTTCCTCTAAAATATTAAGATACTTGGAATGCACAGCATGGCATGAAAAAGTGCAACAACTCAACACATCTAAAACAGAGAAACCATGCAACGTACTATCTTCAAAACTGAGCATGACATGAAGGAGTTTTCTACTAGGAAAGGGCATACCTGAAGCTTTTCCAAAGTCTTTGATAGCGAAGAGAATATCCAAAGAATAAAGCAAGCATCCAAAATAGCAACAGGGAGCACAAGGAACAACTTCACTTTTCCAGAAAAATCATTTACGTTACCCACATTTTCAAAGAGCTCAAGAGCCTCTGATGCCAAAAAGTATATGAAACCAAGAAGGGCAACTCTTGAAGTTATTCCTCACAAAGTTGGCCATACCACACCATATCCCATAGACACCACAAGGAGAAGAAGGCGAGATACTGTCTTCTTGACAGCACTGAAAGTAACTGCCCAAACTGTGATCCCCATTGGTCGTGTACCCGTAGAATTAAAATTTGCATATTCAAAGTACCAAAGGCCCATCTCACACATCCCAAGGGCAATAACAATGGTTATAATTATATAATATTGTAGCTGTAGTATGTCTTTCCAGAACCGAACAAACTGCAGAAACCATATCAAACCCAGTACAAGATATGCTAAAGACATCAAACCATAGAAAGTCATCAACGGAGCCATTTTCCCGGGAAGATAACCCATTGGGTTTCTCCATACGTTTTTCCCGATAACCACAGTTCCCTTTAGTTGTGGGTCGCAAAACATAAAATAGAGGTAATACATCCCAGTTCGGTTTATTTCTACCGTTTGTGCATCCATTGTAGCCTCTTTATGTGTTCCAGAGAAAAATGTTTGAACCCGCTTTGGCCAACCCGGGTTATCGGGATTAGGACGAATGATGACCTCTCCCAGTTTGCAAGACTCGGTTTTATCAAGATCAGAGGTACAACATATTGAATCCGAGTTAAGGTAAGCACCACCGACCTTCTCCCTGTCTTTGATTTCAACGATTATTGCCTCAATTAACCCCGTCTTCTGTTGCATTTCTCCACGCCGAGCAGCAGCCGCTTCAGTCCTCCAAAATGTAACAGATTCAAACCTGAATTGACAATAATAGCTCATATCAGGGACAAATATCTTCAGTAGTCCAACGCAATACACGAGTTTTGTAACTTTTTTGCATGCATGTTCTAAAAAGCACGCACAGATGTCTCAGGAATGACGGTAAAGACACATGTACAGAACCGAAGCCCTACAAAAGCAGATCTAATTATCGCAAAAGAATTTGCAAATAGTTGACGCGATGGTCTTCAAGCAGGAAAATCCCATAAGCACGGTTATTTTCCCCAAAATGCATTGAACTGTGCATGTTCTACTGGAATTTAGTGTACTCAATCTCATAGCATAACTTCTACTTTTATTACAATTGAATATGGCAATGGACGCACACTCTACGCGTGCTTACTTCGCTCTAAAAAAGAAGAAACCTTCATAATAATAGCATCACGATCAGTATTCCAATGTCACTAAGTCCTAAGATGACATCTCGAAATCCGAAGAAACTCCCATTTTCTGCTAGCCAGTCCAGCAAAAGCCCCGTGGAAACTAAATTTTATCCCGATATTCCACAAATCGAGAGCCCAAACTCATGATCATTCTCCCTATCCTTACTTAAAATAGTTCCAAACCAAATCTCACCAATCCACAACACACACACGCTCACGTACACACACAAGCTCACGTACACACACAAAGAGCAGGGATCGGAACGCGTACTGTATGAAAGATTTGCCGTTGGATGAGGAGCCGTTCTTGGAGGCGTACAGTCCCTCGCTCCCGCCGTGGAAGAAGAAGGCATTCATCTGAGGCGTAAACTTTCCCCCCATGTATTCATGGATCGATCCGTCGACGACGTGCATAGCTATCGCAAATCCTAATAACAGGAGACCTAATTCTCGCCATCGCCTTCTCCACCGCGTCATCTCCTTCATCCCCCTTCCTCAAAAGCACTGTCAATCTGAAAGACAGCGATCAATTCCTCTTCTTCGTCTCTGATCTCGTAGAAATTAGAGGGTAAAGAAATTCAAGGGAAAAGGATCAACCCCGCCAGAATCCCCCGAGCATAAAATTCTGAGCACACTTTTGCCCAACGCACTCTCCCTGTGAAGGCAAAGGAACGTTATATGCATGCCACGGCTTTTCCCCTTAATTGCAGAAAATGTACTTGCATTGGACAAACTCAAGGGTCACCGATATGAACGCCTGAAGGTCAAACTCCCTCTGTTGCTGCTACACGTCTCGTTGAAACCGACCATCGGGTTATGAAGGCCGGGAATGTAACCCTGTACAGACTTTGGGCAACCTGATTTGTACGCAGTCCGGCGGACTGAACGGGACCTGAACCGGTCGAGGAACCTGTTAGAACCAGAATCAGGAACAAAGGAACCCTCCGGTTCGGTTCAGTTTTACCAATCGAAGAACAGAACCAATCCTTTCAAGTTGTTTTTGGTTCTGGAACCTCACCTTATTTTTCAAATAAATCTGGAATCAAAACAGAATTGAAATCAGAACCGAACCGATAAGAACCCGCTCTGTCCTCTAGGTTTTGGTGGAAACTAGACCCGCCAATTTAAAGCAGGTTGTCTCGGTTTATCTAAAACTGAACAGGTCTATGGCGAGGTGCCTGGGGCTGCGAAATGAACTGAGCTGCTCATAATTTGGTTCAGTTTCTTGCATCTCTGGCTTGTTTGTTTTTGGTTTGTTATTAATCAAAGTTGAACATTGTACTTGGATCAGTGGCGGATCAAGAAATTTTTTCGAACTAGGATAAAGGTAAAAGTATATATGTATGTATGTATATATATGTATGTATGTATGTATATATATATTTATATATGACGGATCTAAAAACTCTTTTGAGTGGGGCCAATAGCCTCTCGAATGGTTTTGAGTGGGGCGAACTATGCTATATAGCTCCTTAATCTCACCATGGACTATAAACTTTAAGTTGATTTTCGAAATTTTGGATGGTGCGGAACGCCCATTTCGACTCAATGTAGATCCACCATTGACATGCACTCGGTTGGACTCTGTGAAAGCTCATTAAATCACACCTTACCAAAAGGTATTAGACGGACTCTCCAAACAATTTTGCTGTTATAAAATTAGAAGCAGCATAGCACAGGGAGCAATGGCCAGAGGTTCAGCTCACAAGTTAAAGGTCATGAGTTCAACATCCGGGACAAGGAGAATTTCTTCAACCATGTTAAATTATTCATTTTATTGTACGTTCAAATTGGATCATCTAAAACAAGGTTTTCTCATTAGATCAAATATTTAGAGAAAAAACAATGCTCGTTTTGCAAATGACAATTTAGATCGGGTCATCTGTGCCAAGTTCCAGATCCAATATGTAGACTACCCTCATGAAATGTGCACTTGGAGAGGAGGCAGTAGTTTATGAGTGCTCCGTTGTAGAGGCTGCTTGTTGGGTGACGTGTCCATTCGATTCGTGTCATGTGATGTGTATGTGCTTGTAGGTGTATTGGGCTTCGGGTAAGAGCTCAGTCACCAAATTTGACAAGTTGACCCGATTCAGATTTCTGGTTTTGTATGTATTTGAGTCTGAACCAAATCAAATAAACATCTGCTGAAATAATCGATCGCAACTACCTAGTCGACTTTGACACTTTCAACAACCAATTCTTTGTTGAGCTCAATCAATAACCTTACCTTTTAGTGCATACCGAGGATTTGATTACGAGATGAACTGAACTTACCGTAACATCCCACGAGTATCGATCAACATCATATAGAGCCCGTTCATTCCACGTGATTGATACCCGTAAACCGTTAACAAATACGAAGGCGACATAACCCATACAATCAAAGATACATCAAAAGTTCACAATTTATAACCAATTTAAGATCTAACAAGACAGTGGTACAACCGAAAGAAATTCAAAACTATAAGGAGTTTATCAACTCCTATCATCTATTAGCAGAAGACAAAGTCATGCTTCAACGTTCCACGTGCTCAACGTCTCTAATGACTATAACCTGAAATTCATATAAAATAAAATCTCAGCACCACATTGTATTCGTAGATGAACGTGATCTCTCTACAAATAATCATACTAGGAATACACACCATTTCAAACCAGGCGATGAGAAAATATACATCCAACAAAATCAATATCATTATCAAATATGCATACATACTCAAACACTCATCAGTATGCATGTTCCACATGCTCAACGTCTCTAATGACTATAACCTAAAATTCATATAAAATAAAATCTCACCACCACATTGTATTCATAGATGAATGTGATCTCTCTACAAATAATCATACTAGGAATATACATCATTTCAAACCAAGCGATGAGAAAATATACATCTAACAAAATCAATACCATTATCAAACATGCATACATACTCAAACACTCATCAGTATGCAATTTAATTTTGATATCATAAACTCTGTAATGTAAAAAACTATTGTTACGCCGTAGAAGTTGCCCACACCATACTCTTGTCCATCCATGTGACCTCTGACAACGCCATCAGTGTGCCAAGCCCAAAATCTTTGTGTCTCACAGGGTCCATCAAGTCTATCCTCTCGGGTCCACGGGGCAAAAGTATATGGATACCCCACTAATAGACTCATGCATTAAACCATATAATCAAAACAATATCTTCATAGCCACATCTCATATCAATAACATCCATTGGGTCATCTCCTCGAATCCACATAACCACATCCACAACAATCACATATATTCGGTTATGTCAAAATAGCATATTCATATCAAAATCACACATTTAAATCAAATATCAAATCTATTCTACTATATATAAACTCTCTACTCTCGTTGGCTAGTTTCACTTATCCCCAACTTAGGCATATCGTAACCGACATGAGTTATTAAATGCACCTATAAGTACAAATTACCTCAACCAACAAAGTACTCAACACTTCTATAAATTAGGATTATCCAATACGTTCATCTACAATTCACTAACATCATACATTATCGTAGAACATAGATCCATACCGACAATATTTCACTCGCCTACAATAATAACCAATGAGCTAACACTAACAGATATGTCCATCTATAATCCATTGACATCCCATATCGTTGTGAAAGATAGATCCATACCCATTAATTGATTTACTCGCACACAAGCACACTCATGCCATGCATCCATATAGTCATCAAAGCATTTTAAAGATTATTTAACAAACCAACACATATATACTCATTTAAAAATATTAACAAACATTTAACACTCTCGTGCATCATCTTAAAGTAATTAAAACCACCTTTAGCATGAACCGAAAAAAGAACACATCAATTTACCTAACATCTCTACGTATATCCAAATACAATAGCAATAACTCCCTTTAATCACTTCAATTTCCCTAAACCATGATAAAAATATAATATTAATATCTTACGTTCAAATAAAAACTTTAACGATTCAAACTACGTCGAAATCGGATCTGAATTTGAATACTCTAAAAACCCAAAAGAATCAACGGATTTTTTTACTTTGCATAGATCCATCAAATTTTCACGTTTTTTTCAACGTGTTTGCTTAACTCCATCATCAATGTTTTCTCTCTCTTTCTTTATCAGGTGTGTCGTAGACAGTTTATGTCACCCATCAATATGACGGTCGGTCACGATGGATGTACCATGGCCACCGTCTGTGGTTCGAGACAGTCGGGTCAGGTCCGCCAGTTTCACACCTACATTTTCAATTATGTGGGTTCAAGCCTCATAATCAAACACTGCCACTGCTACCACCCCAAGGACCTCCATTGAAGATGGCTCGGCCCACTATGCAGGCAAATCTCTCCCATGGTTGCTGTATCTATGGCAGTCAGAGGGGAAGCAGGATTTTCATTTTGGGATCATGACATACTTATAGCCAATGGGCAGAACAGGAAAACCCTCGACACAAAAGTCCCTTTCAGAAAACTTATACGTGGGTAGCCATAACCCCTACACGTCCACCCTTGCCTCTGCAGGTTTTGATCCGAGAGGGCCGGGACTGTTGCGAATTGCAGAGATTCGATGCTCGTGATCAATCTCGCAATCTGATAGGAAGAGCAGATTTTCCTATTGATGATTTGAGAACATTGTATTGCTGCAATGGACCAAGGCCTGTTTGCGTTGCAGAGTTTACTGGAATTGCAGAAGTATAAATTGTAGTATTGTTACTCAAAGATTTATTATTTCTGAAGTTATAGGTTTGATGTTCGAACCAAAATGGAAAACAGAGAGACAGACACACACCTTTTTCTCCGTGTTTTCTCTCTTCTGATACAAGGATTAATCGGAAACCCCTTACCGTCTACCTTCTCCTTCCCCTCTAGCCGGAACCAGCCACGGAAGCCCGTCACTCTTTTCTCTCTCTCTTTTGCCACCGTCATCTACCAGTCATAACAAGTTTTAACTTTCTCCCTGTTACTAAATGCAATGATATCCATATTTACCCAACAACCAACACCCACCTCCCTCTTTTTCTTTTTTCCGTATTTTCTCTCTCTTCTGGTACAAGGATTAATCGTTAACTGTTTACCATCGCCCTTCCCCTTCTTCTCTCTCACTTATAACCGGAACGGGCTACTGTCACTTCTTTCTCTCCCTCTTCTCTTGCCATCGTCATCTGCCAGTCGTTGTCTCTCCGTCCAAGTACAGCCATTATCAAACAATAAATTTGGGTTCATTTTCTCAAATGTCTCTGAAATATTATAATGGCTTGCTTGTCGTAATCAAACCATGAGATAGGAATCACTTAACCGTGTAAAAAGCCGATCTATGATGCAACACCGTGCATGAAACCTGAATTGAACACTTGTGTTCATATCTGATTACTCTTGGAGTTAATCGCCATGAGGCCTCATGAGTAACAGTCCTGAAACATGAGAGGAGGATCCCTTTCGTATTTCATGACCAGTATTTCTAAATTAAATGTAAAATGGTTTTTACTAATAGAACAACAATTACCTTTTTTAACTGAAACGAAAGAGGCGTTAGAGAAGTTGAGCCGTTTCACTTGACTCTAACGGACATCCAAGACAAGAAAAGAAGGGTATAAAATATAAGAAGTAGGAGAGAGATAAAAGATGAAACAGGTACGAATTCTCGTTGCTATGCTCTCTCTCTATATATATATATATTATGTTGTTCTTGTGAGAAACGGTCTTGAAGAAGCCGTTTGAAACGATTCAAGCCCAACAGCATCACTGCGCTGCACTGGAAATTGAACATTGGTATCAAAGCTTACTTAATCCAAATAAGTACCTCAAGGGGCTCGATCTTAAACATATCAACAAGACAGGAAAGTGATTATTGAAAGAAACTAAATGGTTTGAACTTTTAAACTTGGAAAAGACATTATTTTGGATTTAATACTAGAAGGTGTAAACAATGTCTCGAAAGAAACTAGGACTAAACACAATAAAAAAGCATCAACTGAGGAAAGAGAAAACTATAAACTTTCTCTGGAGATGATATTATAGCCACCTGGCCAGGGGTCGACTTGCAAGCCTAAGATCACGAGTTCAATACCTAAGGCATGCATCTGGCTTCGCCATCCCCGTTGACAAATAATTATGGAGGTCGATCCAATGCAGAGCAAGTTGGGAAAGTTTTTTCAAACAGGTTATACACCAAGTTCAGCTCGTGGCTTACACTTAACCGGGCCTTTACTCACACTAGGTCGGCTGGCACAAGCCTCTTCCCTTACCTGGATCTGTGATTGGTCAATTTTGAGGGCAAAACCCAACCTTAAGCGTGAACCTTGTACTTAGATAGTAACATCAACGTAACAGGTTATAATTATGGATGCCTTCTCTCTCTCTATATATATTTATAAAGGAGGCTGAGAAGTAGAAGGTTAACATTGATATACGTTGGTTTTCAGCTTTGTTGACATGTCAAATCTGGGTTAACTCGGTTCAACCCGGTTGTAAGCCTTTTAACTGATTCGGATCGCTCTTTCTTATCCAAATCTGAATACATTTCACAGATCTACACGATCCAAACCAATCCTGATCGCTTTACGTCGCAAACAAGCTGCCTGCGGATCAGGGCCCATAACTTGGTGCAGCCCAAGCAAGGCCGTACAGCCCTAGGGCTGGCATCTAGGAAGTCAAGTTTGTCCTTGACCGGGATTCCACGTACAAACTGGTAATTATCAATGATCCAAGGATGGGCCTACACGTGGCAGGCGATGAGTGTTGTTGGTGCAGTTTACGCCACGTACCGTTTCTTACTTTCCTTCTTCTCTCTAAAATATTTTAATATTCATTTCGTATTATGTAAAAAGGAAAAGGGGAAGAAATAAGTCGAGTAAATATTGGAGATCTTAAAAATGAGAAAAAGAAAATTTAAAGTAAAGGAGAACCGTCCGATGCGGTTAGGTAGCATGCGCTTCGTGACCGGCAGGTTGAGTAGCGGCGTTAAAGAAGACGGCGTCCAATTTCTTCGCACCCATTCGGGTTGTCAAGAAACGAATTTTGATTTATTGGACCCAGTAACAGAAATACGATCTTAGATCCGAAACCCACAAACAGTGACAGACTTGTGTCAGTGTTGCGTGTGTGAACAATATATATATATATATATATATATATATATATTCGGAACATTATAATACCAGTTTAGAAAGCATGCCAGCTTATGCAAAGAAGGATTATTTAGTGCTGTCATATAGACAGTTTGAAGAAAATTTCCACACACACACACACACACACACACACAATATATATATATATATTCGGATAGTTTATTAACATATAAGACAAATGTGATAATTTGTCCTCTAAAAAGAAAATATTGAGTGAATAATAGCAAATTATGATACTTTGCATACTTTTAAAGGAAGATATTATTCACATTGAGTGTGTGTGCAAGTGAACGCATAGCCAACGCTAGTGAATGTCTCAATTGAAGCCTTACGAGTAGAAAAGCACGCGAACTATTGCAATCTCCGTGCATTCAAACCCTTCATAATTTGGATCATAAAACTTCGACTTCCTGTCGTGCTTGTAAGAACCTAAATTCGTACTAGTTGAAACCTAACCCAT
Organism: Brasenia schreberi; assembly: GCA_036023115.1. NCBI lineage: Eukaryota > Viridiplantae > Streptophyta > Magnoliopsida > Nymphaeales > Cabombaceae > Brasenia > Brasenia schreberi. The sequence goes on from JAYKKT010000046.1 coordinate 1,895,618, forward strand.
TTAAAGCAAGTTTTTTTTTTACGACAAAATTAAATTTTTGCTGGTTTGACATGTTATAGCACATGCATTTAGTAGAATTTAAATAAATAAATGTCCACTGAACAATATATATTTGAGCAGCTAGATGTTCGGTGGAGATGACTGTCCAACGAGTTCAATTCAGCTGCCTGGAATCTGCCTTCACTCCAATGGACAGAAGCATTAGGGATATCACGACTTTCCGTGAGAAGCCGTATGACATAGACTGCTTCAATTCCTCCCACAGGACCGTCAAGTAACGCCCTTCACGTGCTTCCTCAACTCCCACGCCATCTACCCGCCGCTACCGTTAACGTTTACCGTCACCACCTTACGGCACTAACCACCACACACACTTATTATATAAAGACTCCTCTACCACTTACCAGCAACAACTCCACCCATCCTTAAGGTGAGAGTCACCAACTCTAAGGTCAGTATATTCATCTGAGTCTGTGCCTTTGGCCGGAACCGGAAACCAAGACCAACTATATAGGGAATCATGGATTTGGTTCTGGTAGAGAAGGTACTGTTAGGGCTGTTTGCGGCAGTAGTGGTGGCGACAGTGGTGTCGAAGCTGCGAGGGAAGGTGTTTCAGTTGCCACCGGGTCCGATCCCGGTACCGATCTTTGGCAATTGGCTCCAAGTCGGCGATGACCTGAACCACCGAAACCTGACACATTTGGCCCGGAGATTCGGTGACATATTCCTCTTGCGAATGGGCCAGCGCAACCTTGTTGTGGTATCATCGCCGGACCTGGCCAAGGAGGTGCTCCACACACAGGGAGTGGAGTTCGGGTCCCGGACCCGGAACGTGGTGTTCGATATCTTCACGGGTAAGGGGCAGGACATGGTTTTCACGGTGTACGGCGAGCACTGGCGCAAGATGCGGCGGATCATGACCGTCCCTTTCTTCACCAACAAGGTGGTGCAGCAGTACCGGGGTGGGTGGGAGGATGAGGCTGGTCGGGTCGTGGATGATGTGAGATCCGACCCGAAAGCCGCGATGGAAGGGATCGTGCTGAGGCGCCGGCTGCAGATGATGATGTACAATAACATGTACAGGATCATGTTCGACAGGAGGTTCGAGAGGGAAGACGACCCGTTGTTCGTAAAGCTCAAGGCCCTCAATGGGGAGAGGAGCCGCCTGGCACAGAGCTTTGATTATAACTACGGGGACTTCATTCCCATACTGAGGCCGTTCCTCAGGCGTTACCTTAGCATGTGCAAGGAGGTCAAGGAGAGGAGGCTCAAACTCTTCAAGGATTTCTTCGTCGAGGACAGGAAGTATGCGATCTCTCTCTCTCTCTCTCTCTCTCTCTCTCTCTCTCTCTCACACACACACACACACACACACACACACTTTGGAAGTTGGTGGTGCATGCATAAACAAGGAAGATCTCAGATAACTCTGGGTGTGTACTAGCTCATATGGTACAGGGAGAGAGAATAAATTCAGATCGGATCCCATATTATAGGGTCAACCTTCTTTACCTGAATTTTTTAAGAGAAACTGAATCTGAACATTCCCATAAATTTAATAATTTTTCTTTCTAAATCTCGAAGTTGGTGTAGCACCATTGGTGTGATCATGGTACTGTGCTGAGGTAAATTTATATTGGTTTGAAAATTGGTTGTCTATTAAGAGAGTTTTTTTTCTTTTTTCTTTTGTTACACACACACTTTGGAAGTTGGTGGTGCATGCATAAACAAGGAAGATCTCGGATAACTCTGGGTGTGTACTAGCTCATATGGTACAGGGAGAGAGAATAAATTCAGATCGGATCCAATATTATAGGGTCAACCTTCTTTACCTGAATTTTTTAAGAGAAACTGAATCTGAACACTCCCATAAATTTAATAATTTTTCTTTCTAAATCTCGAAGTTGGTGTAGCACCATTGGTGTGATCATGGGACTGTGCTGAGGTAAATTTATATTGGTTTGAAAATTGGTTGTCTATTAAGAGAGTTTTTTTTCTTTTTTCTTTTGTTACACACACATTTTGGAAGTTGGTGGTGCATGCATAAACAAGGAAGATCTCGGATAACTCTGGGTGTGTACTAGCTCATATGGTACAAGGAGAGAGAATAAATTCAGATCGGATCCAATATTATAGGGTCAACCTTCTTTACCTTAATTTTTTAAGAGAAACTGAATCTGAACACTCCCATAAATTTAATAATTTTTCTTTCTAAATCTCGAAGTTGGTGTAGCACCATTGGTGTGATCATGGGACTGTGCTGAGGTAAATGTATATTGGTTTGAAAATTGGTTGTCTATTAAGAGAGTTTTTTTTCTTTTTTCTTTTGTTACACACACACTTTGGAAATTGGTGGTGCATGCATAAACAAGGAAGATCTCGGATAACTCTGGGTGTGTACTAGCTCATATGGTATAGGGAGAGAGAATAAATTCAGATCGGATCCAATATTAAAGGGTCAACCTTCTTTACCTGAATTTTTTAAGAGAAACTGAATCTGAACACTCCCATAAATTTAATAATTTTTCTTTCTAAATCTCGAAGTTGGTGTAGCACCATTGGTGTGATCATGGGACTGTGCTGAGGTAAATTTATATTGGTTTGAAAATTGGTTGTCTATTAAGAGAGTTTTTTTTCTTTTTTCTTTTGTTACACACACACTTTGGAAGTTGGTGGTGCATGCATAAACAAGGAAGATCTCGGATAACTCTGGGTGTGTACTAGCTCATATGGTACAGGGAGAGAATAAATTCAGATCGGATCCAATATTATAGGGTCAACCTTCTTTACCTGAATTTTTTAAGAGAAACTGAATCTGAACACTCCCATAAATTTAATATTTTTTCTTTCTAAATCTCGAAGTTGGTGTAGCACCATTGGTGTGATCATGGGACTGTGCTGAGGTAAATTTATATTGGTTTGAAAATTGGTTGTCTATTAAGGGAGTTTTTTTTCTTTTTTCTTTTGTTACACACACACTTTGGAAGTTGGTGGTGCATGCATAAACAAGGAAGATCTCGGATAACTCTGGGTGTGTACTAGCTCATATGGTACAGGGAGAGAGAATAAATTCAGATCGGATCCAATATTATAGGGTCAACCTTCTTTACCTGAATTTTTTAAGAGAAACTGAATCTGAATCTGAACACTCCCATAAATTTAATAAATTTTCTTTCTAAATCTCGAAGTTGGTGTAGCACCATTGGTGTGATCATGGGACTGTGCTGAGGTAAATTTATATTGGTTTGAAAATTGGTTGTCTATTAAGAGAGTTTTTTTTCTTTTTTCTTTTGTTACAAGAGGAAGCTGAAGCCTAACACACACAACCTTTGGGAGTTGAACTCCCCACCAGCTGCTCCAGTGCTAGAGAGCCCTGCCGTTGAGCAGCTATTCATCTTTATTGAAAAAGTGCTGACAGATATATTTATTAATACATCTACCCATCTTTTTTTCTTAAAATAAATACTCTATTATGCTGGATAATCACGCTTTATCCATTAGAATTGATTATTTGGGTGTTTTTTAGTATTATTTCTTGATTTTCTACTATACAGAATATGCCAAATTGTCTCACAGTACAGGTGCTGGATTTTCAGAATAATATTGTATAGAATTTTCAATCTGCTCATAATTTACTTTTTTTCTCGCTTTATCAACCAACCTCAATAATAACTAGCTACTTCTCGTGAGAAGAAAAGCAACAGATACTCAGCATGGATGACTTCTTTCATGGCACTCGTCGTGCACCTTGACTTGGAAGATACGGTATTTTTCTTTTTCTTTTTCTTTTTCTTTTTTACAAGAAGAGGCCGAAGCCTAATACACTCACCTACACATGCACCCTTTGAAAGTCGAACTCCCCATCATCATCAACGAAGTTAAAACCGCCTGAAACCAAAAGAAAACTAAGAAAAAATTAAAAGATATATGGAACCGATAGTTTTGGAACTATCAGTTCGGGTTTCAATCCAAGTCTGGTTTCATAGAAGGTGAAACTGGAACAGAATTGGCTGGTATCCAGTTTTAGATTCAGTTTGGTCCGCTTTCACAGGTTTCTAACCCGCTTCGGTTTGAATTGAAACCGACTAAGTCAATCAGACCAAAACAGAGGGTCATACATTTTCAACCACGAGCACATAATTGAATGGAATGTTTAATTGTGAATCCAATAAATCATGAGACTGCTATTTACTTATGTACAAAGATAAATATTAAATCCGACAAAGTTTTATACTAATTGTCAGAAAACCTAACACAATCATTCTCCTTTATTCGGGCTTGAGACTGACCGTGTAAAGATGATCCCTAATATGAGTGGAGTTTGTTATATGCTTATGACACAGTATAAATATAAAAGCAATTAAGCGTAACTCTACTCAGCGGGATAAGGCTTGGCTCTGGTTGTAATAGTTCAAGCCAAATTTGTCGGACTTATTAATATTTAAGTAGGATATGACATGGAAATTTGGCCTTTTTAGGAAGATTGCTAGCACAAAGGGCTCAATAAGTGCATCAGGTGAGCTGAAATGCGCCATTGATCACATCCTTGATGCTCAGAATAAGGGTGAGATCAACGAAGACAATGTTTTGTACATAGTGGAGAACATCAACGTTGCAGGTATAAATGTCCAGATCCCAACTAATAAATTCGTGGTTTTCTTTTTTTTTTTGGAAAATTCGAGTATATAAAATAAAGTAAATAAGAAAATGGCATTTTGGTGAAATTTGCAGCAATTGAGACAACACTGTGGTCGATCGAGTGGGCAGTAGCTGAATTGGTGAACCACCCTGAGATCCAAAAGAAGCTCCGTGATGAACTGGATACGGTTTTGGGACCTGGGGTCCAAATAACCGAACCCGACACAACTAAACTGCCATACCTTCAGGCAGTCATAAAGGAGACCCTGAGGCTGCGAATGGCCATTCCCCTGCTTGTGCCTCACATGAACTTACATGATGCTAAGCTCAAAGGGTATGACATCCCAGCTGAAAGCAAGATTCTAGTCAATGCATGGTACCTCGCGAACAACCCAGATCACTGGAAGAGACCCGAGGAGTTCCGTCCCGAGCGGTTCTTGGAGGAGGAGGCCAAGGTGGAAGCAAACGGGAACGACTTCCGGTACCTCCCATTCGGAGTCGGCCGGAGAAGCTGCCCTGGGATTATATTGGCATTGCCTATACTCGGCATAACAATCGGCCGGTTGGTCCAGAACTTTGAGCTGCTCCCCCCACCTGGGCAAAGCAAGGTGGATGTCTCTGAGAAAGGAGGCCAATTCAGCTTGCACATACTGAAACACTCCACTATAGTGCTGAAGCCTAGAGTTTTCTAGCTTTTCATCTCTTGTGCTACTGATCTTGTTTGTGATTAATGCAAGTGCCTTTGTTTTATATGTATATTGGGGGACTAAAGTGAAAGACAAAGGAAGGAATTCCAATTGATAAAATAGACATGACCGGTTCCGAGTAAACCATAACCGGCAGTTTAAACCATCAGTTCGCTTGAAACCAAGAACCGAAATTAAACCGGGATTAGGCCGGTTTCAGTACCGGTTTAGAACAGCTAGTTTCAGTTCCGATTTAGGTTCTGAACTGTTCAGAAAAAAAAGATATTTGAAGTTTTGAATTTTAACAAACCGTCAGTTTCAGCTTCCAAACTGGGTTTAGTTCCAGTTCTTAGCCCGATTTAGTTTTGGTTGGAACCATCAGGCCAGTTCCATGTCTAGAATAAGATCATATTGTAAGGTGGGTTGAAATGGACATCCTCTTGTGTCCTCGGAGGGTTATCACCACAAAAACCAGACAACCATAAAAAAAACACCCTTTTCAATAGGAGTATTACCACAAAATAATTAACTCAAGATGCAAACCAAAATCAAGACTTCTCTCATACTAAGTTCCGTCCAAGGCTCAGATTGTCGCCTCTGTGCTCGATCATGTGACATATTTAGTATTTAACTCAAAGGAAGAAAGATCATGTTATATTGTTTTCTTTCAACACTTTTGAAGGTTTCTTTCGTCTTCTTTAAAGTGAAGACGACTTTCACAACTCAGAAGAGCTTCATCTGGTAACTTTAAAGATTCAAAATAGTGTCTTATTTTATTCTCTATTGGTGCTCCAAAAAATCTTAGATAGCTTCATTACAGCTACGGTCTTTTCTTGTATGATCATATGAAGTATAATATACACAAAAACAAAAGAAGCTTGTTATCAATGAACAGTAATTGTCTACACATATGACAGTAATGAATTTGTACACAATTCGTTCACCGTAAAGTATTTTCTTATGATCATATGAAATATAATATACACAAAAACAAAACAAGCTTGTTATCAATGAACAGTAATTACATACATGACAGTAATGAATTTGTACACAACTCGTTCACCGTAAAGTATTTTCTTATGATCATATGAAATATAATATATACAAAAACAAAACAAGCTTGTTATCAATGAACAGTAATTATCTACATATATAACAGTAATGAATTTGTACACAAATGGGATTGCATGAATCTAATCAATGAAGTAGCAAAGTTAAGGTACTGAATTTGTACACCGTTGCTGCTGGTGGGGAGTTTGACTCCCAGAGGGTGCATGTTACGCTTCGGCCTCCTCTTGTAACAAAAAAAAAAGAGTTGTCAGTTCTATTAATATAATGACAAGCTTAAATGGTTCGGTTTTCTTGCCAGTTACATAAGAGTGACACGACTAAAATCTGTGTTTGTGGTCATAGAGAGTGACACGAAAAATGGGTCGTGTTTGACTTGAACTGTTTTGGCACGAACATTACATGACACAACAGAAAACACGAAAGTGGTAGTAATTTCAGAACGTGAAGACCAAGCACAACCCAGAAACTTCAAGTTCATGTACACCCAAAGTAGACAAGAAGTAGTGACACAAAAGCAAGTGTTCGTGTCTGACTTTACTTATTTTTGACATAAACCCAACCCCAAACGTGAAATCGCCACCTAGAGCACCCTGCACCGAGAGTGTTAGTTCAACAGCAGGGCACTCTAGCACCATTGTTGCTTGTGGGAAATTTGACTCCTGGAGGTAGACATGACCCGTTTCTAACTGACTCGGTGTTTTCAATCAAAATAGGCTGGACTCGGAACCGGAATCAAGACTCATTCAGTTGGTTCCAGTTTTCATCTTTCACAAAATCGGAACCGGATCTGAACCAGAACCACCGGTCTAGTATTTAAAAAAAATCATTATAAAATTTATTTATTTTAAATAAAATTACCAGTTCCAAGCATTTTCAAACAACCTGGAACCGACAGTCCCAGAACCGTAACCCGATTCAACCCTAGGTCAATTTGATTGAGGTTCCAGGTTCTGGGCTAATGGGCTAACCAGAACCGACGGTTCTAAACCACCGGACATGTCCAGAGGGTGCGTGTGTTAGGCTTCGGGCCCCTCTTGCAAAAAATAAAAAATTCAAGCTCTCCAAATAGGACACCCTTGATTAAGCTAGCACAAATATTACAAAAATGAATAAATAAAATGAAAATCTCTCCATACTAGTGGCTGGAAATTATGAGAGGCCCATGTAAATGAAATATGTCAATGTCAAATGAATACCTGCTAAACTTAGAACCACCACAAGTTTTCTTTTTTAGTTGTGCGTTTTCAATTGCCGAACTTGTATTTCAGTATCTAAAAAGAAACAAGTATAGTTATAACTAGGTCTGGTCTGTGAACCAAGGCACTCACAGTCTGGCTCAGTTCGACTCATCCCCGGTTCGTTCATGTTTGGAAAATTAAACCACGTGAACAAGAACATGGACATGGTTTGTTCAGCTTGGTTCAGCTCATGAAAGCTTTGATAAATGACCATGTTAAAAACTTTACCTAAACCATGGCCGCTTTTGTTTCAACTTACTCACAAAGGAAGACTTTAGGTAAATGAACTTGACAAGCTAGAAGTTGGTTACAAAGATGAGCCAGGATTTTTACTGTAAGGGAGGGGGGGGGGGAGACTATGGCAAATATGTTTATTCAAATATTCATACAAGGATGAGAATCTATCATCAACATAATCACTTAACTTGAAATAAACTTAGTAGATAACATGAAGCCACAAATAAATTCAAGTTCAATGTCACCCACTCGTCAAGCATGCTTGTGATCCACAAGCTTGCGCACAGTCCACAACCACATAACACTTGAGTGTGCTTTGTCTTGGTTTTGAAAAAAAGATGAATTTTATCTTGTTCAACTATAGCGAAAATCCTTCGGAGAAAGAAAACAAAGATAGAATCATATATTCTATTAACATTACATAATAAGGGCTTTGTTTATGTTTCAGAAAAATAAAACTATATTTGATTTTGAAAATTTTATCTTTACGAAGAAGAAATATATAAATATATTACTTTTTTCTCTATAATTTATATGTCAAAAAATAATAAAAAGCAAAACAGAGAGGTCATCTTTATGAGCTCTATCTTTCTTTGGGTGGGGTGGGGGGAGCAAATAGAAAAATCAAAGATCCTTCCACTTTTTTATACGCAAAATGGTATATTTAATATAATAGCACGGGAAAAAAACAAAAGAAATGAAGAAATGCTTCCCTAGGGCTTGAAGAACCTCTATAAGGTTGAGAGTCATTACAATCAACCACTTCAAGTAGAGAACTTATAGTTGAACTTTCACTCGTTTACTTAGAAAGGCAATATAGCTCTGTCCATTGTCCCGCAGCTCACTGTTCTGGATATTCGGGTTGGACTTTATCTATTATTAGGCCATAGATCCAGATTCTATGGATCCTGGAGCCGGATACGATTGACCAACCTTTTGAGGTATGATGGGCTCGGGCCGGGTCAGCTTCACTTAGCCTTCTTTCTCTTATCCTTTTAGTGATGGCAATTTCATGTCCGTGTTGGGTTGACACAAACATGTTTGAAAACACACGCTCTTGATAAAAACTGAACTTTCTGGGTCATGTTAGTGTAACCTTGTGGTGTGATAAACCACAAGTAGTTGATGGTGTAGTTGGACTTTGGATTGTCCTGATCCAAAATCCGTCGCAGCTAAAAGACAGTCATGGAGGCATGTTTTTCTACAAACTTTTAGAAACGAAAGGCATGAACTGCACGCATAGCCCACAGTTTTGACCTTGTGCTCATGTGCAGCCGACTGTCTTAATCTCGTACTTACATACATACATACATATATATAGATAGATAGATAGATAGAGAGAGAGAGAGAGAGAGAGAGAGAGAGAGAGAGAGAGAGAGAGAGAGAGAGAGAGAGAGATCTTGAATCTACGCAAACCCATTTTGGACTTGATTATGTATAATCAGTTTACTTGTTTATCATATTTTTGAAAATCTTATTCATTCCTCTCAAGAGAGTTACTGAGTTTTAAAATTGGGAAAAAAGAGAGGAAAAAAGCGCATTTGTATTTGTTTTTATATGTACTTAATTCTTTTTTTAACTCAATCACTAAGATTTTGTCATGAATAAAAAAGTTTTCAAGAAAACATGGACATATAAGCGACAACTCCCCCCTCTCTCTCTCATCATTTTCCTGTCTTGGTCGTTTTCACTCCACCAATAGAAACATGATTTTGTGTATAAACTGACAAGCGTATCATGAATACTTGATTTCATGCAATAAATGTCTTTCTTCTTTTGGTAAATGCATTTAATCAAATTCAATGCGTCACTGATTGGCACTAATATGTTTGCTAAAGACAGCAGCAGATGTAGTTGACCGTCCCAACCAGGTTCCTAACACAGGAATGCTCGTAGTGCCATTCTGCTGGTGGGCTGTTCGACTCCCCGAGGGTGCTTCCAGCCTCTTATTGTAACAAAGAAAAGAATTCTATTAATTGATTTATTTTCTCCAGTATACCATACATTTATTTTGCAGATACATGGTAAAGGAAAATTCCCAATTATGCGCGGTCCGTTCATCTGTCATGGGGAGCGGTAAATATGGAAAAATACATATAAAATGATACATTGCACAATTATACTAACTCAAATACATGGAAAAATACTTTCCTGCTTCACGTTGGGCTTCTGGGAAATGCGAGTCTAGTGACACCAATGTTTGTCGAGGGAACTCACTCGTGTCTTGGAACCACCGTATGATCAGTGGCAGATTCAGGAATTTCTTTGGGTGAAGTGCATTATTTGTATTTTGGGTGAAAATTATTTATATTTATTCTACAAAATCCTCGTGTAATTTTTATATATAATGGCGAACTAACAATTTTTTAAATTTCAACCGAGACGGATGTTTCATTTCATCCTGAAATGGGTCCATCGTTGACCGTGATGCGTGGTGCATGCCATCATATGCTAAAGTCAGCACGTCATTTCTATGACATTAAGAAAGAATGAAATTTAACTGAATAAAATAAAATGAACTCTTACAATTACAAAACCAGGTAATACTCCCGCACGTTTTCATTTTTAATATAATTTTCGACTCTCAATTAAAATTTATAAAAGGCATCACTATCATAATTACATAATGAGAGCGACACAAAAGCTTTAGAAAATCATATCAATGAGAAACAGGAAACTTGATTGCAATTTAGCAATGAAAAAGTGGAAATTACTGTATCAATGAACCAATAATGTTGCAGTAAACCACGTTATTACACCAGCCGCCCCCTCCCCACCCGCCCCCAAGAAAACGAGGTATTTGAACGAGTGATCTTGGAAATTTTACTGCTTCCACTCTCAAGGTTTCACCGTCTCATCCGCCCTCAATCGAACGAAAGAAGGAAGAAGAAGAAGAATGTCTTATGTACCTCCTCATCTCAGGAACGGCGTTGTCTCTCACACGACCTCTTCGCCAATCAACGTTAACGGGAAAAAGCCTCTCTCGGAGCCCAATGGCCAGCCTCTTGCTGCTGCACCACGCTTCTCAAGGTCGTCGTCGGCCGTTCATCCGGCAAAGAACTCGGATCCCACGGTTGGTTGCCGGGGAATCAATGGGTTTTCCGTGCCTGACACTGTATTCCCGCAATGGCAGCCGTCGGAGAGGGTCCTCCATTTGACGCCGGAACAGGTAGAAATTTCGTGATGGGTGATTTGTTGTTTCTTTTCTTGCTTGTTCTGATTATGGCTGCGAAGAAAGACGGGAGTTCTTGACGGATGACGGGTACGAACTTGCTTTCCGATTTTTTTGTTTGTTGAGTAAGCGAGTTTCGTGGTTTCCGCAGCGAGACTCTTTTTCGGGTGTTCAGTTTCTGTGGGCACTGAATCAGAAGAAACGAGACTGCAGAATTTGAAATTCTTGGGTTGTTAGGCTTAGTATGCGGGTCATTTCTTGGCAATCGCAGTTTCTGATTCAAGTTTCCATGATTAGTTTCAAAACCATGTTACCCAGCATAGCAGCAGAGTGCATCTGCTTTCTTTCTCTTTTTCTTTGACTTTTTAACAAGAATTATAGTGAACTTCTTGGTTTACCAAGAAGTGTTGCAGGATATTCTTAATTGGCAATTTTGATGTTTTTTTCCTACTCGATAATGTAGCGTCTCATGAAGTGTCATGCATCAAATTTTCATTTTGTTTTTGGGTTATGTGCGATTGAACTAAAGCATTTACTTTTACATGTATGATTAAGTAGATTTAGTATTCTTGATTTTGGATTAGTTTTACTATGGATTAGTTGTGGTAGTACTTTTTGTTGGGGGCTTTGGTGATTAGTTGAACTAGAATGAATCTTATTAATTATCCTAAATGCATGCCTGCATGGTTAAGTGGATGATATTTCGGAAGAACATAAGACTAGCTGAAGAACTGTAGGATGGATTGCGTGCTCCTCTATTTGTTGATGCTAACATGCAAACAGAGAGGGGAACCAAGAAGGGACTAAGTCTAGGGGAAGGATATCTCTCAAACTAAGTGTATTATGATGGGTATTCGGTCGTGCTTTTGTCTCATAATTGAAGCTGTTCTTTATTTATGTTTGGTTTCATCCATTATGAGTTGTTCATGTAGCAGCTCACTATAGGTCAAGCAGAATCTTTGTGAAAATTGACTACACAGCTGATCCAGTCATCCATATCATAGTTCTGCATCTGGGTCCAACCAAATACTTAACTTTCAGTAAAAAAAGGATTTCTTCTTGTATATAGTATATCATGATATATGTATATATGTGTGTAGTGTGTATATGTTTGTATGCATGTATATATGTGTGTGTGTTATAAAATTGCAAAGAACTAGATGCTATCGTCATGAAAATCCTTCATTTATATGTATGTATGTATATACATATATGTAATATGTATATGTATGTGTGTGTGTGTTTTGAAATTGCAGAAAACTAGATGCTATAGTCAGGAAAATCCTTCATTTATTCAACTTTTCATAGAACTTCTGTTTGTGTGGCACATAAACATTCATCCATAGAGTTGAATGGCTCATTCAAGAAATTGTTTTCGTCCAACCCATAGGAATTAAGTTTAATTGGGATCACGATTCACAAGGACCAAGGTAGAAGAAGTAATCACTGCATGAAGTTGGCACCTGGTCTCAGAAAAGTGAAACCTAGATCCCAATCTTTGATATTTCCAACGCACTGTATGACATTGTAGTTCATATGAGTAAAGAAAAGCTATAGGCGACTAGAAGCATAAGAAAGTCCCCCAATACTTCCATTAGTTTTATCTATTATATCAACTGGTATAAATTATAAATTTATTGTCATGTTTGAAGTATGTTGTGAAGCTTTGCTTACTTTCTATCATCAGATCGAGGAGGTTAGGTTGCGTTTGAATGTTGATGTGACGATTCCTGAAGACACTGCTCTTGCGTCTGCACCAATAGAAACTTTTACAGACATGGTAGGTCACTTCTAAGGTTGTCCTAATATAATATGGGTTGTACATAAGATTACATTGTGCCTCCTGACATGGGTCTTTTAACCTCTTTTCTGTGGTTGTTTAAATGAACAGTGTTTACATCCGAGCATTATGAAGGATGTAACTTTTCATGGTTACACTACGCCAACTCCCATTCAAGCACAGGCTATGCCAGTTGCCCTAAGTGGGAAGGATCTTTTGGGTTGTGCGGAAACTGGTAGTGGAAAAACAGCTGCTTTTTCCATTCCCATGATTCAGGTATCCTTTGCGATTTTACCCCATGGCTGTTTGCTGTGTATGCATCTTTTAGATTGTTGGTGCCTTTTGTACCATGATTAAAGTCAACCGTATAGTTTTAAGTATTTTCTCGGCATCTGAATTTTAAGCCTCTATTTGCAGCACTGTTTAGCTCAACCATCGATTCAGAAAGGTGATGGACCTTTGGCCCTTGTGCTGGCTCCCACAAGAGAACTTGCTCAACAGATTGAAAAAGAGGTCGCTAAAGCTTGTGCTTACAAAATTTCCTTTTAAGCATTTAATACATAACATTCATATATTAACGATAGGGATGCCTTTGCATTGAAAAAGGTTGTATAAGCACTTAGATGCCTGCTAGGTTCAGTTGTTGTTCCCCAAATAGCTTTATCTGCATACCTTTGCATAGAAAATCACTTGTTTGGGATTTGGCTCTTTTATGGTAGGTTAGGAGTTCAATACTGGTTTGTCAATATTAACAAGTTTTTAGATCTCTCTTGATAGAGTCGGGCTTTCAAAGATGCCATTTTCAGCAATGCTATATCCTCAAACAAATTTAGAGTTCTAGCTTGTCAATAAACCATCTGTATGCATGTTTTTGTTTCTTATTGGTTGTCTATGGTAAAGATGTTCCCCTGTTTCTGTTTCAAGGCTTCTAGATTAGTTACTGCTTTTGGATTTTAGTGTATATTTCATTTTGTTATCTCATGATCTTTTTTCTTAGATTTGAACTGGCGGAGCTTTTCTTATATGGATGTCCTTGCAAAAGTGTTCAAGAAGTACAACTTATTGATCATAATAGACTGATTATGTTCAATCCTAATCCATCCCAGGTCAAGGCATTCAGCAGGTCACTGGATGGCTTCAGAACGGCTATAGTTGTTGGTGGGACAAACATATCGGAGCAGGCAACTTCTGCATCATAACCATTTGTTATGCTTGCGTCAGTCTGGTCTATCAGACATGTTTGTCTGTCATTGCACTTTACTGTTCATGCTGCATTACTTTTTTGATGTGAATAAGCAAGATTGAGTTTTTCAGAATAGTTTCTGAAATATGGTGGAAAACATGCAAACCCACGCATTATTTGAAGAAATTGGATCTTTTGCTGTAAAAGTTATCCTGTATGATCTTCTCATTTGTCTGGGTACATTACTTGTCAGAGAGCAGAACTCCGAGCTGGTGTCCATATAGTGGTCGCTACACCTGGACGGTTTATTGATCACTTGCAGCAAGGGAACACCTTTCTTTCCAGGATTTCATTTGTTGTCTTGGATGAGGCTGACCGGATGTTGGACATGGGTTTTGAACCACAGATAAGAGAGGTCAGTCAGCATCATCGGTAGTCAAACTTATTGATTTTTCTTGTTTGTGATATCATTCATTTAGCTTGGCTAACAACATAAGAAACATAGCGGGTTACTGCAACATGAAGATATGCACGTTTTTACAACTTTTCCTTGAACTTCAAAGTTCAAACATACTTGCTTCAAAGAGGAAATAAATATTGAAAATCCTTCTCTATTGCTTTTGTGTATTGTCTTTCTTGCTTCAACTCCTTTGCTCTCGATCTCTTTATGAGATGCTTCAACTCTTTGCTCTCTTGCATGTGTCATGCATTCGTCTTCAGTAATGTTCACCTAAGATGCCTAATTTGTTTGATTTGGTAACAGATTATGCAAAATCTCCCCAAAAGGCACCAGACTCTGTTGTTTAGTGCGACCATGCCTTTGGAGATTGAAGCACTTGCACAGGTAGTGGGGTTTATAGTGTTTCATTTCATTGAGCAGTTATTGTGTTTTTGCTGCATGGTTATGTCTTTGCTGGATTTTGTTTTCAATGAGCCTCCTTTGGGGTCATTTATTTTCTGTTTTAGACTTTTAGTGGTGTTCATCATGGTGATGCCACCGCAGGACCTGGGTACTTCATATTCTTACGCTTGCAAATTTTCTGACCTCTCTAGTTTTGTTCATCCACACAAATCTCCACGAGAGTGACCTAGTCACTGTTTGTATATCAGAGCCTGACCAAAATAAACATTCAGATTTTACAAACCAGTTCCAAGTTTGGCCTAAGGATAAATAGTAAAGAACATATTGTTGCTTGAGAAAAAAGGATTGTGTTAACTTAGTCTGTTTAACCTGGGTGTGGTACTGACGTCTCAATGTATTAGGCTGGCTACCACTTGTCTGGCCCCAATTATCAATGTCGTACTTGGCCAGATGGCTAAGATGCACATATAGTTACCCTTGAGATTTTTTTCCTATACTTCAGATCTTTTCTTCAAAGAACTACCAAATTGATTTGTCTATTTGCTTCTTGTGCTCATAATGGCATCAGTATTTTACCTTCTTGTTTGGATATTGTGCTTTTCTTCTCTTTGATCTCTGTTTGACATGTCCTTGTCTGATGTCAACACGATCAGGAATACCTAAGTAAACCTGTCCACGTAAAGGTGGGGACAGTAAGTGGCCCAACTATGAATGTATCTCAAGTTTTGGAGAAAGTCAGTGAGAGTGATAAGGTTCGTATATCTGACATTCTGATTGACGTAAATATAAATAAATAAGGTTGGCATCCTTTTTTCCCCTTAAACATGAAATATGGTCATGGACAAACCGTTGCCTGCTCCTATGCCATTTGTGGCTATTAACAGGCAGCTTGTACCTTGCACACCATGAAATGCTTTTCAATATGATATTGCCATTTGTAGCTCTTAACAGGTAGTATATAAATTGCCAATGCTTTTCAATACCGATAGTTCTTTTCTCCATTAGTAGTTCATCCACAGTTCTTTTCCGCTCTTGCTCGTGGCATACTGGATCTACGATGTGCACTAGAACTTCTTTTCTCAAGATTCTAATTAAATACCAGTCTGCAGATTGATAGACTTCTGTCAATGCTCGTGGAGGAGGCATCTCTTGCTGAGAATTCTTGCCAATGTTTTCCTTTAACTATTGTCTTCGTTGAAAGAAAGGTGAGCTGATCGGTCAAGCAAATATCTGAATACTTTTGCTCTTTTTCTTGCAGACTCTTCTATTCTGATAGTTTTCATATTCCACTGTTTAGAGGGTCTCAAATGCATTTTGTTTTACTTGTTTCATGTTTGTGTCTTTGAACATTATGGTTTTAAGTTGTATTATATTTTCTAAGAAGATATGGAAGTTCATTTGATTTTCTTCAAGGTATCAATCCATTTCAAAATTTCAAAAAGAAAGCTTATGGCCTGCTCTTCTTCTGATTCAAGTAGCAAACATCAGATCAATGGAACATACCTGTTTACACTGTTTTACGATGCTGGAAGTTTGTAAATGCAAACCACATTAGGTTCTTACTGGTCCCAGCCCTTTTGTTGGACAATAGAGATTTGTTCCGTTGTTTTATCAGAAACTTAACTCTTGTAGTAACTAAAATAAATTGCATTTTATATAGACTAGGTGTGATGAAGTTGCTGATGCTTTAATAGCACAAGGACTGCATGCAGTTTCTCTTCATGGTGGTAGGAGTCAAAGTGAAAGGGAAGCTGCTCTGCGTAGTTTTAGAAATGGGTCTTGCAATATTCTGGTATGAATATTTTTTTCTCCTTAAATTTAATATAAGATCTTGCTTCAAGATTTGATTTTCTTTATGTTTTGTGTGCTTTTGTTATTTGGGATTACAAATTGTAGGCTGCATTTTCAGGTTGCCACAGATGTTGCATCACGTGGTTTGGATGTGACAGGTGTTGGGCATGTTGTGAATCTTGACCTTCCAAAGGTACGTTGGCAATCTGTTATCATGCTTGTGATATCATACATAGTGTTTAATTGTTAGTTTAGCAAATTGGCCAAGCTGGTCTAATAATTGAATCTCTCATTGACAATACAATTAGCGTTTTGATCTCTCTCTCTCTCTCACACACACACATACATTTTTGCTTGTTCATTTTCATGTTTCAATCATTTGGTCGATATTAGATATTCAACTAATGTTACTTTTAATACTTCTGTTATCAGCCAAAACTGAGGTTTGCTTGGTCATGCTTTTTGTGATCCCTTTATCTGTGTTGTGTATTCATCGGCTGAGTTTCTTCTGCTGATAGGCTATGGAGGATTATGTGCATCGGATTGGTAGAACAGGGCGTGCAGGATCTACTGGTCAAGCTACTTCATTTTATACTGATCACGACATGGTATGCTTATTTGTCTGTTCTTTATTATTGAGTTTGTTGTATATGCATCTAAATTGATGGCCAATTCATTCATTTAGTTGTGGTTTGCATATTGCAGTACCTTGTGGCACAGATCAGAAAAGGAATTTCAGATGTTGAGTCAGGAAATTCAATGTCATTTGCTACTGGAAAGGTGCAACTTTTTAGACAGTGTTATAAAATGATTGTATATAATGTCGGAGAAAGTTGTAGGTGCATGTCAAGTTTTGTTTTGGCCGGTAGAATGGCTTCTCTCTGTTTCTTTATTTCTATGTTTTTTTCCCATGTTCTATATAACTTGTAATTGTGGTAATTATCTTGAAGGAAGCACTTTATATGATCCTGCCTTTGTCAGCAATTCTCTCGCTGCTTGTTGGATGCCATTAAGTCCAACCAGCAGTGATTAGTGCATTCACTTGGCATTTGCTGAAGGCCCTTGACGGGTTTCTCAATTCAGAGTGCACCACCGTGCTGGGCGTCCTGGTTGAGGACAGCAAAGGGTTCAATAAGAATGACATTTGCGTATTCAAGGGGACCTATCTAGTCAGATCAATGACACAATTGTTTAACTGAAAGGAATAACTAAAGGTAGGATTATGATATGCGTCTAGGGTACATATAAGCTGAAGTAACCCTTGGCATTATTTCATCCACAGTATAATAGGAGGGCTCTACCATGATTTTGTAAAATATCACTTTCTCACAAAAGCATCTTAACTGATGGTTTCTGTTTCTTCACCAATGTGTGCGTCATTGTAGAATTTGATTGTTGCCGTCGTCTTTTCCTTTCTAGACAAATGAATCGAGTCATTTGTGTGACCTGTCTTTTTGTGATCCCATATGCATTCTTGTGAAATTTATCAGGTTGCTAGGAAGAAAGAAAGAGAAACTGCAGCAGCACAGAGAGAAGCAAGGCTTGGGATATCCAAATTGTCAGTGCCACTCAGTCTTGCAGCGGTAAGCGTTGATGACAAGTACAGGTACATGCTAACCCCTGTGAGCATGAAGAAAGAGGGTGCAGCTGATGATGCTTGGGATGATTGAGGCAATTCTCTCTTTCCTTCTGCACTGAATGGATCAGTGGAAGATAAGGGTTCCCATTCTGAAGGTTAATCACTAGGTACTCACCTACATTTCCAGGTTACAGGAGAGCATATATGGTTTTATCTAGATATGTGAATTTCTATATCTTGTGTTTCTTCAGTAACTTGCATGAAGAGATGCCTATACAGAAATGATTTTTGTTGGTTATCAAGGGGCTCCAAGATGAAAAGACGTAGTATACTTAGATAAGTCCGAACCAGTGGCACCTGCATTACCCAAATTTAGAAAAGAAAGGTAAAACCTATGGCCGTCAGTTAAAAGCATGGGGTACAGTTGTAACCTGTGGGAAACCATGGGCTTCGACTTTCATTCGCAGTTTAAACTATGTATTCTTTGACCCCAGTACAACTTTGCGTCACCCTTGAACTTTTCTTCATCCACTGCCAGTCCGAATTGAATCTTCTTAAAAGCTATATGAATCATCACATCGATTCATATTCAAAGCATGTGGATGTACCCTACTATTATTGTTCGTAGCAAGTTGTTATTCCTTCAGAACATCTATGATGAAGGTTCCTTTATGAAAAATTGTAATATTACAACTTCATGAGTTCTTTCCCTGGGTTTGTCTTTTCCCTTAGAACTGTTCTGATTCTAAATTATTTAACAGGTTCTAGCTGAGCTGGTTCAAGAAAGATGAGGTGATGAAGGTCATGATCTGCACAAGGTCACAAGATAAAGAGAAAACGTTGCAACTCGATTTGTATATTAGTTTCTGTCATCTGCACCTGTTTGTATCTACAGTTGGATTGCAAAAACCCTTAGATTCTGGTTATATCCATAGTCGTTGAATTTCAGCACCTTCTTCTGAGTTGATGAAGAAGCTTTTACTTTATAAAAATGATGCAGTATTGGATGATCCCATGCATTTGAGTTCAAGTTCAGATGCAAATACTGAATACTGAACTTGTGGACCTGTACTACTGGTATCCCTAAAAAGGCACAAAAGGATCCCATCCAGCTAGGAGGATAAACTCACAAGTTGAAGGTCACGAGTTCCATGCCCGGGGTCGGGTGTGCACCTAGCTTCTGCCTCCCCCGAGGAGAGCCATGCAGGAATTTGATGACAAGTCCGATGCCCGGGCTTGCTTTTGGTCTATGCCCGGGGTCGGGTGTACCTAGCCACTAATATCTTCATTCGTCAAAAGCGGTGATAATGTTCAGATGCGGAATCTTTGTTGAGATTCCGTGGGCGATTGAATGTATGGCGACAAAATTGAGATATTTTCTTTCATGCATTAACGTGAAACATCCGAGAAACGGTGCCATGCCATGCAAGGCCGAAACATACTCTGTCGAAACTCAGGCCAAAGATGACATGATAGCTTCCTTCATCTGGCAATCTGAAATGATTCAATCCATTCATTGGTAAAAATGCATGCTTTCCCATTTATGATAACATTAATAAATATGATAGAGCCTCTCATAAACTATATAGCAGACATGTACGACCCGAGACGGAAACGTGTGGGCCCGAGCAATCGGATCCAAATGGTCCTTGGTTTCAACTGACGCAAACAGTTAAGGGCATAAGGTTTGACCGAGTTTTCAGCACCAAGAAAGTTTGACCAAGAATTCACCCGTCTCTACTACAAAATCTATTTCTTGATGACGAAAAAATATTTGCATTAAAAAAAAGTTATAGAACCCGGATCTAATGGACCCGAGACTATTGTGCGCGTGTCTAGGCTGGTAAACGAACCGAGCAGCTAACCGTTTCACTCGGTTCCACTCGTTACAGTGGCGTCGGTGTTGGGTTTGTGATATAAGACTAATACAAGCTCGCTCATTAAGGTAAATGAGCTGAATACGGGCTGTTTAGTTTAAGTACATAAAACTTTTATGTGAATAGATGCTGCAAAATCGTGTTAACGGAGCAAATTAGGTAGGTATAACATAATTATGTGAACGAATCATTTCATTTTACAAGAAAATTATATGTAAATAAAACTTTGGGTTAATTTATGATCAAGAAATCAAAATGTCTATTGAAAACTGTGTGAAAAATCACATCTATTATCATTAACGAGTTCTTGTGTCGAGCCAACACGGCTGGTGCCCATGCTCAGCTCAGCTCGAATGAGCTGAACATGAACAAGATCTTAAGTGCTGCTGGACAAGCCATAAACGACCATGGCTGAATTTGTTCAGCTCGTTTACAAAAAGGCTTTTCTAATAAAACATGATTTGGTAATTGGATCCAAACTGGATCTCGATCAGATTTGCACACCCAAGAACAAATTGATATGGAGCCAATCACAAAGCAGCACAAACTAGACCATTATATTTATAATTATCAAAACTGCCGTCTGAATTTGAACTTGGGCCTGATCTGCTGTAAGTTCACATAGACTGCCCCCATCAACACACATCCCAGGTTTCGAACTCATGACCTTTAATTTGCAAATCGACCACCCTAACTAGGTGAGCTATCGCACCTCGCGCCGCCACTCTGGCTTATTATCGTCCGGGTGGAACCGGGACTCACGTGAGTGCTGCAATAGACACATACTATATCCACTTGGGGATGGCAACAGGACGGGTTTTCACTCCACCCGCACCTGTCCCGCCCTAGAATCTTTTCTACACGCCTCGTCCCGTGAGTCCTGAGGGTTCAAACCTGCACCCGCCCTCACCCTTTTGTTATACCCCGGGTCTGTCTTGCTCCACCCCATTTCAACCTATAAAAATATTTTTTAAGAAAAAATATTATTATATATTTACATAAAATATAATTTTTTATATGGTTTCTTATATAAACTAAAATTTATTATGTATATATACTATATTTATATAAAAATATATACATGTAAGTATGTAAAATACTTATAAACATATCTATATGATACATATATATTTTATATAAATAAACACTATTTTTATATATATACTCCATAGTGGGTCTACGGCAAACCCCACACCCATAAAGAGCAAGTTCAGATACTATGACAAATCACATTTAAATGCATTTTAATATCTGGACCATTCATTTTCATGATCAACGTATGATCTACGTTGTATTTTATTTGGTGGGCCTACCATAATTATTTGGGTTGAGTATGGATCGCATTAATAATGCTGTTCAACTGTGCTTGTTTGTGGGCTTAAAAGTCCAAGTTGATGCTCATGCTTGAATTCCAATCATGTTTCGAGCTTGATTGACCTTAATCTCCGGTAATTAACTCAACTTGCTTCTAGAAAAAAAAAAACTGGGCGTGAGTTGTAGCTAAGCTCGACTGCATGCAGTGGTGGATCTACATTGAGGCTGGGTGGGGCGGCCGCCCCACCTGAAATTCGGAAAATCAATGAAAAAAAGTTATGGGACACGATCAAATTCATGGCTAATATACATAGTTTGCCTCATCCCACAAAAAATTCTAGATCCTCATGTTCGGCCTTGGTTTAAGTCGAACCTGAGTGTGAAGAAAAACAAAATGCACTTGTGCAACCAAGTATAGATCAATTGCTTAGGTTGAAGTATCAAGATTAGGACCCTTGTTCGCCCAAAGTGGCATAGATCGGCTTGCTTGGGGGTTTCACCGCGAACTACTAGGTCACGACTTCAATAGCCTAAGCATGCACCTAGGACTGGTATGCCCACCCTTTCAGAACCATTCCCACTGGGGTCATAATCGACCCAAATCGAGCTCAAGTACAAGCAAGCTTGACCCAGCTCATTAAGAAAATGCTTTGGTTCTAACTCGAATGAGCTTCTCTCTTTAGGCTCCAATATGAGTGATGTTTGAACAACTCGAGCTTGGCTTGCTAGACTTGTTTGAGCTCGGCACAACTAAGATTGACTTGATTAAGCTCGGCTTAAGATCGAGCTCAACTACGCTTGTAAATTAGCTTGAACTAGAAAAGCTCTAACCTCGAAGTTTGATGTGGGTTGATCCAAATACATTAATCTTTTAAAAATAAATAAATCGTATATCATTGTTATAGAGCTTAATTAGGTTCATGAGCTGTTGGAGCAGAGTATTTGTAAGCTTGAGCCTGGCTTGTGAAATGCTCGAGCTCATGCAGATCTCAAAAAGAGCAATGTATATATATATATATATATATATATATATATATATATATATATATATATGTGTATATATATATATATATATATATATATATGTGTATATATATATATATATATATATGTGTATATATATATATATATATGTGTATATATATATATATATATGTGTATATATATATATGTGTATATATATATATATATATGTATATATATATATATATGTGTATATATATATATGTGTATATATATATATATGTGTGTATATATATATATATATGTGTGTATATATATATATATATATGTGTATATATATATATATATATATATATATACATTGCTCTATTTTGAGATCTGCATGAGCTCGAGCATTTCACAAGCCAGGCTCAAGCTTACAAATACTCTGCTCCAACAGCTCATGAACCTAATTAAGCTCTATAACAATGATATACGATTTATTTATTTTTAAAAGATTAATGTATTTGGATCAACCCACATCAACTTCTTGATTAGGTTGAGCTTTTCTAGTTCAAGCTAATTTACAAGAGATAGTTGATCTAGATCTTAAGCCACCTTAATCAAGTCAAATCTTAGTTGTGCCGATCAACTAAACAATTCTAGCAAGCCAATACTCCAGTTGTTCAAACATCACTGAGCATTGCTTTGGAGCCTCCGCCTAGAGAAGCTCATTGCAGTTAGAACCAAAGCATTTTCTTAATGAGCTGGGTCAAGCTTGCTTGTACTTGTAGCTGAATCAATTACAGAGGGATTATGACCCCAGTGGGAATGGTTCTGAAAGGGTGGGCATACCAGTCCTAGCCCGCATGCTTAGGCTATTGAAGAGGGTGACCTAGTAGTTGGCAGATGTGGGAAACCCCCAAGCAAGCCGATCTAGCCATTAAGATTCATACAAGGGTCCTGGAATATTGAAATACTTCAACCTAAGCAATTGATGCTATACTTGGTTGCACAAGTGCATTTTGTTTTTCTTCACACTCAGGTTCGACTTAAACCAAGGCCGAACATGAGGATCTAGAATTTTTTGTGGGATGAGGCAAACTATGTATATTAGCCATGAATTTGATCGTGTCCCATAACTTTTTTTCATTGATTTTCCGAAAAGGTAGGTAGTAGCCCCACCCAGCCTCAATGTAGATCCACCACTGCATGCAGTCGAGCTTAAATAAGGTGATTCAAATTTGGTTTGTTGGTAAAGAGTTAGATAAGGTACAACTTTTTGGGAAGAGTTAGATAAGGTGATTCAAAAGATTCCACAAAGGGAGATGATTTGTTTAGGAGGAGACTTAAATGGACATGTTGGTAAAGAGGCATTAGGATATCAAGGGATTCATGGAAACTTTGGTTTTGGAGATATAAATAAGGAAGGTAGGGAGATTTTAAATTTTGCTATGGCATTTGATCTCTTTATAGTCAATACAATCTTCAAAAAACGAGATGAACATTTAATTACTTATAAGAGTGGCTTATCACAAACACGAATTGATTATTTTATTTGTAGAAAAAAAGATAGAGCGTATTGTAAAGATTACAAGGTAATTCCAGGAGAAAGCGTAACCACCCAACATCGACTTTTAGTTATGGATTTACAAATAAAAAAATGGACAAAGAAGAAAAGAGTGCATCGAGCTATTCGGACTAAATAGTGGAACCTCAAAAGCGAGAAAGAAGTTATATTTAAATAGAAAGTCCTTCAAGGAGATGTTTGGAATTATGTTGGTACACCCTGTGATATATAGAACAATATGGCTATACATATTAAGAAAGTGGTGAAAGATGTGTTAGGTGTATCTAGGGGAGGTGTACCGGCACAAAAAGAAGCTTTGGTGGTGGAGTGAAGTAGTGCAAAATAAAATCAAGGCAAAGAGGGCATGTTACAAATTACATTATGCTAAGAAAACTAGTGAAACTTTAGAGGCTTATAAGAAAGCAAAGAAGGAAGCAAAAAAATGCCGTGAGTGAAGCAAAAGCTAAATTTTGGAAGGATTTATATAAAAAAACTCAACTCAAAAGAGGGTGAAAGAGATATTTTTATGATATCTAGGGCTGGAGATAAAAAAACTAAAGATCTTAATTATGTTAGATGCATGAAGGACGAGGATGAAAAAATTATAGTGGCAAATGATGATATAAGAAATAGATGAAAAAACTATTTTTATAAGCTTTTTAATGAAAATAAAGATGTTAATATTATCTTAAGAGAGTTACCCAAATCAGAAAAGTATATAAACCACAATTTCTACTGACGTATTCAAGAGAATGAAGTCAAAGAGGCTCTTAAACATATGAAGGGTGGTAAATCGGTAGGACCAGATAATATTCCTATATAAGTTTGGAAAATACTAAGAGAAATAGGAATCACTGGGCTCATAAGACTATTTAATGAAATATAAAAAAAGTAAAAGATGCCTGAGGAATGGAGAGCAAGTACACTTATACCCATTTATGAGAACAAGGAAGACATTCAAAATTGTGCGAATTATCGAGGTATCAAGTTAATGAGCATTACTATGAAATTGTGGGAAAGAATTATCGAACGCAGTTAAGACAAGTATCAAGTACAACAGAGAATCAATTTGGATTCATGCTAGGCAGATCTACTGTTGAAGCGATTCACCTTTTAAGACGTCTTATAGAACATTTTAGAGCAAAAAAAAAAGACCTTCACATAATATTTATTGATCTAAAAAAAGCTTACGATAGGGTACCGAGGGATATTTTTTAGAGAACCTTGGAAAAAAGATGTATCTCATTGGCATACATTAAACTTACAAGAGACATGTATGATGGTACAAAAACATGTGTGAGGACTAATGAAGGAATGACAGGTTTCTTTGAAGTTAATATTGGGTTACATCAAGGATCAACTTTAAGTCCATACTTATTTATAATGGTGATTGATGAGTTAACAAAACATATTTAAGATGAAGTACCTTGATGTATGTTATTTGCAGATGACATTGTATTAGTGGAGGAGTCTAAGGAAAAAGTTAATAGAAAATTGGAACTGTGGAGAGAAACATTAGAAAGAAAAGGCCTCCGACTTAGTAGAACAAAGACAAAATATATGAAATGTAAGTTTGATCATTTGGTTACCTAAGAGGAAACATAAATTAAAATTGGCACACAATGCATCCCAAAAAGGAAAGTTTTAAATACCTAGGGTCAATTTTTTAGAGTGATGGAAGAATTGATGGAGATGTTATGCATAGAATTAATGTTGGTTGGTTAAAATGGAGAAGAGCATCAGGTATTCTTTGTGATAAAAAGATACCATTAAAGTTAAAAGGTAGATATTATAGAGCAGCAATTAGGCCTGCCATGTTTTATGGTTCTGAGTGTTGGGCAGTTAATCATCAACATGTACAAAAGATGTCTGTGACAGAAATGAAGATGTTGAGATGGATGAGTGGTCATACAAGAAAAGATCGTATACGTAATGAGGTTATTAGAAACAAATTAGGAGTGACACCAATAGAGGATAAAATGAGAGAATATTGTTTAAAATGGTTTAGACATATAGAAAGAAGATAAAAAAAAGAACCTGTAAGAAGGTATGAAAAACTAAATTTGGAAAGTATTAAAAGAGCTAGATGATGACCACAAAAGTGTTGGAAAGAAACAATAAAGAATGATCTAGCTTATTGTGAGTTAACTATTAACAAGGCATATGATCGGGATCTGTGGAAACAAAGAATCCATGTAGCTGACCCCGTCTAGTATGGGAAACGGCTTAGTTGTTGTTGTTGTTTGTATACTATCCATTTGTTCGATTTGTTATAGATAGTCTAGTATGAATAGGAGTTTCTCTTTCTTTATGTAAATATAAAATATAATAACACACTTAGGTGCTAATGTATCTAAACCAGTCTCAATGGTCTATCTTAGATGGGTTGATTGAATGGTTGAAGTTTTATTTTAAAAGGTAAAAAATATATATGTGAATAAAATACACTTACAAAAGTATGTATTTTTTGTTTTGAATTCAAATTTTATTCATTTATCACCCAAAAAGAATGATCGAGACGTGTTTAGATATGCTAGTACTTAAATTTGTGATCATATATCTCAACCTAATATATAATAGTATACTTAGGTGCTAGTGTATGGAAAAGAATCTCAACTATCCATTTCAGGTTATGAATAATTGATCTTTTTAAATTTTAAAAAATATGTTGGTGAATAAAGTATATCTCTAACTTTTTTTTTAAATTAATTAATGATCATTCAAAGAATTTTTGTTGGATACTTGTATTCATTTGGAGAGAAACCCATCTACATATAAATCCCTGATACATCTCTCTCGGGGTGGATAGCTCTCTTGAAAAATATATGTGATTATAGCCCAATGCCCGCCCTTACACAAACTTATGGGTGTTTAGTCCACCATAAGAGTGATTATATACTCATATCATTGCATATAAACATGTTGTTATGTCCTTCTTATGACTTCTTGAATTTATTTGGTAGCAATCATATCAACCAAGAAAGAGAAAAAGGGGTGATAATATACTTAAGCATAGAAAAGATGAGGAAGTATAAGATATGACTTATATTGAGGTAGAAGAAACCGAGTGACATACAAGTAGTACGTTCTCTTATTGATGGCCTTTTGCAAAGATTTGCAACACTTCTTTTGCTTTATAATAAGTTGGAGATAAAGATTCCAAATATTATAAATGAATGAATTAGGAAAAGGGGAAAGGAGAGAAAACCTGGTTGAATTCCTCCTCTTGAACGACTTCTCCCTCTTAGCCGACGACTTGGCTGGCTTCCTCCTCCTGCACGACTCTTTCTTCTTCCTCTCTTTCCTCTCTTAGTCTCTTACTGATTCTCTCCCTCAATTTCCTCCTTTGAATCCCATAGCCCAAGGCTAGTATTTATAGATTTCCAAAGAAGTCTCTAGATCAAGAATATTCTTGGCATCTTTATAGGATGTTCTACAGTTTGGGTTGGTCCCTGGTTGATCCCAATTGGACCCAATCCAACTTGGTTTGCTGGTCACATGGGTGGACCATGAGGTCATATGGCCTGGTCCATGCTAGTCATGGTCCCTCTTGATGTAGCCTGTCTAGGTTAGGCACCTTGCAGCCCGTCTTGATGCAGCCAACCTTTACTTGGTGTGGTCAGCCTTGACTTTGTGCAACCCGCCTTGTGCTGGTGTGCCTAACCTTGGCTTGATGCAACATACCTTGGCTTGGTTTGGGGATTGATATGCATCCTATCTTAATTTGATTTGGGCTTAATGTGGAGCCCATCTTGACTTGATTTGAGCTTGATCATGTGTTGTCTATCTTGTCTTTGATTTGGGCTTGATGTGCAACCCATCTTGACTTATTTTGGGTTTGGTCATTTGCAACCCATCTCGTCTTTGTTTTAGGCTTGATCACGCACAACCCATCTTGACTTTGGTCTCACCTTGGTGTGGTCATCCTGCTATGCCTTGGTTTGACTAGCTGTACCAAGGTCTAGCCCACTTCAGTCCACTCGGTTTTGCTGTACCGGGGTCTGGTTGGTGTCAACTCTTTGAACCATGGGCTGCTTTAACTTTCTGCTTGATCTTAATGTGGTGAATCTTCTGAGATCCCACTCCTCCTTATTTGTGTTGTTTGTATGAGTGACCTTCCTACTTTTGCTCTATAAGTTAGTCATCTACCTTTCAGACCACTTAACCCTTTGATAGGTATAGGGTCCGGGACCACTTTAACCCTTGGATAGGTGTAGGGTCTCTTGGTATAAGATTGTCCTCGATCTGGCGAGTCTCTCATGTTTTGGACTTGTATGTTTATTTTATCTTTTGAATTTCAAATATTTTTGTAAGTTTGTAAAATGGTCATTTTGCAAACATTTTGTGGGTTTTGTTCCCGATGTCTCATCTTAGCGTTTTCAATTCTTTCTTTGAAGAAAATCATTTGAAGGAACAAAATTTTGCTTATTTGTCCTTGAGGGCAGAGTAGTCATTTTTTTTATTTTTGTCAAAATTTAATTTTTTCTAAGGGGTTCAAAGTATCCTTATTTTGAGGTTCCTATAGAATTTTGGCATGAAAATGGGTTCGTTTAAGGTGTCTTTGTTAAAAAACCTTAAAAGACTCACAACTGTGATTTTTCTTGAAAAAAAGAATTTCTAAAAAATCTTTTGAAAATTTCTTAGTGTTCATAGATACTCCTCTTTGTTATTAATCAAATTTATTTGGTTAATGACAAAGAATAATACACATAAAAATTTTATTTTTTATGAATACTAGAGTTGATTTGATTTGAGGCAAGATTTCATGAACTTTCTCATTCTTTGTTAAGGGATTCACTTCTTCAACTTGCGCTATCCTAATTTCGATGAGAAAAAGATTTTTAACAAAAGGTGACTCAACATGGATGGTAGCCGATTAATGCAATGATCATATATGAATAAGGTCATCTATGAATGCACATGGGCATGAGATGTGTAAGATCTAATGGATGAATCGAGTGTGTTAGAGACCTCTAAGAACTATTTTGGGAGCTTGGCCTCAACGTTGTTTCCCTAAGTGGGATGACCTCTACGTTCATTTACTTGATGTCTTAGGTTTTGTAAAAATCATTTTGAAATGATACTTTCCTTTTGTTTTCATTTGAAAGAACTTTCATCTCCTATATTTCCCTTCACTTCGGTCTTAATTCTCCATTACATTATAGAGGCTTTTATTATTGAAAAAACTCAATAACATTTCAAAACTCCAATTTCTCACACTACAAGGCCTGATCCTCAAAGAAAATGAGATAGAAATGAGTAACTTCTATTCCTACTTTTGGATTATAATGATAGACTTTTTCTCTTTTTGTGATAAGCAGTATGGGTATAGGGAGAATTTCTAGAGTCCCTTTTGAAGTGTCTGGTGGTATAAAGAAAATGGGATTTTGAGAGAATGCTCTTTGAGTTTTTTTATTTTCTTTTTCTTTCTTTTTTTGTAAGAAGACCTCTATATTTAAGGTTTATTTTCTTTCTTTTATTTTTTTCCCTCTTTTTTCTATTTTAGGTTTCCACTTTTTGAGAGGATGTGACCCTCTTATGGGTGAATGATGTTCATGATAAAAATGTATTCCTATAGAAAATGATGGAGATACATGCTCAATAACATAATTAATGAAAGTCTTCATGAAAGGTGCTTAGGAAATGAAAGCTATATGCCCCTAGTTTGGAGGAAATAGAAGAAGTGTGCATTCACACACTATGGCCAACCCCTATTGTAGCATGTGATGAATGATATTTAATGAGATGCATGATATGATCCTCACCTTTGATGTATTTAGGGTTAGGTTTGATTCCTATGTTGACCATTAAGAGGTCACCTTTTTGGATGTTTGCTCAAATCTAATATTTTATTGATTTTGAGAAAATTCATGTAGATTGACATCACCCAACTCATCCCTAAGAAGATTGGTCTTTTTTTTGACATTTTTTTTCTTTTTAAAAAAAATTGTATTTAGGTTTTTCCTTTCATTTATGCTTTTAGGATTTTGAAGATAACCTTTACACAATATACAAAACATGGAGTTAGCATCATGTCGAAGGAGGATTTAGGGACTCATATGCATCAAGGATGTGCATCAAGGATTGGACTCAAATTGTTTGGTATAACATTATCGGTGTCTCATGCACATCACCCACCCGGGTGTCTGCTAAGATTGGGCTTATTGAAAGCACGCCCGTCATGCTTCAGCGTGTTGCATGTAACCATGAGCCTAGGTTTACTGTGGTCTTGGACGTAGTCCTGAGCCGGTCAGGTCGAACAGCCTCTAGTCTCGCACAAGTGAGATTTTTTGCCCCATTCCTTGTCTTACAAGTCTTTGGCCTTAACCCTTTTTGAACTTTCAACTTCAAGTAGTAGAATGTCTTCTTCTAGGCCAACACTATACGTTGAAAAATAAAGAAAAATTCCATGAAGACGAAGTCCAGTCTTCCATTCAAACACTACGAGAACTGAAACGTGTAAACGTCGGGCCCTACTGTCAAACCCCATTTTGTTTCTCTCCCTTCCTCTCTATTTAAGCGTTCTCTCTCTACCCATTAACCCCATTAACCCCTGGATTTGCATCTCGCTAATTGTAACTCCCAGCCATGGACGACGCTCTGTATTTCATGCTCCATGGCTGCGACTTAGCCAGGCGGCTCGAGCCCAACCTCCGGACCCTTCAAAATCTGCAGCCTGATGATCTCTCCGGTTCATGCCAGGAGATAATCAGCGTGTTCACCAAGGCCTTGGATTGCTTGAATCGCCAAAACCTCGATCAGCTCGGGTTCGGTCGGCTTCCGGAAAACATATTGCAGAAAGAGCACGAGATCCGGGATGCCGGTGCAACCTTTCAGAATGAGTTGGCTGTGATGATAAACCAAGTGGCGAATGTTCAGGATCTTGACCCACTGCTGCACTTGAAGAGGTCGCCGGTGGCTGCCGCAGAGGGTTCGAGCTCCGGCAAAGCCGGTTTTCTGATGACCCAAGGATCAAAGAAGAGGTGAAGACCTAAAACCAAGAAATGAAATAACGGAAGGATCAGGATCGAAAAGACTTCCAATAACTATTTGTTTTGAGGACCTTTCTGTTTTCCTGAATGATTTCTTTTCGGAATACTGGTTTTGCAGGAGAGGATTTAGTGAGAAGAACACGATAAGGGTGCCGGCACCGCCGATAGGAAATACGGAAATCATACCGGATGATGGGTTTACGTGGAGAAAATACGGGCAAAAGGCGATCCTGGGGACGAGATATCCAAGGTATAGATACGTATTTCTTTGAAATTTGTTCGTCTTAAAAAAAAAAAGTTTAAACATTGGTTTTAAATACTAGCCGTTGAGGCATGCTTGGATGTGCTCTGCCGGATCCTTTCCCGCCAAATCTGCTTAATCCTCACCGTTCTTTCTTCCCTTCTTTCTCAAAGCTTTGAGTCTCCAGAAACCAGTACGAGGAAAAAAGAAAGCTTACCCTTGGTCAAATGTAGCGGAGAACCCATCCAGCAGTTTTGGACCGGATCTGGCAGGAAGTCCAAATCAGTTCTGATATTTTTTAAGATATTACCCCTCAAAACGTTTTGGACTGAGAACTTTCGACCCAGATCCGGACCCAAGGAACATTTTATCCAAAGCCCTTCCTTCAAAATCAATATATTTCGAATATGGACTTGGATTTGAACCTACTACTTAAACTTCATCGTAAGAGCCTCTCCATGGTTAAGGGTTGCCCATACAAAAGGCATTGCTTTTCTTTACATGATGTTTGATTATGAGATTAGAACTATGGAACTAAAACTATGGTTCTAGTTTCAGAGAATGGGTTTAATCTGTTAAAAGAGGGGTGGTGCGATCTCGCTTTTACTGCATTTTAATGGCCGAGTTTGGTACCAGATAAACTTGAATTGTAGTTTCAGTTTCAGTCTCAAGTCTCATCATCAAACAACTCCTTAAACAAGATCCCAAGTTAAAATCTTGTGAATGGAGCAAGCAAACGCTCGGAGAGCTTTACCCCCACGCAGGCAGGCTTAACTCACACCGGATTAGTTGGGATTGGCTTCCAAATACCACTAGTGTACTTCATCAAAAAAAAAAAGGAAAGAAAGAAGGAAGGAAAACCTGGTATGGATAAATGAGGAGAATGATATTTGGTAGGCGATATCACTAATGCTTAAGTAAACAATTGTTGGTATATATATATATATATAGTAATTGGATCTTCTTCACCTGTTGCTTTTGAGTAATACGAGTATATTAAAATATATTTTATATTTTTTAACTTTTTAAAAAAAATACAATTATGTTACTCAAAAACAATAGATGATTTTGAATAGGCTTTGAGCCGGATCTAGTTTTCCTTCTTATATATATTCTTTCTTTTTTTTGAGAACCAGATTATGAGATTGCGAGTTCGAGCATAATTGTTAACTGATCATTCTGCCGTCATGGTGACTTTCACTTTCCACTTCCATGCTTAGCCTTTTTCTTTGTAACCATTGGTCAATAATTCCAAACTTTGACCTTTGAAATTCAAACTTGTAACCCTCGCCACCCTCCGTGGATCCTCGTTGCTTCCTTTACCAGGGGCTACTACAGGTGCACCCACAAAACATTCTACGGCTGCGATGCGAAGAAGCAGGTCCAACGGACGGACGATGATCCTTACACGTACGAGATCACCTACTGCGGCACCCACACCTGCCAAACTCCCGCACACATGGTCATCAACCCCATCAACACGATGGAGTCCGATAGACTGGAACCGTCGCCGAGACCTGTATTCGGAGCCGGTCCGCAGATGCCGAGGGCCGAAGGGCATGCAAAGAGCATGGAGAAATTGGTCTTCGAGTATGGAGATATCATCTTTAACTCCGGAAGCAGTAGCACTAACAGCATGGACTCCATCTTCTCTCCCAATGGCAATGGCGGATTTACATGGAGGGGTGGGGGCGGCTGCCGCCTCTGAAATTTTGAAAATTTAGATTAAACCTACTTTTACGTGACTTTAAAGTGAATATATGACTGAGGTTCATGCGTCGCCCCCTCCAATACTATTTTCTAGATCCGCCACTGCCCAAGGGTGAGAAGTGGGATGGAGGTCAATGATGGTTCCATGTAAAAATTTGATCATAGCTTCTAATTAGTTGCAGCTCATGTTTTTTTGGTTCTAAACCCAACTTAGAACCAAACAACATGTTTATTGGAATTTTGATCACTAGATTTGGTTGATTTATTGAAATACTTGTTTGTGTTTAGCATCCACCAGAGGTATACTGCTTCAACCCCTTTTATGCGTCGATGAATTTTTCTTTTTCTCAAGTAAAAATGAAATTGCAATTGACACTTCTGTCAATATTCCACTACATTAAGGTTAAATATTGTGCACCAAATCAAATTCCATCAAGACGCCTCTCTATCCTCTCTATGTATGTATGTATGTATGTATATATATATATGTATGTATGTATGTATATATATATATATATGTATGTATGTATGTATGTATGTATGTATGTGTGTGTGTGCACACA
This sequence comes from Brasenia schreberi, assembly GCA_036023115.1. Lineage (NCBI taxonomy): Eukaryota > Viridiplantae > Streptophyta > Magnoliopsida > Nymphaeales > Cabombaceae > Brasenia > Brasenia schreberi. The sequence continues at coordinate 1,929,064 of JAYKKT010000046.1, forward strand.
CCACAGCCATACAGAGGTAAACATCACTGAAGACCCTGATATCAAAGATTCGGAAAGCAACGAAGCAAAGTCTCCGCAGCTTCAATTTGCAAGCCTTTGGCAAGTAAACCATCGAGCCCCCAAGTCTACATGAAGCATCCATCCAAATAGAGGAAGGATCTCTCTCTCTCTCTCTCTCTCTCTCTCTCTCTCTCTCTCTATATATATATATATATATATATATATATATATATATATATATATATATATATATATATATATATATATATATATAAAGTTATTCTAGACGTGCCACTTGATCTGCTACACGTAGTAGTTGTAGGGCTCTTTATAGATGTAACCCCATGTCGGATATATAGGAGTATCAGTATCGAGACACTGTGAATCAGGAAGCTATGCTCATGCAATTCTGTCCTTCATGTCATCATTAGTGGAATCCAAGGGATTAGCTTTACCTTCTTTTTTACTGTTAGAATCAAGACAGAACTGTCCCAAATTCTCCGGTCTTCGATAGTGTGTTCTATACAATGTAATCTGATGATGTATTATATACAATTTTGACCTATATAATATATAGTCTGATTAACAAAAACAGTCCCCAACAACCATTTTTTTACCAGTGCTTGTTGCCACCGACGATGGAAGTCAGTCCAATGAGAACAGATTAATGCATAGAAAAGAGAAGGAACAAAATAAATAGCTTCATTAGTATTGATGCAGACAAAATTGCGTTGAATATTAATCCAGATGAACAAATAATTTCCTGGGTTTTCCAACTCCTTACTGCTGTTGCTTATGATTTCCTAAAAAATTCTAGGAAAAAATTACAATTTTCCTATGTCACTCAAACATGTGAAAATACTTCACTCTTCCCCACAGTTCCATCATGCACTGAAGAAGTGACAATGATCAAGATCATCAAACTCCCCAAAGGTGGCAAAGCCCATGTCAAGCCCAGGAAAGCTGCATTGACCCGATGCAGCATCACTGTTGTCCGAGCCCATTGGGCCGTGCTGTTTCAAGAGGTAGGGCGTCTCAGCAGTGTCGGAACCCAGCGACGACGTCGGGAAGCTATTACTGGCCTGGTGGTTCATCGATGCAGGCTCTTCATTCTGATTTAGACGCTTGATACTTGAAAAGGAGGAGATGGAGATGCCCGAGGGCACGGAGTTGCAGGTATCGAAAAGTGTGAGTGCCCAAATAGGTGACTTTGAGGAGGGAAGAGTCATGGTCAAGCTTCTGAACATGCTTCTTGGCTTGGCAACCTTGGTCGCTTTTGTGGGTGCACCGGAAATAATCCCTACAATCAAATAATTCTAGATAGTTGAGAGAGAGAGAGTTGATGTCGTAATGACGCATAGCGAGTAATATTCGATCCCAGATGCACACCTTATCTAGGAAATGCTGTAAATGTCACTCGAGAGTGTAAGGAAACGGATGTATCTTCATCATGCAGTGCTCAGTGAAGTATGATGAAACTCATATTTCTATATCTAGTTTCTTCTTTTAGCTAACGACACCGTAATCACCGGAATCTTGGTCGTGGAAATGGAATTTCTTATTCAATTTGTTTATTTACAATTATGTATGGTTTCTGGTTTGTGTACGTATTGACGCTGTCAAAGGTGTACAGTACAAAGTTTATCGTACAAATTGCTGACTTTAGGGACATGGTTGGCATCTTAAAAAAGTAACATAAAAAAGATAATTATGTTTATTTCTAAACTTCTGGCAATTTAGTATTCAGTAGTTGTATTAGGGGACCGCTATTCAAGTTGCATTTTTTGTACGCGACAACCAAGAATTTGAATTTATTAGTGACCTCATGAAATGCTGAATTTTTTTGGTTTGTTGGTTACCTGTGAAAAGTATTGCACATGGCCGTCTAGTATGACAGATAAAATATGTGATTTCTCAGCTGTAAGGTTTTGAACAACGAGAATCAAATATTTCTCGTTGTTGGAGTTGTGTCTTGTGTTCTTCATAAGTTTTTAGGAGGAATTCCCGTTAAGTTCCCCATTTTGTTAAGGCTGCTATGTGATTTAGAAAACCTAGTTATTTCTTTTTTATTATCTTTCGTTATATAATATATATATATATATATATATATATATATATATATATATATATATATATATATATATATATATATATAAAGTTTCAGAGATCGAGTGGCTTTAAAAGCATTTGAGATAAAGAAGTTCTTGTAATTCATCTGAGTTGTTGCTGCTTATTGAATAAAGTTTGTTTCTCTTTCTGTGCCTCTTATAAAAGTTAAGATTTGATTGGCTACCAAATCAGATCGAAATTTGTACATGAACATGTGTTATCTTTCTCTTCGTTGGTAGCGTTCTGGATTCAATTCTTTCTATTTCAGTTTCTTCTCATTTTTATCACGTTCTAAAGAACTCAGAGATGCTAGCATTTTGCGGGATTTAAACACAGTTCTTTTATGCCAAATACATACTTGATTATTTCGTCGCGCAAACTGATGTTGGGACGAAGACTCCACCAGATGCAGACCAAAGCTGTTTAACTCGTGAAAATTTCAGCTGTTTATAATTTGCTGGTTGTATAAGATTTCAACATTATTCAAACCGCTACAGGTTAAAAATCAGTGAGGTCTGTCTTTACTAGGTTGGACGCAAACACTTTCGATTCGATCATCATGTCATTCACTTGTACAAATGGGAAGGTTTATAAACAAATTTCCGGCGTCTTAACCACCGGAATGTATCGGATATTATTTGCAGCGGTAAAAGCCGGAATCTATCAGAGAATAGTGAGAATCAAAACCACCAAACTGTATCCGAATCAAAACCATGCCTTCTCCACACCAGGTGGAATGGCTACAAGGATTTATTGTGACAGCGTTTGATATTGAAGTTTAACTTGAAAAAAGTAAGATGATGTTTATTGTTTCCTTTAAACTTCGAAGCATATCACTGTGCATCCTCAAATAATTTTCTTCTTATCGAAAATCTTAAAAGAAGCACAAGCTAACCTCTTCTTGGATCCCTCCGTTCCTCGAGTCTCTTTGCTTTGGCTTGTGCGGTAGCCAGCCGAACTATCACTGCTACTCTGATCCCCTGCCTTTTTCCGGCCACTGTCTTCAGGTTCAAGAATCGCGATCACATCGTCTAAAGACTGGACAACTGTGGTGCCTGGACCGGATCGGGTCCAACAGACCCGACCCGATCCAAATCGGGCTTGAGGAGCATACACAAGCCACAAGGCCCATCTGCTGTAACCGCTGGTGGTGGCCACAGTGACCACCGCCTGGCAACATGGAGGGCAGCGGAAACCACCCTCATGGCGGTGGGATTTATAAGAGAGAGGGACACGAACGGAGAAGAAAGAGAAATAGAGGGAGAGAGGAGTGACGGAAAAGGGGAAACCATCGAAAATACCGGAAAATGGTTGTATTTCTCTGCTTAGGGGCTAAGGTAAGGAATCCTCCCTCATTAGCATCAATTCTAAAACAAAAATTGCAAGAAATCACTAGATTTCCTACAAGATTCGTAAAAAAGGGGTCGGTCGCCCCCTTTTCTCCCTTTTGTTGTGAAACCGCCGATGGTGGGCAGTGGCTACTGGGGGCAAACGGTCCATTAGGTATGGAGTGCTATTTGGTATTAAAAAGATTGGATGAACAGGCTAAAACCATCGGTTTTGGCAGTCGAACCGGTGGTTGACAGTGAATTAACACGACATGTCGTGTTAGTCCCAACCATGTTGTGTCGAGTGCTAGCACACAGAGGGTTAGGAGTTGAGGCCGTATGAGTACAATAATTAGGTCAGAATCTTATAAGTTTCCATTAGTTACTAGTGCTTTACTTGTTTGTGATGAGACAACATGTGTTATTTGATTGTGGTGCTACACATTCATTTATTTTTAAAGATTTTATTCGATAAGTTAATCTTATCAACAACCAGTTATGTTGAATGAGTTATTCTTGGTTAACCTACCTACTGGTGTAACCGATGTAGTCTCAAGTATGTTGCAAGATTGCTCTATCAATATTGGGGGTTGGGATCTACCTATTAACTTAGTTATTCTCGACATAACTAATTTTGATGTTATCTTGGGAATAGACTGGTTGATACCATATAATTTTGTAATTGATTGTGAATGGAGATGTGTCACATTTTATATATGAGGACAATCTCTATCTACACTTGAAAATCAACCTACAAGTCATTCAACTACTTTTATGTCAGCATCGCAAGCATCACGTCAATTCAAGGAAGGTTGTGGTGGCTATTTGATAGTGACAGTTAGAATAGATAAAAAGGAACCGACTTTATAGAGTATTCCTTTTGCAAAAGTTTTTCGAGATGACCTTTCAGGACTTTTTCCAGAACGAGAGATTGAACATTCAATTGATTTGCAACCTATTACTCAACCAATTTCTAAAGTACAATATAAAATAATATATATTGAACTAAGAGAATTGTAAACTCAATTGCACGATCTATTAAAGAAAGGTTTTATAAAGCCTAGTATATCTCTGTGGGGTTGACTTGTTCTATGTGAATTTTGGTTGAGTGAAGTACAATTCTTGGGGCATGTCATATCGGCGGATGGAATTGAAGTTGATGCTTCAAAGGTGGAGCAGATTGTTGAATGGGAAAGACCGAAGACTATGTATCGGAGATCCGTAGTTTCATCGGATTGGCCGGTTACTATCGACGATTCATAGAAGGGTTTTCAAAGATTGCGGGACCTCTTACCCAACTTACACGAAAGAATCAACCATTTGTGTGGTGATGCATGTGAGAAAGTTTTCAAGAGTTGAAACGACGATTGACTACTTCACCGGTTTTGATTCTACTACGATCCGAATGAACCTTTCGAGGTGTATTGTGATGCTTCTTATCAAGGATTGGGTTGTGTACTTATGCAGAACCGTAAGGTTGTGGCATATGCGTCGAGGCGATTGAAAGTGCATGAGAGGAATTATCCGACTCATGACTTGGAGCTAGCGGCGAGTGGTGTTTGCGTTGAAGGTATGGAGACATTTTCTCTATGGGGCAACATTCAACGTATTTAGTGACCACAAAAGTTTGAAGATTATGAGATATTGTATAACCTTGGAAAAAGGAAATGTAGTAGCTCATGCTCTCAGTCGGGCAGGGACAAAGCGTGTTGCTCTATAAACTATTATTAGAGATACCCCTTATTTATGGTTGAAAGTTATTGCATCAAAGCAAAAGGATAAACAACTTAGAGCTATAAAGAAAGAGATCAATAAAGGAGGTAGACATGAGTACAATATCTGTGAAGAAAGATCAATATGTCACGAAAGTCAACTGTGTGTCCCAGATGATGAGGCACTACAACAAGAGTTGCTAGAAATAACTCATTGTAGTTGATATAGCATACACCCTGTAAGATAAAAGATGTACAAAGACTTAAGTCTCTAGTACTTTTGGAAGGCAATGATGAAAAATGTCATAAAGTATGTATATAGATACCTCACTTGTCAACAAATGAAGATAAATCATCAAACACGTCCGAGTATGCTACAACCTCTCCCTATACCACAAGGTAAATGGTAAAATATTAATATGGAATTTGTGGTAGGATTCCTGAGAACTCGACAAAAGAATGATATTATTTGAGTAATCATTGATCATCTTACAAAGGTAGCATGTTTTATATTAATGCGAAGCAAGATGAGAGTTGATCAATTAACATACATCTATATAAAGCATGTGGTACAATATTATGGAGTACCCGAGACCATCATATATAATAGAGGTACACAATTCACTACACGATTCTGGTGGAGTTTGCAAGACTCTTTAGGGATACGATTACAATATAGCAACTCTTATCTTCCTCCTCTTTTGCATCACTCCTCTCTTCCTTTATTTCTCTATCCTCTCTCTTCGTGTCCCTCTCTCTTATAAATCTAAGCGATAGGAGGGTGGTTTTTGCTACCCTCCTGTCGTCAGGTGGTGGTTGTTGTGGCCACCACCCGTGTTAAAGCAGACGTACCTCGTGGCTCCCGTCTCATGCTCCAGTCGTCAAATCCCACGTTGGACCCGAGTTGGATCTGGTCGGGTATCTTAGACCCAATCTGGTCCAGACACCACAGTTGTCTAATCTTTCGCACACACCCTAAAATATCTAGAGCTTGCTAGCCGGTTAATATAGTAGTCATATTATCTAGAACTCTCTCGCACACACTCTAAAATGTACATAACCTATGTCTACCTATTCATTCATATAAAATAGGGTACAATCCTTTTCTAATTTTTTTTTATCTTAGCATTCTCCTCATCCATGATATACATGTATTTGACTAACTTGGTGAATTCGTTTATATAATCTCTCAACAGCTGCCATTCTGTCGTAAAATCATAAATTCCTGAGTAATATGTTCCATGATAGACGGTGGAAAGAAATAGACATGAAATGCCTTCTTCAACTTCTTTCAAGTCTAGTTCCCACGCATCTCCTTTGTTTACATTCCACCAAGGTAAGGTCGCATCAATGAGTAGTAATGCATTCATCCTTCCTCTTTTTCCCTCAACAGTACATCATATGACATTAAATATCATTTCCAAATATTCAATCTAGTTATCTAAGGTAAGTAAATTGCTACAATCTCCATTGAATTGAGTGTACTCAGAGTCTTGCAATTCCTTTAATATAATTGACATTCTTCTTCTACTTGTTTGTGCAAATAATCTATGAGCCTCTTGCTCATTTTTTGTTGAAATTCTCTCTCCTTCTTGTATGTGCTCTAGTCATCTCTCACGAAACTCATGTTGAGCTTCGAATGATAGACCCCAAAAACTTTGAACTGTTAATATTATCTCTTTCATCATATAGAAAGGAGAATAAAATTTACACATGATACTACTTCTCTTAAGTATCACTGTTTGGTTTATTCCTCAGATCTACCTAAGCTTTGATAGCAACTTTTGTAACATCACACAAGGTCTCGACCAACATAATATAAGACCCGTCAATGTCATGTGGTTGATACTTATGAACCGTTAACAATACGAAGGTGGTATAAACCATACAATCAATGACATGTCAAAACTTCATTTATTTATATACAATTTAAGATCTAATAAGGCAGTTGTACAACAAAAAGGAAAACATCACTAGAAATATCCTATCAACTCCTACCATCTAGGAGCAGAAGTCAAATTCTTGCTTTAAAGTCCAAACCACTCAATGTCTCTACTGTTTATATCTTTAAAACATTTAAAGAAAAATCTGAGTACCACAACCATACTCGTAAATAAATGTGATCTCTTCATAGATAATCATACTAAAAATATATATTATTTCAAATAAGGTAGTAGAAAAATATACATCATTTGTCAAAATTTACTAATACTATTTCTAAGCATGGATGCATAATCAACTACTCATCAATATCCATTTTAGGTTTGATATCAAGTACTCTATAGTGTAACCAACCCACTGTCATTCCATAGGAATAACCCGAACCCTCCTCTTATCCAGTTGTGTGACCTCCGACAATGCCTTTAGTGTGTCGGGTTCAAGATCTTGGCACCTGACATGAGCTCACCAAGTCTAGCCCCTCGGGTCTACGGGGCAAATGTATTTGGATACCCTACTAATGGAGTCATGCATTCAACCAAAAAATCATACAATATCTCTAAGTCTCTCATATTCACATCCTATGGTTCATCTCTCAAGCTCCACATAGGCATATCCACATCTACATCCACAACAATTATATATATCAAATTATTATGTCAAAATAACATATCTATATCAAATCACAAGTTAATATCAAATACCAAATGTGTTCTATTATATATAAACTCTTTACATTCACAACAGTTATATATATATATCCAATTATTATGTCAAAATAACATATTCATGTCAAATCACACATTCATACCAAGTATCAAATCCATTCTATTATACATAAACTCTTTACTCTTGCTGATTAGTTCTACTTATCCCCAACTTAGGCATGTCGTAACCGACATGAGCTATCAAATGCAACTATAAGTGCAAACTAGCTCAACCAACGAAGTAGCTAACATAACTCAACATATCTATGAGTTGTGATTATTTTATATATCCATCTACAATCCACCAACATCATACATTGTCATGAAAAGCATATTCATACATAATAGTATTTTACTTAAGTACAATGACAACCATCGAGCTAACACTATCAGATATGTCCATCTATACTTCACCATGTTGGTTTTGGCTGGTTCATCCATTCTTTTTAATACCAAATAGTCCGCTACTGGTAGGCGGACCATTTACCCCTAGCTGCCACTGCCCACCATCGGTGGTTTCGTCGTGAAAATAGAGAAAAGGGAGTGATCAACTGCTTTTTTACAAATCTTACCAAAAATCTAGCGGTTTCCTATGATTTTTGTTCTAAAATGGAGAAAATGAGGCAGGGTTCCTTACCTTAGCCCCTTAGCATATGAAACTGACTGTTTTCCCTTCAATCATCTGTTTTCGGACGGTTTTTCATTTTTCGTCGCTCCTCTCCCTCTATTTCTCTTTCTTCTCTCTCAACCTCTCTCTCTCTCTTATAAATCCCAGCAAGAGGAGGATAGCCCTCCATGTCACCAAGCAGTGGTCGTTGTGGCCACCACCCGCGGTTACAGCATACTGGCCTCGTGACTCCCGTGAGTTGGATCGGGTCGGGTCCGTTGGACCCGATCCGGTCCAGACTCCACAACAACAGCTTCAGCGAGGACTCTCTACGGCTTGATCCCTTCGTTTCCCGGTAAGTAGGGGAACAGATTGAGAAGCTGCTGTCCCAGGTTCAGCTCTCCCATCAACCTTTTCTGCGCTTGAATCGCTTCTTCCTCTCCCAACAGCACCATCTTGCAGGAGACTGACGAAAAAAGGGTTGTGTTGCTTAGTTTTTCAATGATCGTTCTCTGGTTTTCAGGTTAAATAGGACGTGGAAGGGAAGCATCTTTAGGGACGACACGTCAATGACTCAATCCTATGATGTCACCTTAAAAGGTGTAGGTCTGTATAGAAGTGGGCAGACCGTTCTGCTCTTCTGACTTTCAAATAACCGAGCTGCCTGTAGGGCTGAGAAACCAACGCAAGTCTTTAGTATTTACTTTTGCTTATCTGATTCGGTACTTGGGTGTGCATATCTCTCTCTCGTGTATATATATAGCGAGAGGATCTTAACTGCATAATGTCTTTTTAGTCCTCTTGATTTAAATAATTTTACATCTCTCTTATATATATATATATAGAGAGAGAGAAAGAGAGTGTATTAGCTAGATAATGTCTTTTGATGCATATAAGCATTTTATTGTTGAGGATAAAAACTTAAATCATTTTACATTTAATACACCAAAGTACAACTGTACACTTATTCAAATCTCTACCTACAACTTTTACTTATCTTTTCATATGAACATTTCATCTTTTCATTTTGAATAAACATGACTGATTTAGCGTCAATCGAAATGTAGCAATTTTCTTCCTATATATATATATATGACATTTTAGCTGCATAATATCTTTTGATGCACACAAACTTCTCAATTGTTCAATATTTGAGATTGACAATAAAAATTTAAATCACTTTGTATTTAATATACTATTTACAAAGGTGCAATGATACATTTGATTCAAAAATAGAACAATGAAAATATATGTATGAACCAAAAGATATTATACAATAAGATGTCTATATATATATATATATAAAGAGAGAGAATTACCTCATTAAGATTCATGCTAGATGGGTCATGTCTATTCAAGGTGTTCGATAAAAAGGTGAAATATTCATATAAAAAAGATAAGTACAAGTTGTATTTTTTCGGAAAGAACGTTCAATAGTCTTGTTCAATGATCTCGATTAGAAAAAAAGACTCTCTCTCTCTCTCTCTCTATATATATATATATATATATAATTTATTATGTAGTGTAGAGCATTTATGGTGGGTAAAATTAAGCCCGGAGGTGTCATGGAAGTGGGTGACATGATTGGTGATGAGGTAGAAATTTATAAACAAATAATGGCTGTCTAATACTGAATAATCAAACTTATGCTAGGCACATATACATCGGGGTATGTGGTGCATTAAATAGTGATTTAACTCAATTCACAGGGATAAATTGTTGATGGTGGAGGCTGTGGGAACCCATGTTGCCCCGCCCCTTCTTAAGAATAAGGAAGAGAAGAGAAGCTGAAAGATGAAGGAACAGCTCGGTCTAGCAATACAGCTTGGGCAGGTCACATCACTACATTTTTTTGATGGGTCCCGCTCTGGAGGAATCAATTTTTGGACATGCAGCTGATTCAAACTCTATTTTATTAAGGGTGCGATCTCCACTGTGAGGGCAAAACAAATCTTTTTGCTGTAAAACAATCTTTTTATTTAAAAATATCTTGATATTTTGATAATTTTATCTTGTGATAGTTTTGAAATTTCACAAAACTGACCGAGGCAGAATGGACTCCACTGCCCGAGGCGTTGGCCTTCTAGTCGAGGTTCAGTTTTCCTACGACCTTTTATGGTCGTCCGTCGGCCTTTTTCTCTTGGCTCTTTCTGCCTTTCACCCTGTCTCAACTTGGGCCGACTATTGCCACCTTCTGTCGAGACCTACAATAGCCTGTCTTGACATGGGTTGACTATTGTCGCCTTCTGCTAAGACCTGCAACAGCTTGTCTCGACTTATGCTGGCTATTTTCGCCTTCTGCCGAGACCTGTAATAGTCAATCTTCTTTCTCTATTTTCTCTTTTTTTTTTAATTTGTAATGCGTACCTTTTTACAGTAACAAACTAGATTCTGATACCAATTATTGGCGTTTTTGGTCGATTCTCCGACGTCCTCAACGATTCTGTTCGACTCTCCGATGTCTTCTATATAAGCTCATTTAAGTTTTGCTTAGGTATGCAGCAACGGATTTTTTTTCTTTTTAGTAAACAAGTACATGTGATCTTGTGTTTTAAGGTTTCCTCACAATAGAATTTGCCTGCAAGGTATTTAAGTTTGTATTCATTGATTGTATGATCTCTGCTTTTAAAGAGCATTGCCTGCTCCATGGCCTCTCGGAGGCTTTCCTTTTCTGGAGTTTTTATCTGGTTGAATATGGATAAGTACCATAACTGCCCGACGGTTTTGGTGATGACCATTTCGACTTTCTTTCCCGCACACATAAGGGCTGAACGATCGGTCTAACCGTTTGTGTGCTGGGATAAGTGAGAAGGATCACTATTTCCTTACTTTAAGACGAGATATTGCCTCAGGTTCAAGTTACGTACTCTCCTGTTTAACGATAGTTCCCAACCGTCTACACTCCTTGGAGAAGCACGCCAGATGTTGGCTGCCAAAGGACCTTTCTTGTTGCAAGGATCGAACCACAGTTGGATGTCAGCACCTTCGGCAATTCACCAGTACCCCTTATCCTATATATATATATATATACGTATATATATGTATAAATATGATCATAAGGTTCACTCATTATTTATTGTGGAATAAGTATAATTTTAAAAATATAGAATTCTCGAAAATAGATGAAGCAAAATGAAGTTACACTAAGACAAGAGTGAACATCAATGAATGAACATGATCCTATCGCACACTCTATCTATCTATCTATATATGTATATAGAGAAAGAGAGTGTATGGTATATGTGAGCAATTAATCTCTAAAATATCCAAATACATCCCAACCATTTCAACTCAAAAATTGTGATTGGAATTAAAAAACTAAAAGTTGTTTTTTGAATCAAGCATAATTATAACAAAATACAAGTACATTTTATATTTTAAATTCAATATCAACCATTCATCTTTCGAAAAAAATGAATAACATTATTAACATATAACACTGCTAGCATGCATATATATATATATATATATATATATATATATATATATATATATATATATATATATATATATATAATGGAACCATATGCTGCTCTTGACATGGATACCAGTGGCTGTTCAAATATTTTGCTGTGAGACAAAAAAATAATAGATCTCTGCCATTGTTTACAATTTTCAGCATTCTTGGTCTGCGAGGCAAACAAACAACTTTTGATGTAATTCTTTTTCCCATTTAAAAAACATAAGTTTTCGTATAGGAATTGTAAATTGTGCTTAAAAAAGCAAGCAAGCAACTCTATTTGATTCGATAAACCGCATCTGATCCGATCCGATCCCTTTACACCCTCTAAACTTGCAGCAAATAGCGTCGTCCCCTTCCGTGACGATAAAGCAAATACCGAGATTGGCCCTCTCTTTTTTTCCGCGCTTCCTCACCGTCGCTGGCTTATCTCTCCTTCCTTCCATGGCCGTCCCTTTCGAGCTCTCTTCTCGCCCTTCTCTCTCGAAATCTCTCTGCTTCAAGAGATGCGAGGGAAATAATCCAGCAGATACCGTGTTCGTCTTATCCGTTCCCTCGCCAAGTCAACCGTCGAGGATCACCACTCATTGCTTCGCCGCCTCACAAGAACCAGAGCATCTATCGGAGCTGACTCCAGCTTTCGTAGACGTCAAGATGGTCCGGAAAGATCGCCGGAAGATAGTGAAGGTGGCATGGGAGAAACTGGTTCGGTGGTCTCGCTCATGGAGGTCCATGAACGCCAAGGCTAAGACTGACGTCCTCGAGCAAACCAAGAAGGTGACCAAGTTCATAGGAACCCAGTTACTAATTTCGTTTTTCTTCAAGGTTAGGCGTAAAATATGGCTAGTTCCTTTTGTGGAGAGTTTTCCATTTTCACTCCAGTTGATTTCATGTTTTCAGTGTATGCATAGGTTTCAGTTTTACCGTTCTTTAATGGAAATATTTGAACCAGAAGGACTTCGTTTTATTCTTTTTGCTGTTTCTCTCATTTGGTTTTGTTACGCTAACTCACTGAAGCAATGTGGTGTTTCTGCATTGCAAGGTGAACTTTTTTTGTTTGTTGTCCTAATCATGGTTCTCCTCAACTATATATGTACATTAAATCGATTTTGTTGGATATACACATGTACAGTGTCTATATTATTTATCAGACCAAGAAAATTTATGCAGTTCGAGGCAAGAAAGTGAGAAACGCAAACTACACGATGCTATTAAAAGTTTTATGAAGGGAAACTGGTACTTTCAATGGCCTTCCCCAAATGCCAGAGCTGATAGGCAGTCAGGCGCCACAAAGGTGGAGTTAATGCTGTTCTAATGTTCAAGAAACTTTGATTGCTTCTGTTATGTGTGATGAGGCGAATGAGTTTGGTTGAGGGAATCTTCAACATGGGATTACTAGAATCATTTGACGAAGAAGAAAAATAATTCATGAACCTATTTCCTTCTTGTTTTGCGTATTCCTTGGCATTTTATGTTTGACATATTCTTTTCAAGTAGGGTACTCCTTGAGTTACACATGTAGATTGTTGTTTTCGAAGAGGACACTTCTTTTGTTACACATGTAGATTGTATAATCTTCAACATGCTGGCTTAAATTGTTGTTTTGTTGTTCTATCTCCCTTACGATAAACTTATCAACTGCACACTCTGTAGCATTTCGGAAGAGCGTTCAAATTCTTATTTCATGCTTAAAACATCCTTGGAACTTTAGGTTGCTGTACTTGGAGGAGGATCTTTTGGTACCGCACTGGCAGCTCTTCTTGCCAACAATAAGGCTGAAATGGAGGTCACCATGCTTGTAAGAGATGCCTATGTTTGTCAATCAATCAATGAAGAACACTGTAATAGGTTAGCGTTATATCCATATCCCTTCTTACTTAATTAAACTGAAGCTTCTTATTTTTGTTGTTCATATCTCAGAACATCATCCTCTGAATCAAAACATGTATCCAAAAGGAGGAGCCTCATTTATTTCTTTTGGCAGTTATTATGTAGTTTTGGCTAAAAAAGGCGTTTGGGTAAAAAGAGAATAAGTTTCAGCAATTATTGGATGTAGTCATGCCTGTTATGTCTTATTTACGGAGACCTAAGTGTCATTAATTTCTCTTGGCAATTGGCATGTACTGTGTTTTTGGCTAAACAATCAAATTTTAGGGTGTTTACTGATGCATAACTTTGTTTCCTCTTCTCTGTCCCTTTCCCATTCTCTTGAGTTGCAGCTTGTCCTTTCTGGTATAGGGTGTCCTGTAATGGATTCAGTGATTTTTCAGATTTGTTTCTTGTAATTTATGGTGACGCTTTAATTGGATCATTTGTCTTGCAGTAACTACTTATCAGACTACAAGCTTCCGGACAATATCAATGCAACGACAGAAGCAAAGGATGCTTTGCTAGGAGCTAATTTCTGCATACATGCCATTCCTGTCCAGGTAATTTCAAATACAAGTTCTCCTTCCCTTCTTAGATGGTAACATCTACTCTAGATGATCAGGAGTTGGTCTTTTCTCCAGTTGATATCTGGTTTAACAATGGTGCCTTTTAATCATGTTGCAGTTCAGTTCGTCATTTTTGAGTGGCATTGCAGAGTTTGTTGATCCAAAGATGCCAATAATATCAGTGAGTAAGGGATTAGAGCTTAATTCATTGAGAATGATGTCTCAAATAATTCCACAGGCTCTGCGCAATCCTAGTCAACCTGTTATCGTGTTGTCTGGGCCATCTTTTGCATTGGAGCTAATGAGAAAATTGCCAACAGGTTGACTACCTTCTTTGTACTGTTACCGTAAAGTGTCGATACAATTTCCACCAGTAAAATATTAAGTGCACTGTGGCATGATTACAATGTAGAAGTGTTGCATTTGCGTTGTTGGATCTGACAACCAAATTATCATGCAGGTTTTCAGGAGTATATTTCGTAATTAATGGGTTTTGGCAACTCTTGGAACTCTCCTAGTTGATGGTCAAAAGTTGCTGAGAACATGGTTCTTATACTTGGTTTCAATTCTGCAGCAATGGTGGTGGCTTCAAAAGACAAGAAGTTGGCAAGAGCTGCTCAACAGCTTTTATCATCTCAGTTTGTGAGGATCAACTCATCAAGGTATTTGTCATGCCATTGGTTTTAAACCCACTAGAAGATGGGGTTAATAGGATGCAACTTTGGTCCTCTAGATTGTTGAAGCTCAAGAAGAAATCACACATGTGCGCACCCACACCCACATGCATGCATGCACACACTTACATATGTGTGTGTGTCGCTATCACTCAGATCACATTAGTTTTGGGCCTTACTAGTCAGATCACATTGGCATTGGGCCTTATTTTTTAGTTAGGAACTTAGATTCTGAATCTCCTTAATGAAATCACTGGATCACTACTATGACTTTCCTGACTCTACTTAGCAGCGCCTGCTCCTCAAGGCAGCAGTTTCTGCAACTCAATCAAGTTATGGATCACTTTTCATCTCTCCCTCGCTCTCTCACACACACATGAATATATGTATATATATATATATATATATATTGCATTTTTAGCTAGTGCACTTGGTGTTATTTCAGTATTCCTATATTCATAATGTCCTTGTTTCTGAGCTATTGCATGATTAGAATCATACATGGATTTCATTATGTGGTAATAGTTGGGTCTTCTAAGTTAAAAATAAAACAGGAGTGTGTGTCCACCTGTTGAATTCATTTTTATGCTTTTGATGTTCTGCATAGAAGTGCATAACCTATAACCTTTTTTTGTCAGTGATGTTACAGGAGTAGAGATCGCCGGTGCACTTAAGAATGTACTAGCTATAGCTGCAGGGATTGTCGAGGGAATGAATTTGGGAAATAATTGTATGGCAGCCCTTGTTGCCCAAGGTTGCTCAGAGATAAGATGGCTTGCAACCAAGGTATGCTACCCATATTATAAATTATTCATAATTAATATACTTATTACTGAGTTTAGTTATTCATATCAAATTACTAAAGTTGTTAAGGGGGGTTCATTGCTCATTTTAATCAAGTTTCAGATTATAACAACAGCTTACAGTTGCATCTTGTACCTTGTATTATATAGCCTTGTCCTTCATGACTCTTGTTGCCAAAAGGTACATGCTATTCATTGGACGTGTGGAAGTTTAAGAGATTGTTGAGCGATGTATTCACTATTTCAATCACATATTGGTTATATCTTGGCAAATCTTGCTAGCGGCATTTCTGTCATGAGCTTTTATTTAAAGTGGTAGCTCCACCGAACTTTCATATTGGCTTGCACATATCTTCATTTTTGTGTTTTCCAAAATTCAGAACCAACTTTTTTCGCTCTTTATTTTAACATATGTTTTATTAACAGAGGAGGTGTTGTACTTGTATCTGCTCGCATGTGTTTTTCTCTAATTGATTTTAGTATTGTTGTTCCAGTGACTGGAAACCATTTCTTTAAAAATTTGATGGTCCATTTGTGCCTATATCTTGACAATCTTTGTGCTTCATTCTTATAAGAACGCCTAGTAATGTGGTGTTAAAGCAGAGAACTAATGCAAGATAAATTCCAATTCTGAATTATGTCTTCTCATTGTCCGTGTGAATGCAGATGGGTGCGAAGTCCACAACTCTCTCTGGGTTATCTGGAACTGGAGATATTATGCTGACTTGCTTTGTTAATCTATCAAGAAATAGAACTGTTGGAGTGCGTCTTGGGTCTGGGGAGAAGCTTGATGATATCCTAAGCTCGATGACTCAGGTACTGGGTGAACTAAACGTCTACATCAGACACTTCTAATAGGGTGCTGCATCTGTGTGGCTGACGCTGGGGTTTCTGATGTCTGATTGGGTGCTGACTAATTTAATTATTTCTTAACTAATATTTCAACTTAGTGATAATGTAGTACTATATCACGTAAAACGTCAAAGAACATTGACTGATTATTACATTATTATTGAAGAATGACTGATGAAAACTGTCCTTTAGTTCTATGAAATATGTATTATACTTAATATATCTCCTTGTCCCCTGCATCCACTGAAATTGCTGCATCTCACACCAGTATCCAGAAATCCATCTGTCACCCTTGTCATGACATAGCTAGAGATTGCTCGTTTGATTTCTTCTAGATCATTTATCAACCTTAATTGTCTGTAGGTAGCTGAAGGTGTTTCAACTGCTGGGGCAGTTATAGCTTTAGCACAGAAATACAAAGTAAAGATGCCAGTATTGACAGCAGTTGCTCGCATTCTCGACAATGAGCTGACACCAAAGAAGGCTGTTTTAGAATTGATGAGCCTTCCTCAGGTGAGTAGCATTCTCCTTTATGTTTCTTGGTGATGGAAATTGATTCTCCTTTCGTCATATTTAATCCAACATTCACAGAGTTTCGCCCTTGCATGTTTGTTTGCTGTCTTATATAGTTTTTATAATCCTCTAATAAATCATTGTCGAGCTACATAAAATCCATATTTCTGCAGATTCATGTTGTGCTTGTTTCAAAGTTGGAATTTAAGCTTCTATCTGAAATCTTAGTTGAAGTATGATAGCAAGCATATATTTGAAAACTTAATTAAAGTGCGCTAATCTTTTTCACCTCTTCTGTTTCATTCAGCTAAATATTCTCACATATTCTTTATATGATGTTGAGCTCATTTGTTTTATGTTGGCTGATGTGGAGCTTTACTTATTGATCTTGAATGTCAATCTTCCTCTTCTGTTTACATCCACGATCATATTGATGTGTACGAACAATTCTTAATTGGAAAAAAACTATTTTCTATTATATGAGAGATTTTTTGGCTTAATAATCTTGAAAAATTGACTGCAGAATCTGTTTGTCATGTATGATTTGAATTCCAGGTTGAAGAAGTCTAGTCTCGAGCTGAAAGCTGAATGCAGTGGGAATTTTGTGAAGTCCCTCTATCTTGACATGCAATAACTTTTGTGTAACATTGAGCTGAAAAAAATGCTGAAAGTTGAAATGGAATGTGAATAGGCCTAGGATTAATTCTTTAAATTGTTTCTTGCTGTATTTCAATAGCGAGGTTCTTGCCAAGAAAATGGTGTTAGATGAGTATTTTATACTATCGATTTGATACTGATTCCAACGGTGGCCTACTGCCTGACTTCCAGGTGTTGAAGTTCATTCTTTATTGCCACCGATTTTATCTGGGTTGTATGCCACCTAGCCCAACCTCTCTTTTATCTGGGTTTTGGAACTATATAATATATATATATATATATATGTGTGTGTGTGTGTGTGTGTGTGTGTGTGTTCTATACAACAAAGTCATTGGAGCACATCCAGTAATAAGGATTCACATCATTAAAGTGGGGCTGTCCGTGTGATTCATCATCTCTTAAGTCATCTTGAAGTCTCTAAATACGGGTGGATCATGTGAGAGAGAGACAACAATCTTGAATTACAACAATATAGGACCAAGATAGGGAGAAGGCACTGTAATCATGACATTTATTCGTATATGAATTTGGTTATTCGGTTCATTCAGTTTTGGGCCTTCAAATGCAAACCGAATCGATAAACTGAATTTCATGAAATTATAAATTGAAACTGAAGTCATTTTCAATAGAACCAAATGGAATCAGAAATTTTGGTCCGGTTTAATTCGATCAATCGGTTATCACGGAATAAAGCTCACCCGGAAGAAGCCTTAGTTGTATGTTAAGTTTTCTTAGTTTTATTTAATGCCTTGTGAAAACTTAGAAAGATCGTTCGCATGGAACGAGTTGTCTCAGATATTTGGGACATGAATTTCGTGGAAGTCACAGCTGCTTGGCTGTTCCAAAGCTTCTTGTTCAAGTCCAAACTGACCTCTAAACCCAAAGCTTGCATATAAAAAGATCTAATCCTATTTGAGCATTTAAGATCTAAAATTCAGATCTATTTACTTTAGAGGCAAGTTTCAGTTTGGGTTACATAACCGATTGGATTTAGGACTTCAGTGGATGGTGGAGAGGTCAACATATCTATTCTTGTGATTCATTGAGATTTTCAACAGAGTTGAATTTGACACGACGCATTATTATCCAGCTCCAAGTAATTTTTTTAAAATTTGAAGCATTTGGATTAAATTATGGCTGGGTCTATTCAAACTCGTTTCCATAACCGGCTACACTGATCAAAATGGACTGCTTCAGTTAAGGCTGGGCCATGTATCCTTTTCACATGAACGTCAGTTGATCCTACCCACATACGATGGATTTGGTGGATCACGAGCATAACGAGATCCAGAACTACACAAAATCATATGAATCAAATCCAGGTTCCAACCCGAATTCTTCAGAGTTTGGGTCGACCATTGCGTTGAGAATTACCCGGCCACGGTCACCCGACCCGTTTCGTTTGGGTACGGCAGATTGAGCCGGTTCGGTCCCGACCCCATTGCTGGGTGACACGTCGACCTTGGGGTTCGATTCGATATATTCTTTCAAAGCCGTCAAGTAACGGAAACGAATTTTTAACAAGGAACGAAATTTCCCGCCGAAGCGCTAGCTAGGGGCGAACGTTCTCTCTCTCTCTCTCGTGAACCACCGTCTCGTCGTTGTTCTGCTAATTTTCTCTTTCTTTTCTGTTCTTCGTTCTTGTTCCTTGAGAAAATGGTGTTATTTTTATGAACTTTTTGCATGCTTGTCTCGTGGCGTCTTCTTCGTCCTCCGCGATAGATTCCTAAACCAGGTTTCTTGCAATTGGCCGTTGTTAGGAAGAGGGACCATTATCGGTGTTCCTCTTCTCCCAGATCGTGGAGATCCAACAGAGAATCGCGTCTTCGGTGGGATCGGTCATCCAGATGTAAGAGATGGAGGTTATTGTGATCTATTAATATTTGTTCTAGAAAAGAAAGATTTGCGTGTTTTCTGTGGTGACAAGTCTGCAATCTGTTTTATTGCTAAACGGGCAACCGTTTTAGTTTAGGGTTTCACTTTCGTTGTTGATTCCTAATAATTATTTCTGTTCTTTTGGGTCTCGGATGCGTGCACATAGAACGTTAAACAGAATTCCCAGCCAAGCCCTAAGCGGAGTCATTCAAGAAGGTGACCACTCTCTCCCCCGACCAATTGGTAAATTCCTTGATCTTCGGAGTGTTGCTGGTTGCCTTGGAAGCCCAAGCAAGAGCAAGTGGGAAAGGTGATGAAAAGCAGCAGAGTTGGAACCCAGACGTTCTTCTCCCCTTCTCTTTGTGCTCTTTTTTCTCTCTATTTCAACAGCGACTATGTGATCGTCTCTTTTACAACAAACTTCACTTCTGCAACTGAATCAAGTTTTCCTTTTGCCTTAATTGATGGTCGGCAAGCGTTCTACTCAGGGCTTGCCTTTTTGAAATTATTTCCCTACGTCTTTCTAGGTTTCAGACTTTTAAGAATGATATGCACTTGCCCTCTATGAATTACAGTGGAGCTTTTATGTTTTATAAGCTTTATGTTAATTACAGATTTTCTGATACAAGGTTCTATTTTCAATCATGTTTGTTTATCCTTAAAGTTCATACAGTTAAAACTAATTTTCAGGCCTCTCGTTCCCGTTGCAGATCAAATTTGGTAGAATATTGCAATGGATGGGTGGATCCAGGTGCAAAGTGACTGCGGTAAGTACTATAGATGTTTCAGCTTCTTGTATATTGATTCTTTATCATCAAATGTCATCCTCTTCTGTTTCTAGAAAATGTGCTCATGTGTGCTTGTTCGTGTTGACATTTATGTTATGCTGTTTATGCTGCATATATTTCACCGTTTAGGAGCAAAGAAAACATGTTGCTTCATGGTGTTATTTTTTTTTCAACATTAAGGGCCTTCAATTCATGTATAAATTTCCTTTTGAAAGCTTTTATGGTTATGCTAGGTTGTAACAAGTCTGTTTCTGTTATGCCTGGTTCATTTCTGTAATGTTTTAATTTTTTGTCGTAGATCTATGCTTTCATCCAAAGTGGTTCCTATTATTTCCTGCTAGTGTTTTTTTTATGATAAAAAGCAATTTTCCTGTTTGTTTACTGCCTTTTCAGTTAAAATGGAGAACCAAGGCATGTTTGCAAGAGACATTTTAACTAGGATTTTCAGTCTCTTAGTGTGTAAATCTAATGTGCATTTCTGAATCTTGTCTAGAATCTCATAGATGATATGGTTTGTATATATTTACTCATAAACCGTCTTATATTGGTACAAATTAAACTTGGAAGCGGAGAAGATATGAAACGCTTAGAGTGGCAGATAATCACAACTGGTTTAATCAATCAGTTGGGATGCATTGTTCTCCTCTTACCTTTATGTCTTTCGAGAAAGAGGGAAGAACAGTCTCCTTTCATCAGTCATTAATATGTTGCCATCTGTTGGATTTCCATCATGAAATGAGCTTTTAAATTTTCCGAATGAAATGGTTGCTTCTGATGGAGGAAGTCATATGATGGCCAGGCATTGAGTTTTAGTGTTGGTTTCAGTATGTCCATGTTGTAAGTAAAGTATCAGAATTGTCCATGATACAATGCAGTCAATACTTATCATAACCTATCAGCTGTCTTGTAAATATTTTTTAGAAAACTTGAAAAAACAAAAAAAGGAAAAAATAGAGAAAATCAAGAAAGATTCTAAATGATTGTGAAGAATCAAATTAAGTGAGAGAAACATTGCCATTGTATCAAAATAATAGCGCATCATGATTTAATAAGTTAACAATGTAGAAACCAAATTAACTAATAATAATCATAATATTAACAAACAAATAAACATTAACTAATTCAAAATTAAGGGTAATCTAACCATAGGTTCATTACCAAATCAAAACAAACAAGTCAAGTTCTTAAATATCAAAAATTATATACATCAAATGCAACAAAAAGTTTGAAAAAATAAAAAAAACAGCACTATTAAATACAATGAAAATTTTGAGGAAACATGAACAAATCACCACAAGGCGGAAAAAATTTCAAACCATTATAAAACCAGTAAAACCTCCTCCTACAAGATGGCGGTGAGATGAAGGAAAATAACAATGCATACATAAAATGCAATAACATGTTAAAAAGTAAAGAAAACAAAATTTTCTACCTCAAAAGGTAAATAAATTGCCGTCACAAGGCTGAAAAGGATTCATTTCACCAAAATATTAGAATCTCCCTCTAAACGAGCACAGATATGAGTGAGTTGAAGCAAAAAGGGCCTCTTAAGGTCCTGCTTGCCCAAAAACTGCATTTAGGTCCCATGATGGGGATCGTATGGTACAATACATTCCTGCATCATGGGATACAGGCAGATACACCTAACAGGGCTGATACAACCCATGTATCGTGTCAATTTCTCCATCGAATGTGATGTGTATCAATCCATATTGTTATTTGTGGACCTATACTTACAACACAGGTATATATAGTTAAATTCATTTAGCTCTGCTCAAGCGTCTCACACCTTAAGTGCTTAAGGACAGCTTTAGTGGATTTAGCAGTACAGTAGCATAGAAATAGAACAATTATAAGTCGATAACTAGTCCTGAAAAGTAGAATGAATGTGAATCTAACAGATTTTATGACTATGAATCATTATAAGCAACAAATAGTGAACATATATAGCTTCCAAACAATGTCGTGAGACTTTAAGTCATCACTAATACCAAAACCAAAACTAAAATGAAGCCTAATTCCTCGATAAGTTAGTCATTTACATTGACTCTTAGTCGCCATTGGATTAGTTATATATTTAGGAAACAATTCTATTTTTGGTTAGGTTATTGGCACCTAAGTTTTCCATATTTGTCAGTTTATTATTTGTTTTGTTTATTGGCAATGCTTGCTCCTCTATATGTACACATTGGCGTGCAGCTATAAATGAAGAAGTATAAGCATGCTTTACTATTGCAACGAGTGAACAGTTAATATTAAGTTCATATTCTCATTTTGATAATGTTGAAGGAAAAAGAAGAAACGGATCTTTGCTCCTATTGGATCCATATCTGATCCAATAGGAGCTCCATGGTGTAACTTTTATTAAGTAGGGGCATATTAGGAATTCAAATTAGAAGCCGCTATAAAATAAAAAACCCTACACCCTAGTCATTAACGTGAAAGAGGAGAGAGAGAAAGGGGGCGGCTGCCAAGAGTGTGGTGCCGACCCCAATCCATTGTAACTCCGAATTTTATGATATTATTGATTGTTTTTCATTATTTGCTTTGTGTGTAAGAGTTTCTAAAGCCTGTTTTTTCCATTTCAGCTTCCTTGATGTTTTATATCCTTCTCTATTAATTTTTCTTCTACTGTTTGTGCAAATTAATTTAAATGTCCACTTCTCTTTTGAGCTTTTGATGTTCATGGCATTCTACTATGGTGATGTTGGAAGCACAGTCCAGAAAGGCAATGCAGAACAGGTTAGATAAAAGTTTCTATCAGACATATAGCCATCCACTTTAGTTAAGATGATGGGCTCATTCTTATATTATCACATATTGGTTTTATATACTTTCGGAACTACGAAATGTGCTATGCATGTTTTGAAGAGCTTATCAGCTAGTCTTCAACCAGGCCTTGATCCTCTGATACTTTTTCCTTCTGATTTTACTGTTACCATGTTTGATCATGACTGATGGTTTAGTGCTGGCTATGTGATGAATACCAGTCTCAGGGACATGAAATTGTGATTAGTGGCAACAAAAGTTTCTAGTGTTTTGGAAAATAAATCATGAAGGCACATAATAAAATGTTTTTAATAGAAAATACATTTTAATATGTTGACATAAAACTTCATTTTTGGTTTAATGTGGCAAGCCCATTGTTCAAGGTTTTGCAACAACAATATCTCAAGGCTTTGCATGCTGAAGTTGCCAACACACATGCACTGTACACTTCATGATGGGGCCTATCCACAAGAGCAGAAGCGCCTAATGGTTATGGGGAAGAATTTCATTGATTCTTGAGAGACACTTAATTATTGATAGTCATGGATTTGGACAGGTTGCATGTAATTTGTGACTATAAAAATGGTAAATATTTTCTTAGTACGTGTTAATATGATCTCATAGCGATGCTTAAATACAATAAGAACAAGTAAGCCTTTTTCTATGCTAGATGGGGTTGGCTGCATGAATTCTTTGTTCGTATAGAGCTCAATCTTATGCCATGTTAACAGTTAACTCAACAAAATCTAGATCATTCTTTATTGTCTCCTAACACTTTTATCATCTTTCTTTTCCTCTTTTAACATTTTCATCATGTAATTTCTCACACCTTTTTACCAAAGCTTCCATTGATTACTTTTACATGTGACTCCAAACCATCTTAAATGATTTTCTGTCATTTTGTCATCTATTGATGCCACTCCCAATTTGTTTTTGACAACCTTATTATGAATATGGTCTTTCTTTATAAGACCACATATCCATCTCCAATATCTTCATTTCTACCACAAACATCTTTTCTACACATTGATAATTAACTTCCCATCACTTATAACTATATAACATAAGGGTCTAATTACTATTCTAGAACATTTAACTTTCAACTTTAGTGATATCTTCTTATCACATAGAGTGTTTGATGTACCTCTTTGTTTCAACCAACATGCATTAATTCCATGTGTAACATCTCCATTCATTTTCAAATCACTTTCCTTCTAAGGGATGGAATGTGCACCAATCTTAATTTTCATGTTATGCAAAGTAACCAAATTATTAAACTTGCATTCCATATATTCTGTTTTTGTTCTACTAAGTCAGAATCCTTTATTTATTAATGTTTCTCTCCATAGCTTCAATTTCCTGTTAACTTTTTCCTTAGACTCATCCACTAATACAATGTCATTCCCCAATAACATACACCAAGGAGCTTATCTTTAACTAAGTCACACAGACACTTCTAAGGAGTGGAGTGTGGACCTCGACACGGGTGCGACACCGACAGCGACACCGTGTTGGTGCGGCATGGCAAAAAAAAAGATTTTTTTGTTGTTGTTGTAACTCACGGTTCTGCCATCTATGGTGTATTTATCTTACAGAACTTGATCAAAGAGGGAGTAATCCGTGAAGACGATGAAACCGAAGACTCTTAGTCGACTCGTGACCTTATCTCCCATGATGACCACATGAGTTACCTCATCATAGTTTCTAAAATGCTCCTTCAGCTTTGTTTTCCATCATCTCTCATGAAACTCTGCCAATGAACATAGAAAAATATCTCAACGCGGACCTTATTCACTTCTTTTTGTGTGGATATTTCACGCTTCAAAATTTGGTATCGATTTTGAAGTTCGGGTCTTTTTGGATAAATGGGTCCGCTCACTTGTTGTATCTTGAATATTATATATAATATATAATATTATATATCCTAGCCGTGTCGGTGCACCCAAAATTTTTGAAATTTGTCATATCCCGCACCCGCACCAGTGTCCGCACCCGTGCGACATAGATCTTTAATATACTTTGTTAACTCATCAATAACTAAGGTAAATAGATAGAGACTTAAAGTTGATGCTTGATGTAATTCAATATTAACTTTAAAGAAATCCATCATTTCTTCATGAGTCCTCATACATGTTTGTTAATATCTTCCTTATTCTTATATATGGCATAATTGTACTCGTTCTCTATTCTTCATGAACCTTTTGATTTCTCTATATTTTATTAAATAACGTTTTAAGCTAAGTTAATATGTACAAAAGATGTCCATAACATAAATAAAGATGTTGAGATAGATGAGTGGTCACACAAGTAAACATCGTATACATATGAGTTAATTAGAAACAAATCAGGAGTAGCACCAATAGAGGATAAAATGAGAAAAAATCATTTAAAATGGTTTGCACATGTAGAAAGACGACCAATGATGCTCCTATAAGAAGATATGAAAAACCAGATTGAGAAAATGTTAAAAGAAAAAGGGAACGACCACAAAGTGTTAGAAAAAAAAAATAGAATGATATAGTTTATATTGAGTTAACTGCTACCATGGCATATGATAGGACTCTCTGGAAACAAAGAATCCATGTAGCCGACCCCATCTAGTATGGAAAAAGGCTTAGTTGTTGTTGTAATCTTTTAAGCTAAGTAATATCCATCTAGCCTAGGAGTACATCTATAGGAATATTTTCTAGTCGTGTCTGATGAAGATCAAGTTAAATCTTGATTAATTAGTGTTACTATTTAGTTATAAGCGTATACATAGAGTCATAGGTAAGTTTGAGTCATGTATATTATGGTATTTTGTAATACGGGTCCTAATGGATCAAGAACCGTAATCCAGTAGTCACTTACTAGGGGTATTATAGTCTTTCAAGTTAGATCAGCCATATAAGTAGTCATTAGGACTGCCATTAGGTTTTAACGAAAATTAGAGGGTGGCGCCAAGGATTAGCCGACCAACACCTCAATGTCTTCTTCTTGTATTCGGCTTTCATCAATAAAGAAGTTTATGTTGCTGATTAATTTCAACATGGTATCAGAGCCTCTTGTGGCCGTTTAGTATCAATCATCGAAGAAAATCAACAAAAAGAAGTCGTGGGCACAGTGAAGAACCCGCAGGACAACAAGTTCTTCTCTTTCTTGTTCTTTTAAATTGGTATTTGAGTGATTTAATTATAAAATCGTTGTTAGATTCATTACCTCTCACCGTGAATATCTGCATTAGTAATCTACAAGTGATGCACTACAACAGTTCGATGAAATGTCCAAGAGGAAGTGAGACAATTGTTTCATTTAAAAATTCAATTTTTTAGTGGTCAACCGATTGGGGCAGATTTAAAGGTATTCCTTCAGTGAGATATCATCCGAATATGAATCTGTATAACATCCTCATCAGGGAAAAACTTCCATCTTTGAGTACAATATACTCACTCCTTAGAGGAGAAGATAGGAAGCTTCTTAAAAAAGAAAAATAAAATTAATTCTGAGACTCAACATTTGTAGGGAAAAATACTTATCCTTCTTTCACTAGAGGAAGAGGAGGTTATGGCAGAGGCAGAGGCATATCTGGACAGACACCTAAAGAGAAAGATAAGATCAACTGCTCTCACTGTGGGAAACCATGACACACCAAGGAAACTTGCTGGGAGTTAGTTGTAAAACCTACCTATTTTCCAAATAGAAACAACAGAGCATATTTTAGTAGTGATCAGAATGAAAAGCAGAAGACCGAAGAAAGTATACCTTCTTTAGCTGATATGAGAAAGAAAATTGAATTATTGAAGGCACGTTTGATTGATCCGCAACAACCTTCTTCATCCTCTCATAACGAATCACAAGCATCTATTGCCTATCCTTTCTCATTTCTAACTCAGGGTAATATAAATTCTTCTTATTCAAGGATATGGGTTATTGATTCAGGTGCTACAGATCATATGGTCAGCATAAGAGATTTCTTTGATAACTATGAATTGACATAGGCACATATCAATATTAGACTGGCAGATGGATCTCTTACGCCAATAGTGGGAAAATGAAGTATTATCACATCTTTTGGCACATTGAAAACGTTTTACATATTCCAAACATATCAGTAAACCTATTATCTGTCTTTGTTATGACTCAATGTCGTATAATCTTTGATTCCACTGGATGTGTCTTTCAAGAACTGAAGACGAGGAAGATCTTTAGTCAGGGTAATGAGAGGAGAGGCCTCTACTTTTGCGAGGGTAATAAATGTGCTGCACTACAATCAACAATTATTACTCAGAGACAGAAGGAGCATATACCTCGTTGGCACTAGCGGTTAGGCCATTTACCATTTTCCAAAATAAAGATGTTATTACCTGAATTTAGTGATTGTAATGATTTGAACTTGAATTGTGAAACTTGCCAGAAGGCAAAACACCATCGTATTTCATTTCCTTTAAATGAAGAAAGATCTTTCATTCCTTTTAATATTGTGCATTCAGATATTTAGGGCCCTAGTTCGACAACTTCTATGTAGGGATATAAGTATTTTGTATCATTTATTGATGATTGCACTAGGTTTACTGTAATTTACCTTATGAAGACTAAAGACGAAGTAAAGGAAATTATTCCTCTATATTGTCAGTTTGTACAGACGCAATTTCAGAGTACCATGAAGATCTTTCACAGTGATAATGGTGGAGAATTTATATCACGATCCCTTCATTCGTATTTTCTATTGCATGGCATCTTACATCAGACTTCATGTTCTCACTCTCCTCAACAGAATGGTGTAGCTGAAAGGAAGAATCATCATATTTTAGAAGTTGCAAGGACTCTCTTAATTGGATGCAATGTACCAAAATATTATTGGGGTAAAACAGTCTTAACATCAATTTTTCTTATAAATCGCATGCCAAGCAAGGTGCTCAGTGGTAATACTCCATTTCATTCCCTATATCCTTCTTAGAAACAATTCTATTTATTACCAAGGGTTTTTGGCAGTACATGCTTTGTTTATATTTATCAAGGTGCCAGAGATAAACTTGATGCAAGATCAATGAAGTGCATCTTCTTGGGATATTTGACTACTAAAAAAGGTTATAAGTGTTATGATCCATCCAAAAAGAGGTTTTATGTTACAATGGATGCCACCTTTCATGAAGACATTCTATTTTATGGAGTGCAGGAAGAACCTTCGTCAGAAATACAGTCTACTCAAGTGATCCCACTTCCTACAGCTAAAATTACATCTACTCATGAAAATGCAGGTGAATGACAAGTGTATAACAGAGGAAACACAGGGATTATCTTTCCATATCAGACTGTCACCCGAGATCAAAATTTCCAAAGTGAATCAGATTTACCTCCTCTTCAGATAACCTCTCATAATTCGGATATCAAAATTGATGATTTACCTATTGTAATTAGAAAAGGGAAGCGTGCCGCTGCAAAATATGCATTGGACAAAATGATATCATTCTCTCATTATCCTAGGGAATATTAGCTATTTGTGATGAATACAACAAATACTTTTGTACCAAGGACCTATGAAGAGGCTAAAGTATATCTAGAATGGAAAACGGCCATGGAAGAGGAAATTTCAGCTTTAGTACGAAATCATACCTGGGAATTGACAGAAGACTGTAGGATGTAAGTGGGTATTCTCAGTCAAATATAAGGCATATGAGAATATAGAAAAATATAAGACAAGATTAGTTGCAAAAGGATATAGTCAGTCCTACGACATAGATTACACATAGACATTTGCTCCAGTAGCCAAGATGAATACCATCAGAATCTTGTTTAGCTTGGCAGTTAATAAAAGATGGGAATTATGGTAGCTGGACGTGAAGAATGCATTCCTTCAGGGTAATCTCAGGGAAGACATTTATATGGACTTGCCACCAGGATACTTTAATGGGAATGAACAAGGAAAAGTGTGCAAACTAAAGAAATCAATTTATGAATTGAAACAATCTCTACGGGCATGATTTGAAAAATTTAGCGATGGAATTCAGACTCTGGGGTTTAAACAATGCATCAACGATCATACACTATTCATTAAGCAAGGCAAGAGAACAATTATGTTACTGGTGTACATTGATGACACTACACGTATTGGTGAGCTAAAGAAACAACTCAATATTTTATTTGACTTGAAAGATTTGGGAAGATTAAATTACTTTTTCGGTATAGAGGTGATTCATAGCAACAATGCATTATTCTTGAGTAAAAGGAAATATATTCTGGACTTGTTGAAGGAAACAAAAATGGAAGACTGTCGTGTATGCTAAATTCCTATGGTGTCTCTCAAGGAGGATGATAATAATAGTGCAGAACCATATGAGGATATCGGAAGGTACTAGAAATTAGTGGGGAAGCTAATATACATCACTATTACACGTCCTGATATCAGTTTTGTTGTTGGCTATGTGAGCAGATAGATGCATAATCCTTCCAAACATCATATGAGTATAGTCTTTCAATTCATCATATACTTGAAGTCTACACTAACCCATGATTTATTGTATACGGTGAATTCATCCTTGGATCTAAAGAAATATTTAGATGCTGATTGGGCAGGTTCGAAGACAAACAGAAAATCAACCACTGTGTATGTGGTATGTTTGAGAGGAAACATTGTATCTTAGACAAGGAAGAAACAATCAGTTATGTCTAGATCGAGTGTAGAAGCAGAATATCGTGCAATTGCTTCGGGCATGTGTGAAGGGATATGGGTTTTATCCCTCTTAACAGAACTTGGCTTCAAAGTAGATACTCCGATTACCTTTTACACTGATAGTAGAGCAGCTTTTCAGCTTGCCTTAAATCCTGTTTTTCATG
Source organism: Brasenia schreberi (assembly GCA_036023115.1). NCBI lineage: Eukaryota > Viridiplantae > Streptophyta > Magnoliopsida > Nymphaeales > Cabombaceae > Brasenia > Brasenia schreberi. Next base: position 1,959,104 of record JAYKKT010000046.1, read on the forward strand.
AACGAACGAAGCATATTGAGATAGATTGTCACTTCATCAGAGAAAAGATTACACAAGGCATCTTCAATCTGATTCATGTATGCTCAGAAGACCAATTGGAGGATATTTTCACAAAACCTTCATCAGTCTGAGGATTTCAGAAAGCTCTCCATCAGCTAAAAATTACAAACCTTCAAGATTCAACTTGAGGGGGCGTGTTGAAGATCAAGTTAAATCTTGATTAATTAGTGTTACTATTTAGTTATAAGTGTATACATAGAGTTATAGGTAAGTTTGAGTCATGTATATTATGGTATTTTGTAATACGGGTCTTAATGGATCAGGAACCGTAATCCAGTAGTCACTTACTAGGGGTATTATAGTCTTTTAAGTTAGATCAGTCATATAAGTAGTCATTAGGACTGCCATTAGGTTTTAACGAAAATTAGAGGGGGCGGCATGGATTGGCCGACCAACACCTCAGTGTCTTCTTCTTGTATTCGGCTTTCATCAATAAAGAAGTTTATGTTGCTGTTTAATTTCAACAGTGTCGATTTAAGAGCCTCTTTGACTTTGTTCTTTTGAATACGTTGATGAAAATTATGATTTATATGATTTATATACTCTTTTGAATTTGTTAGCTCTCCCAAGCTAATACTAGTATCTATATTTTCGTTAAAAAACTTATGAAAATAATTTTTGTATATATTTGTAATGTTTATCGCTTGTCATCGGAATCTTCTCATCATCAACTATGATGCATATAAGAGAAGTAAGATTCTTAGTTTTCTTATTTTGAGTCTTAGCTATCCTAAAAATAATTATTTTGCCTTCTTTTTAGTTAAGCTTTTATATAAATCTTCCCTTTGGTTTCACTTCACTAATGGTTTTTTTTGTTTCTTTCTTTGCTTTTTTATAAGCCTCTCAAGTTTTGTCAATCTTGTTGGCATAATGCAATTTTTAACAAGCCTTCTTTGCCTTAACTTTGTTTTGCATAGCTTCGCTCTACCACCAGTTTTCTTTTGTGCTGGTACACCTCTCTTAAATTCATCAAACACATCTTTTGTCACTTTCCTAATATGTTTTATCATATTGTTTCATATGTTATAAGCTGCACCTACATAATTCCAAGCATCCTCTTCAGGAACTTTCTTTTAAGTATATCTTCTTTCTTATTTTTAAGGTTCCACCATTTCGTCCGAGTAGCTCTACGTCTTTGCCTTTTTGTTCACTTTCTTCTTGTTAATGTGTTGTGTTAATGTGCTTTGTGTTAATGTGTTGTGTCGTGTGAGTCATGTCAAGTCTAAATGATTAATGGGTCGTGTCATGTATTGTGTAGTTGAGTTTGTGACCCAATGGATCTGGATCAGATCCATTGTGAACTGTATTCATACTTAGGGTTAATTATGTCTTTTAAGTTTTAAGTTAGATTAGGTTTAATATAAATCTAGAGTCATTGGGGTTAGAGCAATAAGGGGGAAAAGAAAATCTGGCGGCAGCCAGAATCAGTGGTCGAGTATGTCAGAGATTCAAAGGATGATTAATAAAGTTCTTTTCTTCAGATTTCATCAATGAAATCTGTGCAAAAGATGCAATATGATATCAGAGCATAGGACGTAAAATCAGAGGCCTGCTGTGATACTTAGTACCTTTAAATAATCACAAGTAAGTCGATACATTAGTTTTCTGCATAGTTAATGAAAAGAAGACTATAAATTCATTAGACAGTGTGTCAATATCAAGAGAACATCAGTGACAACGGGTGACAGGAAACCCTAATCAGTCATTAAAATTGAGAATCGTTAATATCATCACTAATCGCAAGTCAGATTAGTGATATACGTTGATTCACAGGCCATAAAATTAGATTCTTACTGGTTATTATCAAACGGCCACTAAAGAGAATCGTTAATATCAATAGACAACAATATTTTGAATCACGAGTTGCTATGGAATGGTGTAAGATATTGACTGAATCATTAATATCACCACAAGTGGCAGTGGAAAGTGTAGTGAGACATTGATTGAATTATCAACATCACCATCCACCATCGATAACAACCTGCAACAACAAAAGGGAGTGTTAGAAATATCAAGCAAAAGTCGGCTGAACAAATACAGAGATATTACTGAAACATGTACAACTATCATCATCAAATAGGGTATTAAGAAATCAAACCCTAATACCCACAAGTCTTGATCAAGATGGATGATAAATTGAAAGAGGAAACTATATTAACTACTTATGGAGAGGATCAGAAGGCTGAACTATTTCAAATCACAAACATTCGGTTAGATGGAAGAAATTATAGGGAATAGGCCAGGTCTATTGAACTTGTATTACGATTCAGAGGGAAATCTTACATTATCAGACAAAATTCCTCTAGAAGGAAGCAGTGCAAACTATGAAAAGTGGGTTAAAGAAGATGCTCTTGTAAGTTCATGGCTAATTCAATCCATGAACCCATCTATCAGTAAAACTTTTATGTATATGTAATCAGCTGCTGAGATTTGGACTGCAGTAGAAGAAACTTACTCTAGACAGAAGAATACGAGATTATTGAGAGGATTAGAAAATATCGTCAAGGAACCGGATCAATAAGTGAGTATTATGGGGAACTGCGTGAACTATGGAATGAACAAAGACATATTATGGAAAACAAATGCAGTCACTGTGTAAAAGAGAGAACAACTGAAGCTGAGATTCGAAAAGTGTTTTATCTGCTATGGGGAGTTTCATCGGATTATGAATCTATCAAATTAAACATTCTAAGCAAGGAAGAACTTCCGTCACTAGGAACAATATACTCACTTTTATTAAGGAAAGAAGACAAAAAAATTTAGAGAAAGGCGAACATATACAAGTGGAAAAATCTGCATTTGTTGGTAGATGACAGAGTAATTATCATAGAGGAAGAGAATCATTCAGAGGCAGAGGAAGAGGCATGAATCAATACTATGATGATAGAAGCAAACTCCAGTGCACACATTGTGGAAAGAAGAGACACACAAAAGAATAATGTTGGGAAATTATTGAAAAACCTGCAGAATATAGAGATTATGGCAAGAAACCACAGTATAAAGATTATGGCAAGAAACCAGAGTATAAAGATTATGGCAGTCATGTGGCAACCATATCTGAAAAGAAGGCTGAAATGAATCCAATAAATGAAGTGGCAGAATTAAAGAAGCAGATTGCAGAAATTGAAACACATTTGCGAGATCAACCTTCAACTTTCTCATAAAAAACAGAATCAAGTCCTCCTACTTCATACAGAATCAGTGGTAATTACTTATTTAAAGATTCTTCAGTCCTTTCTAATTGGATAATAGATTCAGGGGCTACTAATCATATGGTAGGAAACAAGTCTAACCTCATGCAGTATGAAGCGAATTCAAACCCTCAGTATGTAAAAGTTATAAATGGTTCGTTGATTCCCATGGCAGGAAAGGGAACATTTCAAAAAGATAATCTCAGACTTAATTCAGTGATATATATTCCAGAGTTTCCTGTAAATCTACTTTCAGTAAGTTCATTGGTTAGAGATATGAATTGTACAGTTACATTTTCTCCATATGGCTGTGTTTTTCAGGATTTGAAGACGAGAATAATCTTTGGTCGTGGTGAACTATGCAATGGACTATATATACTATCTGGAGATCATATTCCAAAACATCAAAGAGCATTGACAACTAGTACTACTGAAAAAGAAATAAAGATTTGCATTAGTAGATTATGACATTTGCCTGTTGAGAACTTGTTTCTATTATAATTCCTAATGGTGTGGTAATTCAATGCGATGTATGCCAAAGAGCAAAACATCATAGAGCTACTTTTCCTAGTAGTAATTCAAGATCAATTGTTCCTTTTGAGTTGATACATTCAGATGTTTGGGGGCCATGTATGATACCTTCTGTTGGAAATTTTAAATACTTTGTTACATTTATTGATGATTTTTCCAGACTTATATTTGTTTATTTAATGAAGTCTAAGTCATAAATCTCTTCTATTTTTTCTCTGGTTCATAATCTTATCAAGACTCAGTTTGGATATACTGTTAAAACACTCAAATTGGATAACGGTGGAGAATATTGTAATACTCAATTGGAATCTTCAATCTCATGGTATTTTACATCAGACATCTTGTGTTTATACACCACAATAGAATGGAGTAGCTGAAAGAAAGAATCGACATATTTTGGAGATTGCTAGAACTTTACTCCTTGAGCATAATGTTCCGAAATATTTCTGGCATGAGACAATTCTTACAGCGGTATATATCATGAACAGAATTCCAATTGTGACTCTTGCAGGAAAGTCACCGTTCAAGATGATTAAAGTAGAGGATAATCCATTCCATATTATTCCGATAATATTTGGATGCGTTTGCTATGTGCATGTTCACCAGCAATTTAGAGATAAACTTTATCAAAGAGCGATAAAATGTATTTTCATTGGATATTCTTGTGAGAAGAAAGGATATATCTGTTATGATCCTAAGTCTCATAAAAGATATATTTCTATGGATGTAACTTTATTTGAAACTACTCCATACTACAACAATCAGAATGATATTTCCAATTATACTCTTAAAGAATTAGGTCTTTCCAAAATTAGTGAAAGTGAAGAATCATATTAAGGAAACTCTCTTACTGGAGCAGATCAAATTCAAGAAGACAAAGGAATACAAGTATACCGAAAGGGGAAGAGAAATATTTTTATGAAACAACAAACCGAGATGATGAATAAGGGGGAGAAACAATATCTGCTTCAAATGACAGTATAGAAGGTTCAAATAATGAGAACCTAGATGACTCAGATGTTCCCATAGCACTCAGAAAAGGAAAGAGATCATGTCGTAAATATCCAATTTCTCAGTTCATATCTTATGATCGATTATCAGAAGGTTATCAAAAAGTTGTGTTAAAGTCTAAGATGTATCAAATTCCAAAAATTTATTTTGAAGCATCTAAAGACAAGCAGTAGGTTGAAGCTATGAAGTGAAAGATACAAGGCACGCCTTGTAGCAAAGGCGCATACACACGGACATATGGAGTGGATTACTACGAAACTTTTTCTCCGGTGGCAAAGGCGAACACGATTCGAGTTCTCCTTTCGGTTCTTTTGCCAACCTTGATTGGCCATTAACTCGTTGGATGTAAAAAATGCATTCTGAATGGGGACTTAGAGGAAGAAGTCTATATGGAGGCTGGAAAATTTGGGAATAAGGTATGCAGAGCTAAAAAAATCTTTATATGGTGCTCGAAACTGGTTCCCTCGAGCATGGTTTGAAAGATTCCACAAGGTTTGTAAAAGGCCTAGGATATAGTCAGGTCAATCGGATCACACACTTATTCATAAAGAAGTCTACTAAAGGTAAAATTTCGGTTTAATTGTCTATGTAGATAATATAATATCGACGGAGATGATATAAGCGAGTTGTGCGGCGTATTGAAGCAAAGTCTAGCCAAGGAATTTGAAGTTAAAGATCTTGGCCAGCTTCGGTATTTTCTTGGAATGGAAGTGGCAAGATCAAAGAAGGGTATAGTAGTTTCTGGCAGTATATCTTAGATCTCTTGAAAGAAAGCTGGAATGAGTGGTTGCAAACCCTCGAGACACTCCTATAGAAGTCAAGACTAAGCTTGGCGATTCCAAGGGTGGTGTTCTAGTAGACTCGAGGTAGGTACCAAAGGCTGGTTGGGAAACTTATCTACCTGTCCCATACCGTCGACATTGCTTTCGTTTGTAAGCATGGTGAGTCAATTCATGCATTCCCTAGTAAGAACACCTGGGAAGCACATTTCTGAGAATTCTTGAGAAGTATACCTAAAGGCACACCAGGAAAGGTCTCTTCTTCGGAAAACATGAGAAGAGAGGGATTGAGGTATATATCTTGATGCTAACTGGGCTAGTTACATTGCGGATAGAAGATCAACCTCTAGGATATTGCACCTTTATATGGGGTAATCTTGTCACATGGAGGAGTAAAAAGCAAAACGTTGTTGCTAGGAGTCGTCTTTGAAACGAGTTTAGATCGGTGGCTCGAGGTGTGTGAAGTTCTATGGCCAAAGACAAGTATTAGAAGAGCTTGAAAGATCGGGATTTATGCAAATGCACTGTGTCATTTGTGATAACAAGTTTCATGGGACATAAGCATCTCATAATCGATCTTATGGCATGTGGGACAAAGCATGTTGAGATTGATAAACACTTAATCAAGGAGAAGCTTGAAGAAGAGAGTAATTTGCATTCCATTTGTCCTAACCACTCGACAAATTAAATTGCGAGATGTTCAAAGTGCATTGAGACAACCTTTCGAACATCAAGTTACCAAGTTGGGCATGATAGATATCTTCGCACCAACTTGAGGGGGTCATGTCAAGTCTAAATGATTAATGGGTCGTGTCAAGTATTGTGTTGTTGAGTTTGTGACCCAATGGATCTGGATCAAATCCATTGGAAACCGTATTCATACTTGGGGTTAATTATGTCTTTTAAGTTAGATTAGGTTTAATATAAAGCCAGAGAGTCATTAGGGTTAGAGCAATAAGGGGGAAAAGAAAATCTGGTGCCAGCCAGAATCAGTGGCTGAGTATGTCAGAGATTCAAAGGAATCTGTCTAACCAAGCTTTAGGGGCTTGTTTCAGACCATAGAAAGCCTTTCGCAATTTAAGAGCATGACCAAGAGGAAGGTCGACACCAGGAGGAGGACTCATGTAAACTTCTTCATTCAAGTAACCGTTCAAAAAAGCATTCTTGACATCAAGTTGGTATATATTCTATTGTTTAATTACACTAATGGTTATGAGGATTCTAATTATAGTCATCCTAGCTACAGGGGCAAAAGTTTCATCATAATCAATTCCATATTCTTGGGCATAACCTTTAGCAACTAGTCTGACCTTATATCTTTTAATGTAACCATTGCTATGAGTTTTAATTTTGTACACCCATCGACATCCAATGATTTTCTTGTCCTTGGGTATGGGTGTAATTATCCATGTCTGAGCCTTGTTTAGAGCGTTAAGTTTATCCTGCGTAGCATCTTCCCATTCGAGAATGCCTTTAGCTTGATGATAAAACCTAGGTTAGGTTCCTTTACTTGTCGAAGGGTGACAATCAAATTCTTTCTTTGTGGTTCAAAAGATTCATAAGACACAAATCGCTGAGGAGGTCGTGAGATCTTGGGTTCCAATCTTGTACTATTAGATTCTATATGGTTTTCAATAGGTTCTCTAGGACGTCTTGTATAATATGAGGAGAAGGGTTCGACAATTGAATGAGTGTCATGGTTGTGTGTGAAGTGTCATTGTCTTCAACAATGTTTTCTTGAATAGGTTGATGATCTTCTGAGTTACAATCATCTTCATCTAAGACAAAGAAATCTTGAGGAAAAACAGATTCAGAGTTCTTCAAGGATTTGTTCTCATAATAAATATCATTCTAAAAAAATTTGACATCCTTAGACATGTATAGTTTGTCTTCTATAGGATCAAAACACTTATATCCTTTCTTATCAATACCATACCCGAGAAAAATACATTCAATGACTCTTGGTGATAATTTATCATTCCTATCTGTATACACAAAACACCTACATCCAAAAACTTTAAGTCTTTCATAGTATGGAGGAAGATTATACAATTTTTCAAAAGGTGAGGTATTTTCAAGGTTAGACGAAGACATTCTATTTATGAGATATACTGCAGTAAGGGTGACTTCAGCCCATAGATATTTAGGAACTTTACTTGCAATGAGCATGGTTCTACAAGTTTCAATGATGTCTATGTTTTCTTTTGGCTAGACCATTTTGTTGGGGGGTCTTAGTGCATGATTTTTGATGAATAATTCCTTTTGTTTCAATAAATTTTTGAAACTCTTTAGACATATATTCTCCTCCCGAATCGGATCTAAAGATTTTAATGGTGGCTCCAAAATTTGTTTTTGATCATATTGTAAAATACAACAAATTTTTCAAATACTTCGGATTTATGTTTTAATAGATATATCTATGTGAAACGTGTAAAGTCATCCACAAAAATTACATAGTATTGAACTCGTCCTTTAGAGGGAATGGGCGTGTGGCCCCAAACATCCGAATGTATTAGATCAAAAGCCTTGTTTGGTACATAATTCCTTTCTCTAAAAGGGAGATGATGCATTTTTCTAAGAATACAATCCTTACATTCAAACTTTTTTTCTCTAATCATTTTCATCAAGAGAATATTACATAATTTTTGAGAATCCAAGTGTCCAAGTCTTTTATGCCAAAGCGTAGCATCTTGGGCTACATTGCAAAACTCAAAATTTGGCATAACAAGATAGTCCATTTTGTATAGTCCACTTTCTCTATGGCCTTGACCAATCACTTTCTTCAATAGGTGATCCTGCACCACACAATGTTTGGATGAGAAAGTGACTATAGAATTATTATCACATATTTGTGCAACCGAAAGCAAGTTCAAGTTAAGTTTAGGTATTAGATTCACATTTTGAATTTTAAAGTTTTACTTTTCAAAATTCTCGATCTTTTTGATTTGTAGTTTTGTTCCATCGGTCGTAAACACATGTTTTCCAATAATCTCACAAGAATCAATCAAAGCATCTTCACTATGTGTCATATGAAAAGATGCACTGAAATCCAAGAACCAAGACATACCTTGAGAAGTAGATAGAGTATTCCCGGAGATGCTTGATTTTTTTTTAAAATCTCTTCGATGTAGGCTTTCTTTAAAAATCTCTTCGATGTAGGCTTTGATGTTGTTGGGCAAGACACCTCCTTCCATGGCTCCTACGCTTCCACCCCTTTTTCGAAGTAGAGGAAAAGTGGTTTTAATGTATTCACTTTCCTTACAATAATAACAAATAGTATCCTTGTTGGGCCATGGTCCCATAGGCTTCTTCGACGTGCCTTCATTGTTCTTGGCATGTGGAGGCTTGTAAGTCTTTAAGTTTGCTCCTGGTCTTCATGCGGCAAGCACGGCTTCTTTGGCCACATTCATATTCTTTAATCTTGTTTCCTTTATAACAAGATCGGTTAAAAAGGAATCTCCTCTAGGTCTAGGTTTTCTATATATAACATTTGATCTAATGTTTTCAAATTCGTCTCTTAATCCACGCATAAACAAGAAAAAATATTGATTGTCCAAAAATTCTTGAAATTTGTCTAATTTGTAAAGATTTCCAAATTTGTCAAAACTTCTCAATTGAGTCCATAGCTCCGAAAATTCGTTATGATAATCCCTAATGCTTAGATTCCCTTGTTTGAGCATAACCATTCTTTCCTTAATATCGATTTGAAAAACAAAATAATCTTGAGAATGGAGTTTTTTCAAATATTCCCAAGTTTCAAACGTATTTTTAAAAGCATTAATTTTATTCTTAAGTTTTTCATCAACATTTTGACAAATAATCCATGTAAGTTTTGCATTCATCTTTTCCCATAATTTCAAATGTAGCTTATATTTTTCATGTGCTTTGATGATTTAATTATCATCCAAGCTATCAATGTTCAAAATCGGTTCTTTTACGGTTCTATCAATGTAATCCCAAAAGTCTTTTTGATAAAAAATATTTTTTCATCGTCCTAGCCCAACTTAGATAACACTTCGGGTCTAGGATATATCTAAACGACTCATTTTTACCTTCCATTTTTGTGCAAAAATAAAGATTTTGAGCTAACCTCAAGTTTGATGCAATTCTTCAAATTTTGCACTTGTGGCACACTTTCCAATGCAGTCAATTTCTTCATTCCGAGGCTCTGATACCATGTAAATATTCGTCAATTAACGAAGGTTGATATTGCACGAATCAAGTCCACCAAGTCGCCAAGAATCAAATGGCATTCAAGTGTGGATGCTGATGTTCAAGAGTAACAAACACAAGAGCGGAAGCGCATACAAATGAGGCAAAAAGCAGTGCAAAGACTGCATTCTTTATTCAAGTGTTGAAGTAGTTTTTATAGACACAATACAAGTAGTTTGAAGTAGGAATAATGAAGAAGAAACAACATGGGGTAGTGCTAGTGCTGGCCAGGTGGCCCTGGCCCCTGCCTCAAACTTGGGCTGCACGGGCCCTAGTGGCTCGTGGCCCTATTACAATAACAGATTAATAAAGTTCTTTTCTTCAAATTTCATCAATGAAATCTGTGCAAAAGATGCAATACTTCTATGTAAATTCATAACTAAAAGTCAATGTTGGGTATCATTCCCTTCAAATTATCCTGTGATCCTTATAACACGATCTATCTCCTCTTATAAGCAAAATAATCAATTTGTGTTTATGACAACTCATTATTATAAGTAACTAAATGCTCATCATGTTTTTTAAAAATTGTATTAGCTATAAAAAGATCATATGTTATACTAAAATTTAAAATTTTCTTACCTTCCTTATTTAAATTTCCAAAACCATAGTTTTCATATATACCTTGATATCGTAATGCCTCTTTACCCATATGTCCATTTAGATCTCCTCCTAAACAAATCATCTCTGTTTTGTAGAATTATTTGAATCACTTATCTAACTCTATCCAAAATGTCTTGTTTGGACTTTCTTCTAGACCTACTTGGGGTGCATCAGCACAAACTACATTTAAAGTCTCCATTACTAATGCAAATTTTACCATCATAATTCAGTCACCTTAATGTTGTATGTCTACTACACTATTCTTTAAATCCTTATTTACAATAATACCAACTCCATTCTAACCGAAAAGCTAGAAGCTACAAGCAATCATGGTTTTTCTTTTGCAGAGTGCTATAATTTAAAACGTGTTTTTAATCTTGTTAGCTTTTTCTCCAACTCACTTTATCTCTTGTATACGTAGAATGTGAATCTTTCTCCTAATGATAGTATCTACTACCTCCATTAGTTTTTGATCAATGATATGATGTTCGAAATACCAAAGTGAATCTTGTTATATAGGACTAGCTTCCTTATCCCCGTATCCGTCCATGCTAAGACAGTGGAGATAGTCCTTATCCTCCACATCCGTTTGTACTTAAAAAGCATAGACCCTATGCAATTTGTTTACTGTGGGCAACAATATAGCGGGACTAACTTGTTACCCACATTTGTTCATGATGTGAGTGTTGAAGATCAAGACGTGTTTATGATTATGCATTTATGTATTTGTGTTTTAAATCTTTATGTAATTCGGATCCTAATGGACGAGAATATAATCCATTGGGATCCGGGTAGGATTAGTTTTACTAGTTAGGGGTGTTTTAGTCTTTTAAGTTAGAACAATGTTAGTATAAAACCCTAAGTACGATTATTAGGACTGTATATCGCCTCCTCCAAGGGACTGGGTTAAGCTCTGTGTCTACAGCAAGGGCTCTAATGGGTGGTTGGATATACCTTGTGTAATCATGAGGGTCGTTACAGAAAGGCGGGCTGGTGCTCTCAGCCGAGAGGGTTTTTTTGAGTGGCGATGATGGGCACGATTCTGATCAGAAGTGGAGTGTCAGAGGGTCATTGTCGAGTCGTCCAGACGTCATCTTCTTTCAGCGGTGGATAGAGCTCGGAGTGGCTATCAACACTCTATAGTGATAGACTAGGAAATGGGAATGCTTTTTGACAGGATACCTTTCCCGTGTTTTCTAACACGATTAGGATCCATTAGTCATTCTTTATGCTGGGAAGATCAGACACCTGAGTGGTGGCCTTCCATGTTCATACTTATGGTATGGTGCACACACGTCTTATTTTGTATAGCTGGTTCAATATTTCTTGGTAATCCAAAAACAAGGTTTCATCCTTTGGGAATGCTATTTTGAGAAAGACTACTTCAGGATAAACTTGATAGTTCGGCTGATGTTGGTTTGGATGCTTACCGCAGAGTGGGCCTTCTACAATAGTGCTAGCCTATAGTGCACCATTGCGGTTAGCTCTTTGAGATTAACTGAACAAGTTGTTAGCTCTCTCCCCTCCGTTCCCTCCGATCTTAGAAAGCCTATGTTTCCCTTTGTGTTTGAATGATTCTTCCACAAGTGTGTCAATGTTAATTTCATAAAACTCCACATGGTATCAAAGCCTATATGCTGAAGATCGTGGCCCGTAAGACTCGTTGAAGGGAAAGAAATCCTCTACAAGATTTACAACAGATTGTGTAAGTACGATTAATTTTTAAGGTGCAGTATTTTTGTCTGGAACAGTGGGCAGAATTGATGCAGTGGTGAATCAAGTGAACGTCTTTAAGGTGATGTATCCGAAAATCATGAAAAGTTGATCAAGTGGAGAAGACGACTTTAGGGTAAGACGTCTCCATTACATTTTTTTGTGTGTGAGGAAATCTGTCTACAACAGAACAGTAATATATCACAGTTGACATCATCTTTAATTTTTGGTAACCTATGGGTTTAAATGACATTAGTTGGGACATGATTTATGTGACATAAAGCAACGTTCCTTTGACACAGATCAATTGCAAACGGCCTGAGATTTGTTTTGCCCTACAATTGGTACTTATTAGTTATAGTTAATCTTATCAAGAGTGGTTGGCTTATATAGTAAAGAGAAGGACAAGTTTTGAGTATAATGGGAAAGAATAAGATTGGAGATGGTTGTGAGAGTAATTCCTTGGATAAGAATGAGGTCTTTCAAATTACAAACCTAAAGCTAGATGACAAGAACTATCTTTAATGGGCTAGATTCATTGAATTAGCTGTAATGGCAAGGGAGGGATGGGATTACTTAACTGGAGACATTCCACCGCCTCCCACAACAGATCCACTCTATTCTTGATGGGGTAGGGAAAATGCCCTGGTTAGTGCATGGCTTATACAATTAATGGTACCATTAATTGACATCACATTCATGTTTTTAGAGTCAGCAAGAGACATTTGACTTGCAGTTCAAGATGCCTATGCTCAGAGAAAAATATAGCTAAAAAATATGATATTATCGAGAAGATTCGAAAGTGTAGATAAGGAGGAAGATCAGTAAGTGAATATTATGCAGAACTTAGAGGTTTATGGGAAGAATTGCAGGTCTACTCCAAGACAAAATGTCAAAGCTGTATGAAAGAACGCAATGAATAATTTGAGGAGAGAAAATTATTTGATCTGTTGTGGGGCATCTCTTCTGAATATGAAGCTGTGAAAAATAATATTTTGAGTAGAGAAGAGCTTCCTACTTTAAGCACAGTGTACTCTCTCTTACTTCGGAAAGAAGATTGGAAACATCTAGAAAAGGAGACCAAAATTAGTCAGAGACCTCTGCATTTGTGGGAAGAAATAATTCTAATCCTTTCTTCTCTCGTGGACAAGAAGGATATGAGTGTGGTAGAGGCAGGACTTCACTATCTTCAGAAGAGAAGGATAAATTAATCTGCTCTCACTATGGAAAATCACGACATACTAAGGAGACATGCTGGGAATTAGTTGGATGACCCACTTACTAATAAAGCCTACTTTAGTAGTGACCAAAGCGACAAACAAAATACAGAAAGCAGTGCAACTTCATTGGCTGATATTAAGAAAGAGATTGAGATACTTAAGGCTCATCTAATTGACTCACAAACTCCTTCCACTTCATGTAATGTTGATTCTTAAGCTATAATGCCATACCCATTCTCTTTTATGGCCAAGGGTAATGTATTTTTGTCTCACTCTAGGATATAGGTTATTGATTCAGGTGCCACAGATCACGTGGTTAGTAGGCGAGAATTTTTTGATGACTATGAGTTAACTCAAGGGAAAATTAATACTAGATTGGCTGATGGTTCACATACACCTATTGTTGGAAAAGGAAGTATAACTATACCCTTTGGCATATTAAAGAATGTCTTGCATGTTCTAAATATTTCAATCAATTTATTATCAGTCTTCGCCATGACATAAGATTTAAAGTGTCGTTTAATTTTTTACTATACTAGATGTTTATTTGAAGAACTGAGGACATGGAGGATCTTTGGTAAGGGTAGTATGAGGAAAGGTCTTTACTTCTGTGAGGAAGACAGAGGAGCAACAATACAGTTAACAGTGATTACTAAAAAGCAGAAGGGGGAGTTACCTTTATGGCACCAGAGACTAGGACATTTACCATTATCTAAAATTAGAATGTTATTACCTGAATTTGCTCATTGTAATAATTTAAACTTGAATTGTGATACCTGTCAGAAGGCAAAACATCATCGTGCTTCTTTTCCTTTAAATGAAGAAAAATCCTCTCAACCTTTTGAGATTGTTCGCTCTGAAGTTTGGGGACCCTGTCCTACCACTTCGTTACATGGCCACAAGTACTTTATTTTATTCATTGATGATTGTACCACATTTACCATGATATATCTCATGAAAACAAGGGAGGAGGTGAAAGATATTCTTCCTATATATTGTCAGTTTGTTCACACTCAATTCCAACACTATTAAAATTATTCAGAGCGACAATGGAGGTGAATTTATGTCTCAAACACTCCATTCATATTTTTTAGATTGTGGTATTTTACATTATACCTCATGTTCCCATTCTCCGCAACAAAATGGTGTGTCTGCAAGGAAAAATAGATATATTCTAGAGGTGGCCAGAACTCTTTTCATTGGCTATGACGTTCCAAAAATGTATTGGAGTGAAGTAGTCTTAACAGTCGTTTATCTTATAAATCGTATGCCAAGTAGGGTTCTCAACGGTGATACTCTATTTAATTCTCTATGTCCTCAAAAATAGTTTCATTTGCTTCCAAAAGTGTTTGGATGTACTTGCTTTGTTCATATACATTGTGGTTTTAGAGATAAATTAGATGCTAGAGCTGTTAAATGCATTTTTGGGGATATTCAGCTACTCAAAAAGGGTATAAGTATTATGATCCTATGAAAAGAAGGTTATATGTTAGGATGGATGTTACTTTTCATGAAGATATCCCATTCTATAGCAAGCAGAAAGAGCAATCATCAGAAACTTATTCACCTAATGTGATACTTATTCCACCAATTGAAAATCAACCAGAGCCCACAAGAGAATAAGAGGAGATGCATCCTTCTCCAAAAGAGGCATAGCAAGTTTACACTAGAGGTTAAAGAAGGACCTTTCCTCTGCACCAGCCTACTACTCTGAATCAAAATCCTCATCCTGAATCAGATTCAACTCCGTCCCAGGTAAGTTCTCAAAATTCTGGTCTTGAACTTGAAGATTTACCTATCGTACTTCAAAAGGGGAAACGTGATAATGCTAAATACTCATTTCAAAAGATGATGTCATATACTAATTATCCAAAAGAATATCAGTTGTTTGTGGTAAATGCAGATAATACATATGTTCCCAAGACATTTGAAGAGGCAGAGCAACATTCAGAATGGAAGGCAACAGTGAAAGAAGCAACCTTAGTAAGAAACAACACTTGAGAACTTGTGGATTTACAACCAAAGAAGAAAACAGTGGGATGTAAATGGATATATTGAGTGAAGTACAATGCCTATAGTAATATAGAGAGATACAAAGCAAGACTAGTGACTAAAGGTTACAGTCAGTCATTTGGAATTGACTATACTGAGACGTTTGCACGGTAGCACAAATGAGCACTATTAGAATTATCTTAAGTGTGGTTGTGAATAAAGGATGGGATTTATGACAGTTGGATGTGAATAATGCATTTCTTCAAGGGGACCTTATGGAAGATATTTACATGGACCTGCCACCTGGGTATGATCAAGGACGAAAGTCAAACAAGGTATGCAAACTAAAGAAATCAATTTATGGCTTAAAACAATCTCCAAGAGCATGGTTTGAAAAACTCAGTGATAGGGTCTTAAGTTTGGGTTTCAAAAGGTGTGTCAGTGATCATACACTATTAATCAACCAAGGTAACAAAACCATTCTACTATTGGTATATCTAGATGACATTATCATTACAGGTGATGATACAAAAGGTATAGTTATTCTGAAAAAACAACTAAGTGTGCTATTTGATCTGAAGGACTTGGGTAGATTACATTATTTCTTAGGGATTAAAGTGATTCAAAGTAAAGATTGCCTGTTTTTAAGTCAAAGAAAAAATATTTTGGACTTACTGAAAGAAACAAAAATGGAGGACTGTCGGATATGTTCTACTCTCATTGAAATAAAAAATGAAGATAATAATGACTTGGTTGAACTATATGAAGATATTGGTAAATATCAAAGATTGGTGGAAAAATTGATAGATGTTACTATTACAAGGCCTAACATTAGTTTTGCAATTAGATATGTTTGTAGATGGATGCACTCCCCATCTAAATATCACATGAGTATATTATTCCATATCATCATATACTTGAAATCATCTATCACCTATAACTTACTATATACTCCACATGCATCACTCAATATAAAGATTTATTCAGATGCGGATTGGGTAGGTTCCAAAGTAGACAAAAAGTCAACCTCCGATTATGTGGTATGCTTAGGAGGTAATATAGTACATTGAAAAAGTAAAGTAATTTGTGGTGGCCAGGTCGAGTGCAAAGGCTAAATATCGTGCTATCGCTCTTGGTATGTGTGAAGGCCTATGGATTATATCACTACTTAAAGAAATTGACCTGAGAAAAAACAAATCAATTGACTTCTTTACGGATAGTAAAGCTGCTCTCCAAATAGCGTCGAATCCAGTGTTTTATGAAAAGATCAAGCACATTGAAATAGATTGTCATTTCATTAGAGAGAAAGTTTCTCGAGAGATCTTCAATCTTCTACATGTTCATTCGGGAGATCAACTGGTAGATATTATGACAAAATCAGTTCTAGTTAATGAGTTAAACAAAGCTCTTGTCAAGTTGGGTGTTTCAAGTCTTCAAGACCAACTTGAGGGTGTGTGTTGAAGATCAAGACGTGTTTATGTTTATGCATTTATGTATTTGTGTTTTAAATCTTTATGTATTTCGGATCCTAATGGACCACAATATAATCCATTGGGATCCGGGTAGGATTAGTTTTACTAGTTAGGGGTGTTTTAGTCTTTTAAGTTAGAACAATGTTAGTATAAAACTCTAAGTACGATTATTAGGGCTGTTAGGTTAAAAATAAAAACAGGGAGGCTGCGGCTGCCATGAAGAGGAGCCTTCCTCTATGTTCCCTTTGTGTTTGAATGATTCTTCCACAAGTGTGTTGATGTTAATTTCGTAAAACTCCACAGTGAGAACCCTTTCAACAATTGATTCACTATATGTGGATGAAGATACCGTGGTCCTTGCTTATTATATTCACTCCAATTGAGCTCTGCAGTGTGCTACTAAGAGGAGAAACCCCAATAAAATACTCATAATATCTAGAATCCATAATAGTAAAATCTAACAAAATTTTACAATGGCTATCGAAAGCCTAAAGCAACCCTCCTCCGTTCACATCTGGGCTCGGGACCGATCATGGTGGAGTTTGGCTATGCTTCAACATAAACAAATATTTATTCTTATGATGTGGCCAAAGTAGAATGTAGTTACTCAATCATATTTGATTCTTGTGTTATTTTGAAAGTTTTAAGATCCACTAACTGGGTGGCACGTTCCTTTTGGTGATCTAAAGGCAAAGACAGTATTTTGACCAGAGAAAGAGAAAGTTTAAGTGATTGCAGTTGAAAACAATCTTGATGGTAGAGAAAAGCATCCTCCAAGCAATGAGGTGCCTCGATCATTGGATGTTCTTAGTTTGATGGATCTGTCTGTGTTGGCGCGTCAGGAATGTAAATCTCATTCTGCTAGTGGTAATTCTACTTGAACTGGCTTATAAGCATCGTGTTACTTCCCTTTTTCTTTTGTACTATTTAAACAATTTCAAAGGTTCTTGTGTCTTATTTCTTCTTTGGTAGTTGGCAATTTTCTTACTACTTTTCTGTTAATTTGCTTTCACTTGACGAACATGGCACATTTCTGGATCTATGATATACCACTAGGTGCTGAATTTCAAAATCAAATTTAGGGCATTTGAATCTTTCCAGTAACTTTATTAATCTTTGCTGTAAAGGATTTTGCTTTAGGTTTTGTCATAGGGAACCGAGATCAAACCAAACCAAAACCAAAGTCAAGACTTCTCACAATAAGTGGGATCAGATACATTTGTTCTTACTTTAAAAATATTCTTCTTTATATGGTTGATCTTTATAGAAATTGCACTTGACTGGTTTCTTTTGTTGTTGAAGTTCTAAGTTGATGAAGAACTATCACTTGGTTTTAAGTTTGTTGTTTTCTGAAAAACAGTTTATCTGAAGCAATTTATCTTATGGTCTTTTTTTCCAATTATAATGGAAGGCCGAAGCCGTGCATCCTTCAAGAGTCAAACTCCTACTGAAAAAAAAAATCGTTATATACTTGAAGTTGCAACAATATTGTTGTTGGGATATACAAACAACTAAGCCTTTTCCCATACTAGACGGGGTCGGCTACATGAATTCCTTGTTTCCACATAGCTCTATCATGTGCCATGTTAGCAGTTAACTCACAATAAGCTAGATCATTCTTTATTGTTTCTTTCCATTACTTTTGTAGTCGTCCTCTACCTCTTTTAATACTTTCCAAATTTAATTTTTCATACCTTCTTACGGGCTCTTCTTCTGATCTTCTTTCTATATGTCCAAACCATCTTAAACGACATTCTCTCATTTTACCCTCTATTGGTTTGCCACTCCTAATTTGTTTCTAATAACCTGATTATGTATATAGTCTTTTCTTGTATGACCACTCATCCATCTCAACATCTTCATTTTTATCACAAACATCTTTTGTACATGTTGATGGTTAACTGGCCAACACTCAAAATCATAAAACATGGCAGGTCTAATTGATGCTCTATAATATTTACCTTTTAATTTTAATGGTATCTTCTTATCATAAAGAATACCTTATGCTCCTCTCCATTTTAATCAACCAGCATTAATTCTACGTGTAACATTTCCATCAATTCTTTCAAAGGGTGCATATATCATGAAGAAATTGTATTTAGTAAACTGGTTAACTTAAGCATCTTATTATAAACAAAATTGCCAACAACAATCCAAAACAACTTGAAAACCAGTGATTTTCAAAAAAATTGCTATGCATGGTCAACCCCTCTAACATACAACAAAACCCTCAGCAAATAAAAATCACAGAATATTGTTGAGGTACCCTTCATGGTGGCAAAATTCAGCCAGGCCAGAGTCGAAGTTCTGACAAAGTAAGTTGTAACAATTCTGAATAGAAATTACTTTATGATACTTAGGGGGAGTTGTCATAATTGCATTATACCTTATAAATCGTATGCCATGTATGGTACTTAGGGGGAGTACTCCATTTCATTCCCTTTGTCCTAGTCAAAAACAATTTCATATACTCTTAAGAGTATTTGGGAGCAGTGTTGTCTGACGCGTATCGTATCGCTGGGCTCCACGATACGGGCGTATCATATCGTATCGCCGTATCGTACTTTAATATTAAAAAATACAAAAATTATTTAAAAATTCAAGAAAATTTAGTAAAAATCTGAAAAAAATTGTAAAAAGAAAATATTATTATTATTATACTTATATCTTTCTATTTTTTCAAAACCCTTTTAAAAATTATAAATTACACTCATACTACTAAAAAACATAGGAGGACATCATTTAATATATATATATATATATATTAAATTATATAATATAGAGAGAGTATATGTGTTATATATACTCATACTACTAAAAAATCATCCCTTGTGTGTAAATCTTAATACGGCGAGCCGTTGTAAGGATTGTAACGAAGAACTATTGGAAAGATGAGAGGTTCAAGAAGATGGTTGTCCATAATTAATTGGGGTGGGGTGGTCGACAAAATGGGAGAGAATGGAAAGAGACGTGATTGGAAAGGCGCATTTATGTACATGGGTCGACGTCTCTTGGAATTGAATTTATGAAGACGAGTCAACATCAAGAGGGAAGAGAAGGGCATGCATATATGACGGTTCCCCGGATATCAGGCCGACGGTGATGTAATAGTTTAGTTATTTATGAGCCAGGGCGGCCACACCGGGCACAGTGGTGGATCTAGAAATTTGTTTTGGGTGAGACGAAGCTTTAAAAGTTCTCAATATTTTTTGAGAATTTCCATACTTTATTGAAAATTTTCTAAATTTCTAGTGTATGAGTGCACCACCCCACCACAATGTGAATCCGCCATTGTTGGGGCATCTCCTCCCTTACTGAACTTTTAGCTGTGGTCTCTTGCTCCTCTATACTGGCTGAATCGACATGTTGAATCCTTTTATGTAATCTACATGAGTTCTACGATTCTTTAAGTGATCTAGTTTCTTTTGGTAGAACGGCGAGGCGAGATGCATGCTCCAGGAATTGAATTCGTGACCTCTCCAGAAAAATTGGTAATTGCTTTAAATTCATATAATACAAAGTTTAGTATAGATTGAGCATTCAACATTGAACAATTGCATCCAAATTTACATATTTTGAAGCAAAAAATGAAATACATTTACATTTTACATATTATAAATTTCTATAAGCTTATCATGATCATTAACTAAATAATCTTCACCTTCTCCTTATGAAGATTTAAAGTTTCTCAATCACCTTCTACTTCAAAATCAAAATCTTCATCTCCTTCATGATGTCATTGCACTCTTTTCAAATTAATCCATGCAATGTCTTCTTCGGTTAGGAGTGTATTTTCTTCGTTATCTTCCATAATCCACTCATCTAATATATCAAAATTAACAAACTGATATCTTTGTACATGTAGTTGTCATATTTGCTAATTTTCATATGTGAGCAAAATGATGAGCTCCATTTCTTTGATTATTGAGTTGAGTTTATGACACCTCAGTGATGTGATATTGTTACTTGATGATATCCCCTTTTTCTCTTACTAAAGACTAGCTTTTTAACTAATGCTTGAACTCCATTTCTCACTTCCCAGACTGAGTTAAGCCTCACACACGTCGATCATGTTCAACTCAATGAAAGTCATGTAAGGTGAACCCTAAAATAGTGAAGTTATGAAATGCCCACTCAATGAACCGAGACAACCAAATTGTTTTTCATTGTTTGCGATTTCATGAAATTAGAAACTGGTAGCAGAAATATACCTAAAAGTTTGCAACAGAAAGGGAAATGATTTTATCACAATTTTTATTTGTTCATAAATTATTCTTATTCAATAAATGAAATTATAAACCCAAATTTACGTGTTACATACACAACTTGCAATCCCAAACAAGCATATTGGAGGATGCCTTGGAGGGAAGTGAAGAGAGGTGAAGAGAGGCCAGAAACCTGTAAAAAAATATATAAAAACATTGATTTGTTTGGGTGTATCGCCCGTATCGTACGATACGGTACTGTATCATACGATATTGTGCGATAACCTGTATGATACGATATAGGTTACCGTATCATATCATTACGATACGTATCGCACAATATCGTACAGGTTATCATACGGTGCGATACAGATAACACTGTTTGGGAGTACTTGTTTTGTTCACATATATGGGAACTTTAGAGATAAATTGGATGTCAGAGCAATTAAATGTATTTTTTTTGGATACTCACTTATCTAAAAGGTTATAAATGTTATGACCCAGTGAAAAAGAAAACTTATGTCACGATGGATGTGACATTTCATGAAGAGATTCTATTTTATATTTCAAAGAATAATGTTATACCAAATATACCATCCACAGTGGTTATGCCCATTCTACCTACAGACGACTATAAGTATGATGAAAATGAAGATGAAGGGTAGGAGCTCATACACAAAGAACCAACTGTAGACAAAGTAATTAAGACATACTCAAGAAGAAATAGACAAGTTATAATGTCTCATCCTAATGCTACTCTTGACCCTAACCTTTCTCTTGATTGGAATGTCAAACATGCAATATAACAGACTTTCTAATTTTAGCATGCTTCCCAATGTGCTTGATTTTTTCAAAACGAGGCTCTGATACAATGTAAGAAATCGTCGATAGTCGTATTTGGAAGCCGCCCGATCACGTATCATCAAATGTTATACCAAGTCAAATACAAACACACCCAAGAATGGGTGTTCCGAATCAAGCACAAGTCAACAACACAAATCAAAGTGTTGTCCAAGAACAACTTGATTTATTGATGGAGTGAGCAATATTTACAACAAGCGAGAGAGAATTGAGGAGTAAGGAGAGGGCCAACATTCAACCTTTAGGGATCAGGTCTTCCCAACAGCTAACTGGAATGGTCAGGGCCTTAATTACCCTGGCTATCCAGTACCCAAACATGGGTTAGGCCCTAGTGGCCCGCCCTATTACATGTTAACAACAATCCACTATATAAGGATTGGATATCTTGTATTAGGTTAAGGCTGAATAATAAGAGAGAGAGAGAGAAAAAAAGGGGGGGCGGCCTCCATTGGAGGGCCTGCCCTCCTCTCAAAGATCTCATACTCATCCTTCACGTTTCTCTTAGTCTTTTATGTATAGTTGAATGTTGCAAAACTCTGCGATTCTCAAAATGGTATCAAAGCTAGGTTGAGCATTCAATCGACACTATCGATTGTTGGTGGTAGAGCATACGTATTGGCAATGAAATTGTCCATGTTGAAGGAAGTTTCACTACATTGAGGCAAGATGAATATGATGGCATCGTAGAAGAAGCTATTGAATCCTATGAGGGAGATCAAGGGGCAGAAACTCATCCTTAACATCTTCGTTAGAGAGAGCGGTGATCGATTGACTCGTGTTGCCAAGGTCCTGGAGCAATTGAGTGGACAAGCACTAGTATACTCGAAAGTTAGATACACTATAAGATCTTTTGGAATTAGGCGTAATGAGAAGATAGCTTACTACGTCACAATGAGGGGTGGGAAGGCAATGCAACTCCTTGAGAGCAGGTTGAAGGTGAAGGAATATGAATTCAAGAAGAGGGTCCTTCATGACATCGTGAAAAAAATTGGACATGCTATGACCTTTCACCATAAATGAAGGCACATAAATGAGTAAAATCTTGGAAAGTTCATGATGGGTGCGCTAGAACGAAGCCGAAAGGAAGAGCACAATATTGAAGAGAAAGTCATATACATTGACTTTATTGTTGTTTCCGTATGTAAAAAGACTTGCCATTCTTGATTCATTGAATCCCCTGTGCTCAAAAAAGGAAGATAAAGATCGCTTTCCTCATTTTGTGGGAAAGCAAATCATGAAAAAGTAATCAAAATCAAACTTGACTTTGAATTTTGAAATCCAAAAATCTAAAAAAGTTTCCACAATTTGTGGAAAAGTGATTGATTTAGGATAAGAAGAAAAAGATGTTAAATTCCAAAAAGGAAGGAGATCTTCCATGATTTTAGGAAGGTAAAAAAAGGCAAAAAATGGGAAAGCATCATCTTTAATTATTGGTATATGCAATGATGTATTGCATCTATTTCCTTGTTTAGCGACATGTCTGGATTGCTCTTAGTATAACACTGTGCATATTTTGTGATCATGAAGGCATTCAAGGCCTTTGGATCAGTCACTCTTTTGGTCTATGCTTATTGAAAGTACTATTTAACCAGAGGGTGATGGTCATATTCTGTGGTAGTTGTAACAGAGCAGAAAGACGATGAAAACAAGAATGGTGAAAAGTTTGCAGTAAGGAGGGTTGTTGAAGTGAACAACTAAGTAGGCTGGTGAAAGAATGTTACAGCTATGAAGGTTGTTGAAAAATGTTACAACCATGAAGGTTGCTTAAGAAAATGTACAACCAGGAAGGTTGAAAAAGGTGTGCAGCCAGAAAGGCTGAAAACATAACACACCTTGAGAAGAACAACACGCGTTCAAATGCTGCGATGATAGGAAAAAATATTGCTAAGAAGAGCTCGTGTGTGAGAGCAAACTAGAGTGTCATCTATTGTTGGTTACCCATAATGCAACACAGAATCGTGTTGTTGTGGTGTTGGAAGGAGCATCACTAGATGGTAGTTGGTGTCTCGTTGAGAAGCATAACCTCATTCTTGTTCGTGTACTGCAAATGGTGCAGTCAAAGCTGTTGTTAGGATGCTGAAGAAGTATGGCCTCAAGTAGAAACCAAGAGAGAAGCATGTTGCTGCAGAAGAAAGGGAAAGCAAAAGCACAACAAGGATCTATATTTCTGTGCATTAACTTTGAAGCCTAACTATGTTCGTGCATGGGCAAATATGGGCATTAGTTTCGCTAATCACTTGCAACTCTCTTGTGGATGCATTTTTATCATCATTGGCGAAAGCAATTATGTCAAATTAAAAGTAAAGCTTGGACAATGGCACTGACTTCTATTAAAGAAAGTGGGATATCCTTGAGGCATGTGTGTTGGTATCGGTTGTTGAACATTTCCTCATAAAGAAGTCATGAGAAAATATCCAAAACCTCTAGGTACGATCTATTATTGATGAGAAAAGAGAAAGCAGGTGATTAGTGCTAGCACAACAGAAAAAGAGAAAGGGTAGAGAAGACCCAAGCTGAAGATGTTGATGTTGCTTCCACAGAAAATTCAAAGATGACTGTAGTTGCTTGAAAATAAAGAGACTGGAAGAAGAAATTGAAGATAGAGTGTTGAAAACTGCAAGGCAATTTTGTCACAACAGTTACTTGAAAAATAAAATCATTATGTAAAAGAGGTTGGTTGACAGTAAAGCATCATGGAATCCCAGATATTGAGTTGTTGAAGTAAAGTGAAAATTAGAGAAGAAAGAGAGGGCAACGACTCCAAGGGGGACTGAACATGCCAAATTCCATCTCCTACATTATATTGTGTAAGCATCAACTATAGCCACAAAGGCGCATTATGGAAGTGTATATGGTAGAGACAGGAGCCAACACACGGGCCGCAACGAGAAAGGCGCAAAAAAGCTGATCAAAGTGTGTATGGTGGAGATAGTACTTCTAACCATAAAATCAACTTTCTCAATAATATAGAACATGATACGTGAAGAAACTAGCAACCTTAGAGAGATTAGAATTTCATGATTGAAAAGAAAAAGAGAGGTTTGTCCAATTTCATCTTCTAATGATTGAAAAGAAGAAAGTAAGAGAGAGGCAACCCAATTCAATCTTCTATCTTTTTGGAGACCATACTTTATGATTGAAAGAAGAAAGAGAGAGAGGGGTGGGTACACCAAGAAAAGTAAGCTTACCCAATTCCATCTTCTATCAAGTGTGTGGTTGGTGGTTTTATCATCATAGTTATCCGTAAGTGTGATGAAGTAAGAACAAGTTTTTCGGCAAGTTTGGAGTTCCAAGTATCTCACTCTCAACTTGAGAGAGGTGTTTAAGAATCTGTTGTTTTAGTAATTATACTATTTTAAGGTATTATTGTAATAATCCTTATTATTAAGGGCATTTTAGTCATTTTATATTCAACTATCCACTGTATAAGGATTGGACATCTTGTATTAGGGTTAATGCTGAATAATAAGAGAGAGAAAGAGGGGGCGGCCTCCATTGGAGGGCCTATTCTCCTCTCCAAGATCTCATACTCTTCCTTCGTGTTTCTCTTACTTTTTTTTTTATGTACGATTGAATGCTGCAAAACCCTGCGATTCTCAACATATCAATATCTTAAGTTTAATTTCGGTTAACAGCTTCATGTATGAGTTTAACCACTTTTCTCACTTTAAACTCAAAAGTATTAAAATTGTTAGGTTAGTAGCTTACTATCTTGTCAGGATCCTTTTTTATAGCTGGTGTTGCATGTATATGTGGGGATGTCTTCTATAAGTAATTCTTTTCACTTAATTGTGTAAAGATTGATAGTAGAATTCCTCCCTTAAGACATGAGTTTTAGTGACAAATTATTCTTTTGCTCTCAATAGATGGAAAGCTGAAGCTGAAGCTGATTTGGTTTATGATATTTGTTATTTTCTATCACTTGGGGTCTGTATCTTTCATTATTTAGATTAAGCTTCAATCACATGCATTTATTTTTGCAGGGGGGATGACGGAATCTCTGATTCAGTTATGCTGCCTGATGGTAGAGGCAATGGAGCGCACCTTACATTCTCTGTTCTTTTTCCTCTAGTGGCATGTGGTCAATGCCAAAGTGCTAGATGTCACCATTCTTGCCGTGGTCATGTGTGTGCTCCTCCTGACATGGATCAATTTCATTGGGATTTGGAATAGTCAAGACCTTTTGTAACTGCATCTATTGATTCAGAAATGTGAATATATTCCGCTAATAAACATTTCTATCAGAATGTTGAGTTTGTTAGAAATATCCCAGCTTTTCTCATTGAACAAAAGAGTAGTTAATTATGTTTGAATAGTAATCGTATGCTTTCTCAAAATATTAGATGTATCTCCAGAAAACACTGGATACGGATGGCATTTTGAAGCTTTCTCTGAGTCAAGGATACGTAAGTGTGTTAGTAATTCTTTATGTACTTTTTAAACTAAAAATTCTTCTATTGCAATGCAGATGGTGGAGATGAAGTCTTCGATATATAAAGTCTCACCGTCCAGGAATATCATGATGATAACCTACCAGAGGATGCTTAAAAGCTTAGTTTATTAGAGGAAATGTCTTCTGAGGATGGTAAGCATATTTCATTCCTGACGTGTAGGTTCCTTGCGGTAATCTGTTGGCTGTACATTTTGCTTATGTATATATTTCTTTCTGTTTTTGCTTTGGCATCATTTGATATGCATGCATGGTCTATTTTTTTAGGTAAGACTTAGTCGCACCCCAGTAGCATAAAATTCTGAGGCTAGGAATGCAATACGGTACTTGTTAGAAGGGAAATGTGAATAGCTAGAACGATGCATTTCCAGAGTGCTCTCTCTCTATGTATATATGTATGTATTCGCCCTGTTCACTACTTGCTTATGATGTGTACGGGCGGATGATTTAATGTTTCACCAGAAAAAGAAAAACTCTGCTCTGTGAACTTTTCTTCTATTCATGAATGATGTTATCGTATTACCCCCTTCTTCACCTTTCTGTGTTAAGAGTCTGTTCCCACAGGAGTGATAAGGAAAATTGGTTGGTCTTAGGATCAGTTTTGTAGGGTAATTGGTGCGTCTCTTTTTGGTGGCTGGCAATCAGTAAGACGTGTTTGGAACATGAGTAACTCCGACATCGATAGTGTTTTATCCACCTGTTCCTGTTTCTTGAGCATATCCTCCATTAACTTGGTAAGGAAAACCCTTAAAAATATCAAGCTTCAGAAAACAAGGATCGGAGGTAAGAATCAGTCCAGCTATGTTGTCTGCGGTTGTTTGTGTTTTCCATGAACTTTCAGTTGAGAATTTCGAAGATATTTTAATGGAGAATCAAAGTAAGCTGTTAGGTAATTCAAGTGTGTCCATGATAAGCATATGAATTAAGTACCGATACTAGTTGGACTATGTTTAGGTTATCTCAATAAGTTCATGTGCTGATGTGACTTTGCACTCAAAGATGAATTGAGTTTTGCTTGATATTTCGTTCTTTAAAAAAAATCCAATATTGACAAGTTCAAAAAAAGTTGTTCTAATGAAGAACCGAAGGCAGTCAAATTGTCAAGGTAAATTCAGGTGTTGTCCATGATAATCATAGATATGAATATTAATTGCTCTATTATTTTAGGTCATCTCTAAGTTCCAAGTTGTCCTTTATGTGGAAATTACGAAGATGTCTTTTGGAAATTACGAAGATGCCTTGATCTCAAACTTGCACAAGTATAAAAAACTTCAGCATATGTTTCTCCATCTCCCCTGGGATTCCTGACATCCGTTTCACCATGTGCTCAACACACTGCCTGCAGGCTGAACTCGATCACAAATTATTCCTGTAGTGTAAACTACTTTGATTAGTGCTATGGTAAAGATGGGGACATTTCTTAGATTAGCCAAAAGGGAGGAACCGATTTGAAAATGGCTAGAAAAGGGGAAGATACTACCAAAACCAAGCCCTTCTACACTAATTTTGAGACTAATGAATTCTTGTCGGTAATGTGCATGATCGTATATTAGGAGAAACTGAGAACTGTTAGACAACCTCTTATGTCGGACTCTACTAAACAATCATCGTCGTTTGTGCAATATGGACAACACAGATCGAGTCGCGTATCAATATCAATGCGAAGATCAATGATATTTAATATACATGATACAATATTAGACACGCGATTTCATCACCACCATTCGTTTGATCACACGAGTGATATTTAGTCAAGCAAGCAGCTCCCACTCTTTGTTCTAGTATTAGTATTTAAATTTGAAAAGCAAGTATTGTTTTATAGCTTTCTTCCATTACTTATGAGGCCTTTGTTCTACCTCTTTGAGAGTGTTTTTTCACTAAGAAACGTTTCAAATATCCACACCACCTTACGTGCAACTCTTATTATATATCTTATGGTACTCCTCACACTTTTCGTAAATGACCATTTTTTCTGGTGTTGCCACATATCTACTTATATATTTGTTTTTGTTCAAATATCACAGAGTATAGCTATTGATAGGCGGGGAGATCTGCTCCAAAATTTCGTAGCATAGGCTAGAATCCTGGCCTGTAGGGCTTCTGTTGGAATTGGCTTGTAAAAAAGGTTAGTACGTAATCCAACTCTAGCTGCTGTCAGTCAGCGGGAGCTTTTCAATTAAGCTAAACCCTTAGGGGAATTTGCGCAGTGGTCTTTAATACTTTAGAGCATGTGGTGGCAGCTTCCCATACGTGGCCAGGCAGTGGGGTCAATCTTTTTGTTCCATGCTTCGTTAGCTTTATCAATGCATACCATCAAGTTGCAGTCAAATCTCCAAAAATAACCAAACGATCGCATCTATGCTCGCCTGACTGCATCTATTTCAAGATCTTGTGTGTTTTTGCTTTTCAGGATAATCTCAACAGCTGGCAAGATTGAAGAACCATCTCCGGACAGCCCACAATGTGGTGGCTTCCACCTAATGACATGACCCATCTATTATTTCGGTAACAGCCCCAATCTCACACTTCTACCCTTTATCCTTGTTCACTTTTTTTTTTTCATTTAAGCAACTTGGGGTCTGGCCGAGCTTTACAAGGTCGAGAATACAGAATACTTGATACACATCGAGGCGCTAGATAAAAAATATTCCCTTGCTGTATATCTCTTAGTTCAACCCTTGATCTACCGGTAGCAGATCTACATCGAGGTGAGGTGGGGTGGCATCCCCATCTGAAATTCGAAAAGCCAATGACAAAGTTAAAGGGTACGATTGAATATATGGTTACTATACATAGTTGGCTCTCATCCTAGATGGCCAAATGGGCACATCACGATGGTTACAAAGAACCATGGTCTCATATTTGATTCTCGAGTGATACTTGATAAGGTTTTTGTGAGAGGTAGAATAATAATATGAGAGAGACATAGGTGCTTAGGTTTTTGTATGAAGTCCTTACGTTTAGTTTATATGGCCCACCTCCTGCTATCAAAGTTTTTTATTGAAATTGGGATTATGAAACCATAATTTCATGTCAATAATGAATTTCATGTTTGATGCACAATATAATTCAGAATTGCGAGTAAAAAAATAAGGTCTAGTTTATGTAAAGTAAAACCTTGTATTTATCCTTAAAATGTAATTTTCTCCTTTGGAAAATATCCGCTACTTATGCACAAGCTATGAGTGTCAATTTGCATACCAAGTTTCACTTGCCTAAACTTCTCACATAGTAGGGCTTGTCAATACTCCCCTCCTAACCCTGATACATGTATACATACAAAGACAAGCAATACACAGTTATCATACAAAAGCTCTGGTGTAGGAACATATTGATGATCCAAGTCTTCCAATCGTTAGAATAATGTAGAATGTGTTCTCATTCGTTTCCAAAGGTTTAGTCTCCATTAAAGAGGACCTTGCATCTTTTTCTTCTTGATGTGGTTCATGTTTCCAATGAATGCCAACATCTCTCTTTGGAGTTGAAGGATGAGGTTCCTTGCAATCTCTCACCTTGTTCGAAAACTACTGAATGACAAAATAAGCTGTCTGAGGGCTGATCAGCACAGCGAAAGTCTGCTCATGGTTTGAGCTTCAGGGCGCTACCCTGCTGCATGAGCGGACACCGTGACTAGGCCGTAGATATGAGGGTCTGGTCTAGCATAAGAGTTTTTTCTAGGTTATCCCAACTTTAAGTACGTGGCTTCTCTTTAAAAGATATTGCACTTCATTTAGAAGTTTTGCCATGGTTATCCGGATATTTTCTTTTATGAGAGTACGTTTCTCCGGATATTGCTAGTGAGACTCGTCACGTGGCTCTGACGTGTCGTGTTTAATGGGTTCAGGAGAGGATGGTTGTGACGTCGGCTTCGCGAAAAGAGACCAACTTTAGGTATGTCTGCTTCATGGTGCTCGACAAGAATCAATGGGAACAAGTTATGAGAGAATCCAAAGTGAAGTAGATATTGCGGGGTTTCCGTTGGCAAGTGTTTGACCGGAAGTTCCCAAAAGGAATCGAATCTTTTATGAAAAGATTTAGCCGACTTATGTTTCTTCTCCGGAGACCCTCGGGCCGAGTCGGACGTGATGTTTTCCTGTTTCCAGTTAGTGGATTAAGGCCTGGACCTGGTTTTCATCTAATATAATGAATTCCTTATTCTAGACTGCTAGTCAAGACACGAGAGCTGAAGGCTTTTCATCGGGTCAACATGGATATAAGCTTTTCTTTGTTCAGTACAACGATCAAGCCAACCCGGTTTTTTTTTTGGGTATGATGGGGAGGCTGAAGATATAAGCACGCTCAGAATATGCTAACTCATGACCTGCAACTTCTGAGTCTACCCCTTGCTATTTATTTCTCTTTGTGCATGGCCGGACAGTAGTTTTACTTGGAACCTGAATATTTCCTTGAGCAATCCATCCCAAAAGTTAGATTCCTACCACTTTGATTTCTAGGCAGTGGCAGATCTACACTAAGGTGAGGTCACCAGAAATTCGAAAAGCATAAGAAAAAGTTACAGGAGATGACCGAATCCATGGCTATTATGCATAGTTCACCCCACCCTAAATGGTCGAACGGGCAGTTCGCCCCACCCCACATAAAATCGAAGATCTGCCACTGTCTCTAGGAGTGAGGAGATCTGCTTGCTTGTTACAATTACTGGCAGGAGTACATGCATATGGTGTATGAGGGTCGTGCTAGGACATTTGTGGGCTGTGCCCAGCTCAGACCGCAACTCCAGGCTGATCAAGGCATGAACCTCTAGTAGTTTCAAAGTCTCATAGGAGGGGGCTTTGAGCTGAGCCCAGTTGTAATGGGGGCATTCAAGTTGATTTAGCTTGTTTAAAACAGGAGCGGGGACGGTGGATTTCGATCCCACCAACAGTACTTTGCAAGTTCAGAGAAAAAAACACAGGAACCGAAACAGGCAGACATAGCTTGTTTAAGTAAACGAGCCTCAGTCTATGGTTCAGCCAGCTTGATGAACCCTTGATCGACCATGCAAGGGTTCCACGTTAGAATCCCATTATCCTGATTCATCAGAGATTAGATTAACATATCGAGAGAGAGAGAGAGAGAGAATTGAAAAGAACCAGTAGACTAATTTATTGGATCCAAATCAGAAGAAGGATTCGAAACCGATGTTAATTAAAATACAGCACCCCACGACATCTCTTGGCAGTATTAAGTGTTTATGAACTTCCATGTGAAACAGCAACAACTGACAGCATACCATGTGGATAGATGGCAACCTTACTCTGTTGGAAAGAGGCGCAGGATGAACGCAGGGTATGTGAGATCATGTACCCCACCTGGATTCCCATAAATGGCGTGGGATATCTCGTGAGGCACCGCTCCTCGATTTATACACATTTAATCCCTCCCTCCCCGTGACTCACCTTTCGTATCTCAACAGTCAAAAGGACCACCGTATCTTCACACACACACACACACAGAGACAGAGAGAGAGTCAAATATTAACTAAAAGGAGCAAAATGATCTCTTTTTCTTTCTTTCGAATTCTTAAAGACACAACACAAGCTCCCTAGAAATCCTCCCGGATATCATGGGGTAATGGGGAGGATTCTCACAGTTAATACACATTAATCTAAGATCATCCTACTTCTTCCTCTGACCGGAACGGCCTTGAGTCTTAAATACACTTCAATGTACTTAAAGGTGTGAGGGTTCTTTTCCGGTCATTTCATTGTTCAGACTTCAGAGGGGAATCCTCTCTACACAGAGAAAACCCATATCCAGTATCTGATGTGCAGCGAAAAACCTATCTTCCTCGACACTGTCTCCCACCACAGCCTTGATCCAGTTGGGTGATATGGCACCTCAATCTTTTCGCATCCGACTGCCGAAGAGGCTTCAGTATGAACTCCTTGGCCCCACCTTCCAAGCATCTGTAGATTTTCAATCTTTAGTGGTGTGGCAGTAAAATTAATCTGCCAGCTCTAAAGTGAAAGAGTTCCTTTTTCTCTTTCTAATCATTATTATAATAAGTAAAGGAAGTACTTGTAAGAATCAAGAGCAAGATGGCAATCTCAGACGTCATGTGCCTCACCTGTTGATTCTTGTGGGGACATTCTCAGATGACATGATGACAACTGGAATTTCTTTTAGGGCTGAGGATTCCTGCATTTTTTTAATGGAAAATATGTTATATTTTATTGGGGAACAAAGTTGTTGGTTTATAGTTTAGGGTTTGTAGGGGACCCAGAAGGATGGTATGATCTGTATGAGTTGCTTCTTGATGAAGTTCAATCTGTCCGATCATAGGGAACAGATATAGGTCAAAAGCCAACTTTTATCTTACCTTGACTCTCTTTAGAAGATCGTATCCGGTCATGCCAGGCATTTGATAATCTGTTATTATCAGATTTACCTTGGAACCCTGAAAAGTTCAATTCGAGAAAAATAAAGAATCTAAAGCCTATCAGAAAATATACAATACGAATCATAGAAAGATCAACGTTGATACTGATGATCTTGCGACATTTACAGCTAGCTTAGCTTTGAAAGTTATTCATTAATGTGAAATGTGGTCGTTGAAAGGAAGCCTCAGAATAAATGGAAGGACGTGAAAGTTGGATATTAAGGCATTTCTCAATAATTTTAAATAAAAAGAGAATCCTATTTAAATTTCATATTGGGACGTAATATATTCTCCAATGCAACACTGCCACTCAACTCTTTGTAAATTATAGCAGGATAGATTCCTTCACAACTAATTATCATAAACTCCTTTCACGATATACCATATCTTTTCCAAGGGGAGAAAGCACTACAAGAAGCATCTCAGTTCAAAACCTTAAAAAGAGTTCTAAAAAGAGTTCAAAATGATTAAATTTTTTTGCGGTCGACTGCAAATAGAGAACTGATTTCTACCAAGGGTGCACCACCCCCTTTTTAGAAGTCACCCTACTGGGAAACTCTGACGCTGTTAGCCAACGGATAACATATAACTTTATTCCATATAAATTAAAAAAATATGTATGATGATAACATATATATATATATATATATATATATATATATATAATTGGTTGAAAATAACTGCACCCACCACAGCCAGCCGCTTGAATCTCAACTTTGATGCCAAAATTTCATGTAAAGATCATTTCGATGATTTGTTGGCCTGTTTGCTCCTACTTTAAAACCTTCATTAATGACAAAAAACCATGAGCGGATTGAAGGTCCACACATTTCCATGCTTACAGATCACATTGGTTAAAACATGGAACTAAGTTTAGAAGAAAGGTTTTCATGTATGTATGGTACACGCACGCACGCACACGGACAGATCACATTGGTTAAAACATTGCTTAGTCTAGTAAACCAAACACACACGCACGCACGCACACACACACGGACCTTAGCGTCCTCTCTCAGGTACTCCAACGCTTTTGCTCCACTTTCAGCCGTAGTTACTGCGAAACAACAGAAGCGAACAAAGCATGAAACTGTTTTTGCGTCGTTCAGAAACAGAGAGTCTACATGAATATGACGGGAGGGAAAGCTAACAGCGCGCGAAACTCTCTCTCTCTCTCGATGATCCTAAAAGAGGGGAAAATTTGGATCTTTCAATCCTCTGCTAGACTAAGCAATTCTATCACCTCGGTAATATATGAAACCGTCACGAGTTTAGATGAAAAGCAGGGACAATAATATAAGACAAAGCTCACCCTTATAGGAAGAACTCCTGAGCAGATTCTCGACGAATTTTCGGTCGATGAGACTGTCATCAACAGCCAAAACGTGAGGCACCTCCTCATCACACAACCCCCTCACAAACGTACTCGAAGAACAAGCCATACCCTTCATTCTTTCCTACTACCAACAAAACAACAACCACACTTATCCTTTACCCAGCCACCAAACAAAAGTTGGAGAGTAACAAAACTCTCTGACTCTCCCTCTCTCTCCCTCTATCTCACTAGAGCATATGCATGACGCAAGCTGGTTGAGATGGAGAAGAGGTTAAGTGAAGTGTTTTTTTATAGGAAAGGAAGAGATGAGAGGGAATAGGGATCACAGATTTTTCGTGACATTTCTTCTTCAAAGACGCCTGCCAACACTGGGAACCAAATCTCCGAATGTAATATTCGCTCGATCTCCAACTCACCTGCATATTTTGTTCCTTACCTATCTAACTTCCCTCCATTTATTAATATCTTATTTCCTTTCTCCTTTTCATTCTTCACGCTGTGCCCCGATATGCCCTTATTAAACCATCGACGTAAAATCCCACTCTCTGACGATCTTTATTAATAAATTTGGCTGCTAATCAATCAAATATACTCTTGCCTTCTTATTCGAGCCCGAATTTACATTTTAAGAAAGGCTCAAGATCGTATCTGCACATCCGATTCTTCAGATGATCTTGGCAGGAAGCCGTCTTACGATTCTCAATTATAGAAAGAATTCGTCTTATTTTAAAGATTTTAGTTTGCAAAAGTTTTTTGTGTATAATATAAAGAATGCGATTAATATATAAACTATGCCATAATATTTCACAAAGCGCGATTTTGGATTTGTTCCTGTTGCGAGTTGGGATACGCAATGCAGGACAGTGATTATCAGGTTGACAAGATTAATACGGCTTTCATTAGGTAAGTTCTGACATTGGTCTTTCAAATTAACATGGAATATCTATTTTAATCACAAAATTTTAAAAATATTTTTTGGTATAATGGAGAGGCTGAAGCCAGATGCTGACGGATATTGAACTAATGACCTTCAACTTGTGAGTCGGCACCCCAGCCAGATCATGAGCTATTGTTTGTGTCTCCCACATTATCTTTTATCTTACTCAGGATTTGAATAGTTTGTTATGTTTTCAAGTCATAGACCTTCTTTCCATGGATAGTGGATATCATGGATATATCAATTGAAGAACATCATAAAAGAACACTTAAATAACGTGTCACACTTCTATTGTTGGTAATATTTAATTGTTGTATAGGCTTTACTAAAGACTTAAGAAGAGTTTGTTCTCATCCCATCTTGTTTTGCTTTTGTAGGGAATAAAGGTGTCGTCGACTCATGGAACTCGTTGTTACTCGCCAAGAAGGGCCAGAGTTGCTTTTGCTATCCTTAAGCAAGGTCCATGTTTTCATAAAGGAAAAAGACTTGCTTAAGTGCGCTGTTCTTGATATACAAGTGTTAATGGGCTGTGGCGGATCTAGAAAGTCCTTTTTAGGGTATAGTGAATAGCCCTTCAAATGGTTTAGGGTAGAGCGAAGTATGTATTATAGCTCATTAATCCTACCATGAACTATAAACTTTAAGTTGATTTCCGAATTTTTGGATGAGCTCAATGTAGATCAGCCACTACTAATGGGTCTGATTGTACCCACATATACAACCGAGTTGAGGTCCTCTTGTCCCTGAGTGCTTAAGGGGTGTTTGAGTACAAGGCATAGGCCTATGGAACTGTAATCAAACGCGGGCCTTGACATGCTGTAGAAAGCAGGACCCTACTTTTTACCACACTACAAGGCCCATCTGCAGCGCACCCTAGGGGTGAGCCACATTGGAACTGAAGTTTCTCAGTTCTTTAGTCCCCGTCCTCACAATCAAACACTTCTTGATTGCATGGCACCCTCAAAATAGGGTTCAATCCTCATGCATTCGGCGCGATGCGAACGATGACCATGTGGTCTCTAGGAACCTAGCTGGCCCACACATTCGAAAAAAGCAGTACGAAGTGGCGGACCGAGCATTCCACTCTTCGAGGCGGAACGCTCGGTGCACTTCGAGTGAGGCCACATGGCTCTGTGTTCCGTGTTGCCGATGAATGAAACATATAGATGTTGATGCGGCGGACCCGGAGTCCGGTATCAAAGTCTCCGTCTCCATTTCCGTCTCATAACCTTGTTTATGTCCCGTTCACATCCCGCAATGAAGACCAAAACTGTCCACATTCTTACGAGAGAGAGCCGTCAAAAAAGAAGAATATTAAAAAATAGATTAGAGCTTACCAAATAAAACTTAATTTATGTAAAATATATCTAAATTGAAAGGAATGAAATGTAGAAAATGACGACGAGTTTACGAAAAAAAAAAATTTATAATTTGTTTTATTTTTAAATGGACCTAACTTGATAGAATCAATTAGAAGAAGGGTCGAAACCGGATTCGCGGGACAGGAACCTCTTATCTCTATCCCTGTTGAGGATTTGCTTGCTCTTTTCATCTCCGTTTTCATTTTCCAAATAGTGAGGCTTGCTCCATCCTCGTTTCCATTCTCTAAATTTGTCTCGTTAATAGAATAAGGCTTGTTTGTGGTACATGAACTCCAGCGGCCCACTCCCGCCCTTGTGTTTCACACAAACGTAGGCCACGGTCCATTTTTCCACCACCTTCGTCACGTGGAGAGCAGGCTCTGGGCCTGTAGTTCCTGCACCGCCGACTTGATCGGCACCATGAATCGAATGGATCGCATAGGATCAGTCTTGTCTTTCTCACGCCTTTGTGCAATAAGCTAGTCAAGATGGATATTGGGGTGAGCTAGGACTTGAAACCAGGCCATAAGTCTCCATAGTGAGAACTAATTTGGATACTAAACCCTTGAATTGGGTCATTGGCATGAAGCCAGAAGGGTTAAATCTAGTTGTGACTAAGTTGTGCTTGATCATAAATAGAAAATCGGTGATCACTCTGTTGAGCTCAGTCTCGATACTAAATCATGGAATTATCAACTTGATGAGCCGTTTGGTTGGTCTTGAAAGTTGTTTTTGCTTTTCGAGCAATTGGCGATAACTCTTGACAAGCATAGTTTTTGAGTCAAAGCACACTTAACATACACACTCTTCCTAAGGCATGCATGCCCGACCTCGGCCTCCTGTTCTAAAAAAAAGTAGGAAAACCACTAACATGCATTTTCAAGCCATGGTATATATATATATTTGAAATTAAAACTTGAACCTAATATCCTAATACGAAAGAGGAGACGATCATATGTTAAACTTTATATATATATATATATATATATATATATATATATATATATATATATATATATATATATATATATATATATATATATATATATGTATATATAATATTCACATGACGAGCATCCTTGATGAGGTAGGCTAACACCTGTTGCATTTTGGAGTTCTCAGATCATCTCATTTGTAATTGACGTATGATTGAACTCTTTCTTCCTCAAAAATTGTTGCCTTGGCCACTACTTTTCTGTTCACACACTTAAACGAAAGATGGTCACTAGCCCATGATCAGGAAAACCAGATATCCTACCCGGATCCATATCCCATCAGTGAGATATCCGACCCATCCAATATCCAAATACTAGTTTAATATATATCCAAATAACTGGTACTCGATATGTATCAGATCCAATTTGTTTGAAATTATGGGCGTGGATTTTCTCTTTCCCATTCGCATGGGGTTCCACTCAGTGGAGGTGCCTACAAGTAGGGTCCATTCCCGTGACAGGAGCCAAAACGATCCCTATTTCCGCCCCCGCATTTCTGCGGGATCCCATTCCCACAAAGAACTGCTCCATATTTCAAGCTTGATGAACATTGAGCGATAGGTAGGTTAGAACCTTATGGATCAAGCACAGTCTATTGTATTGAATTTAGCTTTGGAAAATATCCCACATGAAGTGCAACATATAAGAACACTATACAACATTGTTATGAAGGAACGTACTCCTTTTTATAACTGTATATCTTTTTTATCAAGAGCAATACCAGTACTAAACAATCCTAGAAGAATCAGGGTCGGGTTTCGGGAGCAGGGACCTACTATCCCCATTCCCGACCCGATCCCCATTGGACACGACCCACTTTGACTCTCCAAATCCGCTTCATTTGAAACAGGTCCCCAGGAGAGATCTTGTCCCCGTGAACATCCCTAGAGTATCAAAATCATGACCTTCAAGTTTTGAATAGATTTCTCATCTAGGTGAGCCAATATCTTACACCTATAGGTCCCAAGTTATAATTGGTCGTTTGAAGTAAGCTTTTTAGGGTGTGTTTGATTTGGGTGCTAGGTCACTCAGACTAGAATTGCAGGCCCTAGACTTATATGAATTCAGAATCATGGTTCTTTGTTTTGATTTGCGAGTAACATTCATGTTTGGGTTTTCGTACGAAGAGAGATAGTTACACGAGAGAGAAAGTACTTGAGTTTTCGTACAAAACCTTGAAGTCCAATTCTTATAGCCCACCTTCTTCTTGTGGTGGAGATTTTAACTCAAATTGGACCAATGAAACTGCAGTTAAGTGTCATATTTTGCATTTGATGCACAACGAAAGAATATTAAAATTAAGGTCTAACTCCCTTAATACCCTCAAAACCTGTTTTTCTTAAAAATTTTTGCCCCCCTTTTTTAGGCTTTGGGGAAAAAAGAAAGAACCTTGTGGGTAGAAATTGTTCACATCTTCGTTACAAATTATAAGAACTTGATGTTAGGAACCATTTTTAATTCAATACATATGGACTTAGTGGCCAAAATCGTAAATAGGCTTCACTTTTAGAGGATTTTGGTAGTTGAACAATAAATTCTAACAATTTTTTATTAAAAAAATAACAATAGTAATAATAAATCCGAACCTGTCTCCAGATTTGAAGAATCACCACTACGTGACACGTCGAGGTACATATTTATACTTTTGCCCATGGCCTTCTCAGTATTCACCATAATGCTCCTTCTTCCGGTGTGCGGCCGTCCGTTGGTTCGAGAAAACGTGGGTGCCTAACTCGGGGAGAGGATCTCAACGTTAGGGTATTTTCGTCATCTCGTTACAGGAAGATTTTCTCTTGTTTGCATTCGCAGAACCACATGGATAATATCCAAGCATGAAGCCCCCACCATTTTCTTTGCCACGTTTACCTTAGTGGGTTTGAATACTTTCAAAAGTCCCGTTTGTTAAGAACTCGAACGGTAACTATAAGCTGTATATAATCCTTATATGGCTAGAGGATTTTTGTTGCAAGTGAGGATATCAAAGACAAATGACAGAGTTATTCTCATAAGCTTTTCAACAAGAGTGCAAACAATATCAAGCTAACTAAATAATTCAGGAGCATACATAAATCATGATTTCTACCAATGCATTCAAAAGAAGTGAAATAAGTAACTTATGAAATCTAATAGATTTATTGGACTTGATGATATTCTCGTTAAGGCATAAAAATTTAAATAGTAGGATATTAATTGACTTGCACATTTATTTAATTTTATTTGGATAGACAGGAAGATACTTGAGGAATCTAAGATGAGTATAATAATACCTATTTATAAGAAGATATGAGAATAAGCTTTTCAACAACTAAGCCTTTTTCCATACTAGATGGTGTCGGCTACATGGATTCTTTGTTTCCACTTATCCCTATCTTAATTTGTAGAATCCATGGTAAATAAGTCCAACAAAGTTTATGATGGCTGTCGAAAGCTTAACACAACTCTTCTCTTTTATCTCCTTTATCTGGGTTTGGGACCAAACATGAAAGGATGATCCCTTACATGGGATGCGCGAAAATTCACATGGTATCCAACAATGTTTGGTGGACCTACTCTTGTAAATTCTCATGACAAGATATTTTGGTTTTATCTCCCAACAATTGTTAGAAAAGCAAGTACTCTTATGTGTCTGTTTAAAAAGTTGGAAGCTCTTACAAATCCTCCACAACTTCAAATGTTATTGCCTGATCAATTATGGCAATGAACTTATTTGGGCAGTTAATATCAGAGTTATTGCAAGTAGGCTATCCTATCAAACTTCCATATGCTGGGTACTTATAGAATTTAAACGTGTTTTCCCTTGCACCATTGATTAGTTGTGAAGACTTTTTTGAGAAGGACATGAGTACCTTATATGGGAGGTAAATTCTTATATGTACTGCAGAAGGTAAATTGTTAATTCGAACTAAAAGGCTTGATCTATTGAGTATGATACAGTATTGGTTGGTTTCAATTAACAAATTCAATCTTGATAGACTGCTAATTCTGTCATTGTCGGATACACTACTTTCAAGTTTCAACGGTCTTTTACTGTACTACTTTCTAGAGAAAACCCTTCCAGCCCCGAGGATTTAATTGGAGGACATCTAGTACCTTCTTCAGAAAATCCTTCCATCAAAATCATGTAAATTATAGACAATATAAAGTTAACGAGTCATATAATGAAACTGTAGGCAAGAGTTGTCGAAAGAAGGTTGAGATAATTATCTAATATAGCAAAAAAACAATTTAGATTCATGCCATGTAGATCTACTATACTATTTACTTGTTGAGACATATGATGGAGCATTTTAGAGCAAAGAAGAAAATCTTACAATGATACTTATTGACTTAGAGAAGGTTTATGATAGAATGCTAAGAGATGTTTTTTTGAAGAGTTTTAGATAAGAAACATATCCTTTTGTTACATATCAAAAATATAAAGAAACATATAGAATGATACAAAAACATATATTATGACTTACTAAGATATTATTATTTTAGTTGAAGTGAATATTAGATTATACAAGGGTTAACACTAAGTTTATACTTATTTACTTTGGTTATAGATGAGTTAAAGGAGCACCACTAAAGATGAAATATTATGGTCTATGTTATTTGTTGATGATATTATATTAGTAGATGACTTGAAAGAAGTTAATTAGTAGATTTAAGACATAATAAATGGAGTCCAACTTTAGTAATCTTGTTGAAATGAATGATGTGGAGGTTAAAATTGGTAGACATTACATATTTAAAAAAGGCAATCTTAAGTACATAGGTCAATATTTTAAAGTCACTAAAAAATTGATAGAGATATTATACATATAATCAAAGTAGGTTTGCTAAAACATAGAAGTGCATTATGTATTTTGTGTGATAAGAAGATACAGTTAAAGTTGAAAGGTGAATATCATAAAATAGTAGTTAGACCAATAATATTATATAGTGTCAAGTGTTGGACAATAAAAGATGTTTATGATAAAACTAAAAACATTGAGGTGGATGCATGATAAGGAAAAACTTTACATATAATGAAGTTATTAGAGAAAAAGTTGAGATAACACCGTTAAAATAAAAGATGAGAGAGATGCATTTAAGATTGTTAGATATGTAGAGAGGTGACTAGAGAAAACTACAATGAAAAGCTTGAAAAACTAGACCGTTAAAGTTTTAAAAGAGAAAGAGGAAGCTAGAAAAGTGTTTGATGAAATTATTAAAGATTATGTGACTTTTTCTAGAAATAAATACTTATATAAGATCATGTGATAAATAATCTATATAAAAAAAGGTTTAGTTGTTTGTTGTTGTGGTTGTGTAAAAAAAGCCAAACACACACCATGAGAATTGAACTCACAACCACACCATGAGAATTGAACTCACGATCAGGGATTGGGAGTTACATAGCCTTGCTACGCGAGCTAAAAACTCCGAGTAACCTTGCACACGAAGGAATAACCTGACACAAATCCAACTAAGAAATTTATCATCGTGTCCACCTAAAGTAAGGCATAAAAAAAAAAGATTTCTCTAGGTTGGTCTATTTTCTCATCAACAAAAAATGAGACACGAATCTGTCGGACACGCCTGAAAACAAAAGAATAACAGGTTATGTTTGTGTTGACCTGTTTCTACAACTATTGAAATGAGACACGAATCCTCTGGACACCCTTATTGCTCTTTAGTTGCAGAAAGTTATTCGAGATACCAGTTCTGATTTATATCCAAAATAAATCGGGTCCCATATATTTTCCAAGCTAAACAGCGTCTTGCTGACACCCTGCGTACCATGATCCCCGCCCTCAGATTCCCGCGACTCTCTCTCTCTCTCTCCCCAAAAACCCCCAATTCCTCTCCCTATTCTTCTGAAAACCCATATTTCATCTGTTTTGGGTCGATCGAGGTCTTTCCTTGAAAGGACTAACTGTCGCCTCTTTCACCTTCGCAATATTGTCAAGGTAATCTATCTCCTGGAAACCGATTTCGCTTCAAAAACCATGAATTGCATATTCTATTTGTTCATTTGTTCAATAGTCGTTCTATCTCTTTACTGAACTTGTTTTTATGCACGCTTGCTATTGGAAACCTGAGAATTGTGGCTGCTTGGAGCAAATTGGTTTGGGATCTGTTTTTTTTTCTTTTACCGGTGATCATGTGAAGCTTGAATTCCTCATTTTTTGTAAGTTCTTGAATCTATTATGCTCATTTGTGATATTAGGGCTCGATTTGTTTCATCCTAGTCACGCTCTCCGTTGCATGATTAGGAATGCTTTTTTTTCTTCTGGTTTATGGATCCACTTTAGTCCTCCAATGTTAGAAGTCAATCCACGAGATCTGTTGCTGGTACTGATCTCGTTTGTATCATCTTCCAACTTTACTGGATTGTCATCTCAACTCTGTAGAACTACTGCGTAGTTCGAAATCTTTTGGCCGTGATATGTTATTTCTACTATGTAAAGGCCCTTAACGGTCATGTTGATGTTCTAAATTTCTAATTATGCAACTATATAACATTCATAAACCTTATTGTTGTAGTCTTATTGATTTTCTTGTCTTTGACGCTGATGATCTATTTGAGTGTAATGCCAAAATTTCTTTTCATGTGTTGATTTTTTTGTTCTCGACTTGTTTAATTACTTTATGACCCTTTTCAACTTCTGAATTTGGACTTGACATGTTTTCAGTTGGATCTATCTCTGGAAATCATGTAGCTATTCTTTGAGGTTTTTGACTATTGTGAAGAAATCCAGATCCTTCTAAACTACTGAAATTGCTGGAGAAACTCTACCTTTCTGTTCTACATGGAAGAGGCTGATGATGACTAGAAGGTTACTTGAGATGAAGTGCTATTGTTACTTCATGCTTCTTTGATTTGGAAGCTTTCTCGATCGTGGCATGCATTGAAGAATAAGTTTATTTAGTGTGGCATTTAGTTGGCTCGTAATGGACTGATTGGGCTTTATAGTGGTCTTTTTTCTACTTATGGTTCTTTTTGAAAAGTCAACTCCTTTAAATAGTTGCACCTTATCATCAAATGCTACGGAGAGCAAAAGCAGTAACATGACTAAGGTAAGACAGATTATTTAGTCATTGTGTTGAATGCAAATATGTTCTTCTTGGAGTGTTCTCTTCTAATTTTTCATCCCTCTATTTTCACTCTCCATTCCTTTCTTTGCTTTTATATTTTCATAATTTCAGAAAGGTTTTGATGGTACAACTACTAATCTTCCAGCTAAAGGGGCCAATAATACATCACACGAATTCAAGGGTAGTCCATTCTCTAGTCCTCTACCAACACCTGTACCTGTGCGTAGCAATGACTCAAACACTGAGTCCAAGCCATCCACAACTAAAAAAGTGTCACTCACAACTAAAAACCAATCTAATGAGACACATAACAACCGACCTGCTTTCACACCGGCTGATGGTTCAGTCATTTCCACTGTCGCACCTCAACCAGCTCCCAAAAATGGTACCATGAAGGCTCCAGTTAGCATGCACCCTCCACTAGGTTCGATACCAAGTAACAAGACTCGTCAAAATAACGAGACCCAAGGAGATAATAAGGATCTTATTGGTACTGGAGAATCAACAGGGAAGGTTCAACAATGGTGCAACTCATCAAGCACGTGTAGGGATCACAAGAATTTTATTGCCTGCTTGCAAGTCCTAAAAACTGGTAATAAACTTGCTATCCTTTTCAGACTCGTGAGCTATATTTTCCCTACAGTTAGGGTATTCTATCGTATAAATTTGGAATAAGTTCCTTGTTACAAATGTTAAGATGTTCTTTAATTTTAGACTCTTTTTCACACTTTTCCATGTAACAGAATGCCAAAGTGAACAAAAACCTAAATCCGAGACATGATCTAGGCACTTGCTCACCAAAGTAAGAAACTTATGAAATCTGTTAGAGGGGCTAACCTCTTGTATCACAGAAGTCATTACCATGCATCCTTGGGGGGAGATCACTATAGTTGCAGGAAAGAGAGACTTTGATGGTTCATGATTTATAAACAACTTTTACTTCTA
This sequence comes from Brasenia schreberi, assembly GCA_036023115.1. Taxonomy (NCBI): domain Eukaryota; kingdom Viridiplantae; phylum Streptophyta; class Magnoliopsida; order Nymphaeales; family Cabombaceae; genus Brasenia; species Brasenia schreberi. Next base: position 2,003,420 of record JAYKKT010000046.1, read on the forward strand.
GGAAGGTGGAGAAGTACCTACTTTGTTTTAGTGAAGTTTCTTGTTTCTTTTTAGTTGAGATGAAGAAAGTACCTTATGTGAGAATGGGTGCAACTATGACACTCATGGGGAGTGTGACTCGACCAAAATTGGAGTACAAGAGATAATGAAGACCCAATAGGTTTTAAGAGGATTGTCTTATAGACCAATGACCAATAAAGCTGGAAGTTTCTGTTTTCGTAATAATAATTGTAGGCACCATATCCTATGATACAGTACTTAATACTTATGGACTTGCAATAAAACAGGTGCACTTCATCAAAGGAGATTTTAGTTCTTCACTTATCGCACCTTCGATTATTGTTGCTTAGAGATGTGAATACTTAATGTGGTGTACAATTCTTCTTTAAGTTCTTTTACTCTGGATTATTTAGGCATAAGATGATTTTATTTTCCTACTGTTAGGATCAATGGAGCTGGTGGTTTACAATGATGGGGAGGATGATCTAGCTGTTAATGTCAGAGCCTTTGCTTCTGCATATCATGAAGTGCTACAACTCAAAAAACATCAGAAAGAAGAGGTGTGATGTATTAACCATCCATTATATGCTTATCAGGTCATGAATATTATTTCGATAAAATGTGATCTTGGTCGAGTCAGGTGATATGCTCTCTGCAGCTTCAAGGGTGGGCTCACTGCCCCGTGGGACTGCCACCCTCAATGAACCAAGCTCACCTTACCTTACAACTAAACTACCGGCGCTTGGGCCCCTACAGTAAGCACAGGAAAAATGTCGCCTTGAGAAATTTTGTTCCCTTCTCAACCATTCTTTATGTGTTAGCCGTTAGGTGAAACGGTTGTCGAAAATAAGATGTCGTTATACAAAGGAAACTGCTTCTTGTCGTAGGCAGTGAGAATCAGTAGAGTAACTAGTGCCTCCTATGATAGTCCACTGCAACACAGTTCACACCTTGTCAAACTAATAGTTTTTCTATTATTTGCTTGTATTCTATATAATAAATGATATTTTGAAGGTGAACATTACAGTTTATGCTATATAATTCTTACGTCTTTGCAATATGTGGGAACACATCAATTGGATGTAAGCTCCATCTTTTCACCGGGTAATTGTTCTATTTTCAGATTGTTCGGTCCGCTATCACTGCCGAAGTATCGAAACTCTGGAAATGGGGATTGTATACTTAACAAAACAAAATCTTCAAGCTGGATACAACCTTATAGTAGCATGATTCCAGATTTCTCATCGTACACCTCCTTGATGACACCAATATTTAGTGCATATTTTCTAGCTTTCGTTGCCTTCACTATAGGAGGAATGTGTCTTTGCTGTAAACTGAGAAGAAGGTAGCAACGTCATGGAGGAGTTCAATACCAGGAGCTTGAAATGGGATTGCCAGAGTCAAATTATCCGCCAACAACAACAATAGGAAAACTGGACGTCTATCCCTCTAATGGCTGGGATCGGAGTTGGGATGATGGTTGGAAAGAAGACGATGAAGAGCAACTGAGGACTAGACCTGCTAAATTGCTAATGGACATGCCTCCACTGCCCTTGAGAAGGACGGATGGGAAGATAAGTGGGATGAATGATTAGTTGCTTTTCATTTGCTGGTTATTTACAAAATAGTTTTTCGAGGAGAAACGAAAGGGATATATGGTGCATCATTATTAGTTGCTCTTCACTGAAGACGTCGTCGACTAGACTCAGTAAGCGCGTCATTGCGGTTATATCACCTCCTTGATAGGGGTGCTTTGTATTTTTTACTTAGTGAAGTAAGTTGAAAGGAAAGAAAGGAAAACAAGAAACACATTGTTCTAAAGAATTTGATTCGAAATATCTTTAAGAGCGGTGAATGAAAATTCAATAATTTATGGGCAAAAGTTTTCCCAAAGTAAAATCAATTATTTTCTGTTCTCTCTCAGTTTTTGACTTATGAGCTATATGAAGGACGAACCGTAAACACGATACCGCCAAATCTATTCTTGTGCTTCTTTTATAACGAGGAACTCATATTTCTTGTTAGGCTTTGATCTTGTGTTAGTTGAGGAGGAAGTCCTCCGTCAGAAGGACTAACTTCTCGATTACAACAACTAAGCCTTTTTTCTATATCTATGATTGAGGATTCTCCATCATGTGTTATGTTAATGGTTAATTTCATAAGTTAGATAAATTTTTATTGTTTTCTTTTAATATTTTTTGTGGTTTTCATTTTTTTTTTAACGTTTTCACAATTCAATTTCTCATACTTTTTTATTAGAATTTTTTCTCATTTTTTTACGTGTTCAAACCATCTTAAACGATTTTCTCTCATTTTATCGTTGTGTGACTCTCAATATGTTTATAATAACCACTATACAGTTTTTTCTTATGTGATTATTTATTCATTTGAGTTTCTTAAATTTATCATAGAAACCTCTTGTACATGTTGATAATTAGCTGTCCAATAATTGAATCATGAAACATTCTGGGTCTAATTGTTGTGTTATAATATTTATCTTTAAACTTTAATAGTATTTTCTTCTCACATAGGATATCTCGTACACCTCTACATTTTAACCAACTTGAATTAATTCTATACATAATATCTTCATTAACTTTTCCATCGCTTTAAAAAGTTGATCTTGGGTATTTAAAACTTTCGTAATGAAAAATATAATGTACAATAATTTTAATTTTTATGTCAGTTGAAATAACAAAATAATCAAATTTGTAAACCATATATTTTGTCTTTGTTTTATTAAATCAAAAGCTTTTGTTTCTAATGTTTTTTTTCATAGTTTCAATTTTTTATTAAATATTTTTTTAGACTTATTTATTAACACAATGTTATCCTGTATCAAAGTACTTCATCTTGATTATGTTTTGTTAACTCTTAAATGACCAATATAAATATATATAAACTTAAAATTGATACTTGATGTAATACAATATTAGCTTCAAAAGATCTGTCATGAGGACTAACCTCTCAATTGGTACTTCTGATCATAAAAAAGAGAGAACTTTCTTCTATTTTCTCGATCAAACTGCCCATTTGCACCGAGTTCGCTCTCTATGTATGGCTTATGTTATGGATGTGTTGGAATGTTGGCCGTTGACATCCAAAGAATATCAATAACATGGATACCGACATCCTTGGATAGGAAAATCAGAGATTGCTGTCATCAAGCGTTTGATCAGATCATGGTGTATTTGAGATTTTAGCAGAAGGAAGCCGAAAAGATGAGCGAGATCGTCCAAGATGGAAACTTTGCTTGGGAAAGGATTATCTCCTTTTCTTGAATACCAAGATTAATCGGACTCTGATGCATGTATAATCTGTCTATAATTTTTTGTTTAAGAAATATAAGTTGTATTTCTCTGTCCAATCTAAATCACTAAATCATATTAAAAGTTTATCGAAACTTTGCTTAAAATAGCTTTATCCCTTCATATTCGCCTCTGTATTTGCTTAAAATGGCTGTCATCCCCATTGTTCCAAGAAAAAAAGAAGCTAAAACTTAGTTGAATTTGTTTCACATCCTTAGGTCAGCAGTTCGATTCACTGGATATGCATCTGGCAGGAGTGTGTTAAACCCCAGCTAGTCGATCAGGGGAGCAATGATAACCCATGGAGAGAGCCTCTTTGAGAATTCCCGGGTTCTCTTCTCTGCTAGAACCCTCCTGATTCTCTCTCGGAGGATCCAATGCCCAATGACGATGCTCGACCGAGTGCCTCTGATCCAAATTAAGCTTCTGCTATGTGCAAAGCTCAAACAAGCAACCCATCAAAAAGACAACGAACCATGGAAATGGTTCCCTAAGTTTATGTCATGCAGAAGCTTAATCAAACGAAAGGCTACAATGGGCTGCTGCCCTACAAAAGAATAAAAAAATTCATGTTCGAGGAGCCAGTCTAGCTCCCAGGTTGTGTTTCGGGTGTTCGTGTTGTTTCATTTTGTTTCCATGTCAAAACCATTTCATTTTGTTTCCATGTCAAAACCAGATCAACTCAAACACAAGCCGACTTTTTTTGTGGACATGAACTCCACCTTCTCGGGTACTCTTTGTTTTGGGTTTCCTTTCTGTCTGAAACTACCAGCAACTTCAAATTCTGGTCCACGCTCATGTCATGTCCTCTCGTGTTTATGTCAGGATCAGGTCAGTCAAGACAAAACCAAGTTCTTCCCTTGTTTACTTTGTGTCTAAACACAGAAAAAATAAAATCGTCTTCGTGTTGGGTTTTCGTGTCTTGTTTAAAGCTTCTATCCCTACCCAAAAATTGGCTTTGGGCTGGTCCACCCCAAGAGCAAATTTCTTGACCTCGTCTGTGAATTGGATCTCACATGAGACTTGGATTTTATGTCAACCCGACTTGAACAGCCTTCTAAACGGTTCATGACTGACCCAACTGTTGTCAGGCTCCAAAAGCAGCGTGGGTTCTCTCGATCTTGTTTGACACGACGAAATTGAAGCTTTCATTCTCAACACGATTACGGTTACAATGGGAGGCAAATAAGGATATTCTTTTACAGAATGATCCATTCTGTATAAAGGAGGATGGCGAAGGTAGGGTTGCAAACATATCAGAGTTCGAATCTGGATTTGGACTAGATCCTAAACCAGAACCAAGCTTTATTCGACACCGAGTGGGTGTCAGCTACATGAATCACCTGTCATATTAGCATATACGTGCATGTGTGTGTGCATGAGTGTGTATATGTGTGTGTGTAGAGAGAGAGAGAGAGAGGATTACACATTGTTGGTGTGCAATAGTGCAAGTGGGCACAACAAAATTGGGTTTCATTATATTTCCCCTTATATAGGAAAAAACGGTAACTCCGCCTATGTAAGGGATCACCCTTGCATTGCCGGTCCCAAGCCCGGATAAAGGAGGAGGGTTGTGTTAGGCTTCCGACAGCCAGCGTAAAACTTCGTCGGATTTCTACAACATGGATTACAAAAATTATGAGCATTGCTTTGGGGCGTCCCCGCCTAACGACGTACTGCAGAGCCCGAATGCAGTAAGAAGTAAGCAAGGGCCACTACATTTTCGCCCGAATGTAGTGAATCAATTGCAGAGAGGGTTCCCACATCATGGACAGGTGTGGGTAAAGAAGTTAGTCCCGCTATATTGCCACCCGAATGTAGTGAAAAATTTTCAGAGAGGGTCTTCGCATTTTGATTATGGACGGATGCAGGGGGTAAGGAAGCTAGTCCTAGATAATAAGATTCGTATTGGTTCTTAGAATATCGGAACATTATCGGGTAAGCTAATGGAGGTGGTAGATACTATGATTCGGAGAAAGATTCATATTCTATGTTTACAAGAGACAAAATGGGTTGGAGAAAAAGCAAAGGAGATAGAGGATACAGGTTTTAAATTATGGTACTCAGGTAAAGAAAAGGCCCGAAACGGAGTTGGTATTATCATAAATAAAGATTTAAAGGAGAGTGTAGTAGACATACAACGATATGGTGACCGAATCATGACATTGAAATTAGTGTTAGGAGCAGAGGTTTTGAATATAGTTTGTGCTTACGCACCCCAAGTAGGACTAGAAGATAGTATAAAGACAGTTTTTTGGGAAGAGTTAGATAAGGTGTTTCAAAAGATTCCACAAAGGGATATGATTTGTTTAGGAGGAGATTTAAATGGACATGTCGGTAAAGAGGCATTAGGATATCAAGGGATTCATGGAAACTTTGGTTATGGGGATATAAACGAGGAAGGTAGGGAGATTTTAAATTTTGCTGTCATTTGATCTCTTTATAGTCAATACAATCTTCAAAAAATGAGATGAACATTTAATTACTTATAAGAGTAGCTTATCACAAACACAAATTGATTACTTTATTTGTAGAAAAAAAGATAGAGCGTGTTGTAAAGATTGTAAGGTAATTCCAGGAGAAAGCTTAACCACTCAACATCGACTTTTAGTTATGGATTTACAAATAAAAAAATGGACAAAGAAGAAAAGAGTGCATCGAGCTATTCGGACTAAATGGTGGAACCTCAAAAGCGAGAAAGAAGATATATTTAAACAGAAAGTCCTTCAAGGAGATGTTTGGAATTATGTTGACACACCCTGTGATATGTGGAACAATATGGCTATACATATTAGGAAAGTAGCGAAAGATGTGTTAGGTGTATCTAAGGGAGGTGTACCGGCACAAAAAGAAGCTTGGTGGTGGAGTGAAGTAGTACAAAATAAAATAAAGGCAAAGAGGGCATGTTACAAATTACATTATGCTAAGAAACTAGTGAAACTTTAGAAGCTTATAAGAAAGCAAAAAAGGAAGCAAAAAAGGCCGTTAGTGAAGCAAAAGCTAAGATTTGGGAGGACTTATATAAAAAACTTAACTCAAAAGAGGGTGAAAGAGATATTTTTAGGATAGCTAGGGCTAGAGATAATAAAACTAAAGATCTTAATTATGTTAGATGCATAAAAGACGAGGATGAAAAAATTCTAGTGGCAAATGATGATATAAGAAATAGATGGAAAAACTATTTTTATAATCTTTTGAATAAAAATAAAGATGTTAGTATTAGTTTAGGAGATTTAGCCAAGTCAGAAAAGTATATAAACCATAATTTCTACCGACATATTCAAAAGAATGAAGTCAAAGAGGCTCTTAAACATATGAAGAGTGGTAAATCGGTAGGACCAGATAATATTCCTATAGAAGTTTGGAAAATACTAGGAGAAATAGGAATCACTTGGCTCACAAGACTATTTAATGAAATATGGAAAAACCAAAAGATGCCCGAGGAATGGAGAGCAAGTACACTTATACCCGTATATAAGAACGAGGAAGACATTTAAAATTGTGTGAATTATCGAGGTATCAAGTTAATGAGTCATACTATGAAATTATGGGAAAGAATTATCGAACGTAGGTTAAGACAAGTATCAAGTACAACAGAGAACCAATTTGGATTTATGCCAGGTAGATCTACTATTGAAGTTATTCACCTTTTGAGATGTCTTATGAAACATTTTAGAGCAAAAAAGAAAGACCTTCACATGATCTTTATTGATCTAGAAAAAGCTTATGATAGGGTACCGAGGGAGGTTCTTTGGAGAACTTTAGAAAAAAGAGGTATCCCATTGACATATATTAACCTTATAAGAGACATGTATGATGGTGCAAAAACATGTGTGAGGACTCATGAAGGAACGACAGACTTCTTTGAAGTTAATATTGGGTTACATCAAGGATCAACTTCAAGTCCATACTTATTTATAATGGTAATGGATGAGTTAACAAAACATATTCAAGATGAAGTACCTTGGTGTATGTTATTTGCAGATGACATTGTATTAGTGGAGGAGTCTAAGGAAAAAGTTAATAGAAAATTGGAACTATGGAGAGAAACATTAGAAAACAAAGGCCTCCGATTTAGTAGAACAAAGACAGAATATATGGAATGTAAGTTTGATCATTTGGCTACTTCAGAGGACATAGAAATTAAAATTGGCACACATTGTATTCCCCAAAAGGAAAGTTTTAAATACCTAGGGTCAATTTTTCAAAGTGATGGAAGAATTGATCGAGATGTTACACATAGAATTAATGCTGGTTGGTTAAAATGGAGAGGAGCATCTGGTATTCTTTGTGATAAGAAGATACCATTAAAATTAAAAGGTAAATATTATAGAGCAGCAATTAGGCCTGCCATGTTTTATGGTTCTGAGTGTTGGGCAGTTAATCATCAACATGTACAAAAGATATCTGTGACAGAAATGAAGATGTTGAGATGGATGAGTGGTCATACAAGAAAAGACCGTATACATAATGAGGTTATTAGAAACAAATTAGGAGTGGCACAAATAGAGGATAAAATGAGAGAACATCGTTTAGGTTAGAAAAACTAAATTTGGAAAGTATTAAAAGAGGTAGAGGACGACCACAAAAGTGTTGGAAAGAAACAATAAAGAATGATCTAGCTTATTGGGAGTTAACTGCTAACATGGCACACGATAGGGATATGTGGAAACAAAGAATCCATGTAGCCGACCCCATCTAGTATGGGAAAAGGCTCAGTTGTTGTTGTTGTTGTATATAGGAAAAACGGTAATACATGTCTTGTGTTCCCCTACGTATCACTGTGACAAAGGCCGGCACCTGTTTGATATAAGAACGGGTTGTTTGGATCGTTTCTCCATACTTGTTTTTCGTATCGTTTCCATGTGCTTCCCATTTCGCTGTTTCCCGTGAGACAGATTCGCAAACAAGTTTGTTGGCCACTAGCCAGTGGGATCCAACTAAGGGATGAAGACGTGGCTCATTTGTTTTTATTGACCTGGTCGGACATTGCATGTTTGGATTTGAATTTCCATGTGGATATTGTACTGATCATAGTAGTTAAAATCGCCATCTTAGAACGTAAAATCATACGGTTTTACGATTCTAAAGATGAGATCAAGTTAACTCATGATAAAAATCAGTGATTGCCTAAAAATTACGTGGGTTTGATGCTGACAATGTTAAATTTGAGATGAAATTTTGTAAGTTCGACGTCGGGGTAAAGTGGAGTGGGTTTACCCCACCACCAAATCTGCCCATAAACTCGATTTTAACTACCTTGGCACTGACTGTGTACCTTAAAGAGCTGATCTAATATACCATGTAGGCACAACCAAATTCACACCCAGTTTTAGCCTAATAATGCTTTGCAAGCAGTAGTGGATCTAGAATTTTTTTTGAGTGTGGTGAACGCCTATTTAAGCATTTAAGGTGGGGCAAACTATATAGTAGCCATGGATTCAATCCCGTCTTATAAATTTGCAAGTAGTGGTGGATCTGGGTTTGGAGCATTTAAGATGGTTTAATATATATAAAGATGGTCAAAAGATGTTTCAATAAGAAAAATATAAGAAACTAAATGGTAAACATGTTAAAAGAGATAAAGAAAGATTATGAAAGTATTGGAAGGAAACAATAAAGTATGATATAGCTTATGTTGAATTAAATAGTATGATATTGTGTTAGAACTCTATAAAAAAGAATTTATGTAGCCGACCTCAAAAAGTCTTAGTTGTTGTTACGTAATAAATGAGATCGATTGTGAAAAGTATTGGAAGGAAACAATAAAGTATGATATAGCTTATGTTGAATTAAATAGTATGATTCCTTGTTAGAACTCTATAAAAATAAAGAATTCATGTAGCCGACTTAAAAAGGTCTTAGTTGTTGTTATTGTAATAAATGAGATTGATTGTGAAAAGTATTGTAAGGAAACAATAAAGTATGATATAACTCATGTTGAATTAAATAATATGATTCCGTGTTAGAACTCTATAAAAATAAAGAATTTATGTAGCCGACCTCAAAAGTCTTGTTATTGAAATAAATGAGATTGGTTGTGATCGAAGAAGTGTCATGTGGCTCCTTACACATTGAAGACAACTCCACTATGAGCTTCAGTGACTGATTTAGAAACTCTATTGGAGTGGGGCAAATAGCCCTTCGAAGTGGTTTATCTATGGGACGAACTGTGTATTATAGCCCGTCGATTCCACTTTGGGCTTTAGGCTTTAAGTTGTTTTTCAAAATTTGGAGTGGAGCGGGCGCCTCGCCTCGACTCAATGCAGATCTGCCACTTAAGAGTCCATTCCCTTGCTCCACGTTTGCTCTGTATCTCAGTTTTAGATGAGGTCATAAAACCAACATAAGTTTTCCAATAAAGTAAGAAAGAATATATTCCAAACTTATGAACGACAAACTGAAGCCCCAACACGAACATATGCATTGATTCTCCATCACCATCATAAGAGACATACGGCCTTTAAATAAGAAAAAATGCATTCAATATGATGCCAAAAGGCGCCTTCAAAGAAGAAGCAATAATGCCAAAGGGAGATGACACTTGACCCTAGGAGGCTAGAGGTAACTTAAAAACAGGTAAATTTACATACAAGTCATCTTATTAATCAAATGCTTAAAAAAACTTGATGTCTTGCCTACATTTATGCACCTCCTTAAAGTTTATATCATATAGCTTTCAAAAGCAAGAAGTGATTAGTTTGTCCACTTTGTATTTTAAAGGGTAGTGTTTAATTGAGAGATAGGGACTACAAAACAGGAACTCCAGTTCTAGGAGTGGTTTTCTATTGGGTCTCATAATCCGGTAAAAATGGAATCGTAAGACCTCACTTTTTACGTCATGTAAAAGCATGTATTTGATTATGATGGGAATTGAAAAAGTAGTTATAGTTCCGTAGTCCCAAGTCTCATAATGAGATGTGGATTATGATGAGACGTGACATAATAAGTCTCAAGAAAATCACGTTAAAGAGTTGTGCATTAGACGTTGTTGATGAGCATCTCATCTTCAGCTCACCTAATTCTTCTTGTTCTTGTCTTGTGATCAGCTTTATTGGCAAGAGCTAACAATCTCAAAATGAAGAAGATTGTTAGTTGGTGAAAGAGCTGTGAACAACCTCTGTCCGGCTTGGTTTCCGGTCCTATACCATGTGTAGAAAGTACTTAAAGAAACCAAATTGTAGGTTGCACGATTTTATCAACTCTAAGTGCAAATCTACACGAGATAAATCAACTTGGCATGAATAAACCCATGTACCCAACCCTACCCAATGTGCGCGAAAGGGTGTGCTTTACTTGCCCTTTTCCATGTTCATCAACACAAATATGAGTCTATATTAGCTCCCCAATTGCTTTACTCGAACGAGCAAAGCCCTAACACAACTCCCAACTATAAGTTTCGCGCTTACTACACAAACTCTAAGTAGAACTAACATTAGGATGATGCATTAGTCTATGTATAGTCGCCGGCAGTAGGGGTGTTCATGGTTCATTTAGTTCGGTTCTAATCTCAATATCGAACTAAATCACTAGTTTTTGTTCTCAACTTTTAGAGAACTGAACCGAACCATGTTATGCTATGGTAAAAACCAAACCAACCCGAACCATCAGTTCCAGTTTGGTTCAGTTTTAAACTATGGTTCTAATAATTTAAGGTTTTTGCTAAGTACATTGTATTATGCCATGAGATTATTTGAATCTATGGTCTACATATGATATGTCTATAAAGTTATAAAACTCATACATATATATAAAAACTTATAAAGTTATCAAGATTTAAATCCATATAAGTAAATAAACTTTATATATGTATATATATATATATATATATATATATATATATATATATATATATATATATTCACATTTTATAGTTATAAAACTCATATACATAAACATATAAACTTATAAAGATTCTAAAATGTGAATATGTATATATACATACATATATATATATATATATATATATATATATATATATATATATATATATATATATATATATATATATATATATATATATATATAATGGTTCAGTTCCAACACTAGTGGGCAGGTGGTTTTTGTAGCATTACTAGAAAAAGCTGGTGGTTAAAATGATAACCAAAACAATTGCGGTACTTTATAGATATTTGATAGTGTAATTTTTTTTGTGTGGATTTCTGCCCTTAATACAACAAAGATGCTCTCTTAAACTGAGCCATATGGATTCTTTACTTGGGGATGCCTATCAAGAATGATGATGCTTATAAGGGAAGGGTTCTCCGTGGTTTTCATCAAAGAGAAAAGGCTAAAGGCCAACCATATGCTTGATGGCTTTTTCTTCCTTTTCCCTCCTTTCGAAAAGGACTGGAACATGGGTTCCTCTAATTTTTAAATGGGTTTGGTTTCCCTCCAATCCAATTATGAAGGGCGTGGTTGTTTGAATGAGAGCTCGGAGTACATTCATAGATAAGCATCATATCGAATCATTTTGCCTATGGCACCAAAAGCTGAACCCCTCCCATTTAAATATTCCGAGTGTCGGGCCATGATTTTGCTCCTTGAATTGATAGTTGTCTTAGACATGGCCGAGTTTGAATTCGGCCCGAACTGAAACCGATCCAGGTTAGATGCTATCGGATTTGGAATGGTAACAACATCGAGGATCCTGGAGTTCGATGTTGTTAGACCCAGATTTAACTACTTCAGTCTTGCGAGTGTAGAGCCTTGCCTGATGAGCTAATGCCCTGAATAGACATGCCCGATTCGGAACCGGAATCAAACTGGTTATCAACCTGTCGATGCGGAACTGGAACCAGGGATTCTCCCGATTTGGTTACGATTCTTTATTTTTAGAAATTAGTCCGAAACAGGCAGTCGCAAACTACCTCTTATATTTATATAATTTTTCTGAATTCGCGGAAGCAGTGCCTCTGGTGTGGAATTCGACTCCTAAGAGGCACGTTTACCCCTTGTACTTAAAAATGAAAAGCCCTTTGTTTGGAAGGCCATTTACACTAATCACCCTTCAGCTTAACGACAAAGTGTTCCGAATGTCAAGAGTCCAACCCTCAGGGGCACTGCACTATGTGCCCTTGGATTAAAAAAATGTTTTTTTTACATGTTTGGGTTCGAAACCGGAAACCGTTCTTGTGGAGGTTTAGTTCCATGTTACAAACAAACCGGAACCGGATATGTCTAACTTTAAGTGTTGTAATATATTAGCATTTAACTCCAAAGATCACCAATTATAGTGTGTCATTGTCTTCTAATTATCCAAGATTCTGCCTTGGGCTAATTAAGGATCCACGTAAAGATTTTATGCTAACAGTTAACTCAATAAAAAATAGATTATTATTTATTATTTTTTTTCAATACTTTTGTAATCTTCTTCTTTTATATAATTTTTATCGTTGCCTTATATTCAAATCATCTTAAACGATTTTTTCATTATAACAACCTAAAAAGTAATACATGATAATATTTAATTCAATATGTGCCACCATCTTCATAATGTTCGTAGCACTTGTCTAACATAAAAACATATATATAAGCTTTCTCATTATGTTCATGACAAAAGATTGGAAACCTTTTGTCGTCTTTTTTTTGTTAAAGGGGAGGCCAATGCCAAACACACACGCCCTCATGTATCACCCCCTCCCCCGAGGGAATGGAACTTGTGACCTGCATTCTGGGAGTTAGAGTGCCCTGCCGGGTGAGCTAATGCTCTGTGTGCTTGCGGGTCAGCAACTGTTGCAGGTATTATATGCTTCACTGTTATTCCCACGGCGCCCTTTCCCGCGTTCAATCTGCATGAACGGTGTTTGAACTTTGAATCAATGCTCAGTAAGTTTGTGTTTTACCCCATGCACACTTACCCACTGGGCGTCACGGGTTATATCCATTTCGTGTCTATTTGTGTTCACGCCCATATCAGAAACAGTCGAAACTCAATGGCAGAACTCGAACATGGACTTTCGGGTGGCATCCGTATCAAGTGTTACACCACCAGCAATTAGTATTTCAAGTTGCATTTTTTCGTGTCATTCGTGTTCGTGTCAAATATAGATTACTCGAACACAACTGAACGATGGGTCTCATTTTCGTCCATGACTCACAGATAGAGAAACTCACAGTCAAAAAGGATCCAGCCTGTTAGCCCCAACCGAAGGCTTTTTAATTGAACAATCTTAGTCTCTCCCCCTCGTAATTATTAAATTAATCCACCGCAATTATTTACTCCCATCATTTTAACAAACCAAACCCTAGAAACCAATTTTTTAGATCAAAAACTAAAAAACCAGTCAGAAAAGAAACAAATAAATATTATTTATTTACTTATTTATATTGATTTATTATACTATCCAGACAACAGCATGCTGTTTTTGGTCTCTTCAGTGATGAGTGCACACAGAATCACTGCGGTCAACGGCGTAGGAAATATTATTCCTGATTTACCCTCAAATCTTTTCCTAATTTCCAGTTTCCTTGGTAGACAAGTGATGGGAAATTAGAAGGGGCGTGTAGGGAATTAACAAAGAATGGAACAGACGAAGGAATAGAAACAAAGAAGCTTCTCGGGAGAATCGAAAAATAAAGTCTGCCGTTTGATTTCGCACTTTCTTTAGTATCTTTTTCACATGTTTCCCAGAGGAGGGAATTAATTTTCAAGGAAAATGAGCCTTTTTTTTTTGGAGACAACGTGCCGTTGGATGCATGCCAGTGTAGGTTCTCCGAGGGGAATATTATCTTTTCCACAATTACTAAAACGCCCTTGATCCTTGCATAATTTACACTGTTGTTTGAGATGGTGATACAATGCCTTCCGTCAGATCGGATTCAATCGGATGCCCAGGAGTTGATTATAATCGGAACACACCCGATTTTTTTCATAATTATTCGTTGATGTAGAAAATAGTCCAGTCAAATGAACGTGCTTTCTTAAAGATACGAAATGTATATGCAGAGTAATTTCCTTCTCCACCACATATTATAAGCATTTGATGTGATATCAATACATTTGGAAGCAGCAGCATCTGATTTTGAATCTAAAGTCATTGCACTATGGCTACCAAGAATCCATGTAACCTCGAAGATATTCTCGCTCAATCCAAAACCCAATCGGATGAAATTCTGGCAAGAAGGTACTCTGTGTGTTTCTATGTTGCACATGCGCATGCGAGCGAGCGCGCATGAGAGAGAGAGAGAGAGAGAGAGAGAGATCTAAAAGGAACTATTTTAGGTAAAAAACAGATGAGAAAAATGAGAAATACAACCAAACTTCACTAAGCTCCGAGGAAATTATTGATGAATTTTATTCCCAATCTTGGTTGGGTATTTCAAAAGATTACGACAGCTCAAGCAAGCGAATGTTTGGACTCTTGTTGGGAGCTTGAACAAAGTAGATGTAACCAAACAATCACAACTACCAAAGCCAAATGTGGGGCCGCCTACGCTACCTAACCTCAACTATATGTTCATAATGTGTGTTTTGGGCAAGGCATGCTTCCACATAGTACATTCACAGTTAAATCAGATCTCAATCATGCTCAAACACAACCCGCATCCCAGCAACGGCCCTGAAGGTGAAGGCTCGGTCCTTGCCTTCGTGTTTTAGAACAAGCAGGCCGAGGATGCATTATTTAGATAATAAGATGAGCACTAGGATGCCTCATAAGTAATGCCCATGTGCATGAAATGAAGTTGGAAGTTGTAATCATTAAAGAACCCTGCCGCATTATCACACCCAACAACAGTAAATAAATACTTGAACCGAAAGAGGCAAATCAAGCTACAAAGGAATCGCTTGCTTTAAGAAAAAAAAGAAACTTTAACAAAAATGCAACTTACGAAAGTCAAAGATAAGAATCACTAGCAGAGTTTTTCTGGTGAAAAGGAATCCGATTTTCATAACAGTCTCAGACAACCAAACAGAAAGAGGAAATTGATAAACAAGAGAAAAGCCAATGATGTTGTCCACGACGAAAGCTTGTGAGAAAACTTAGTTTTGTCATTCTTCACTCTACATTCTTCCATCATCAGGCATCGATATGATATACAATTAGAGCTTCATGCATAGATGAATGAACAAGTCGGATTCCTCTTCCCCGGAAAAAACTGGTTTCTTTCTGACTAGTTATAATTACTCTCGGCTGTCAGCCGGACAGCGGACCAACTCAAGAATGTGAACCACCTCACCCATGGCCGGCCTGTTTGAAGGCAGCTGGGAGGTACATATCAAGCCCAACTTCACTACAGGTATAACTTCCTCTGCCGCATACTTACCACCCATTCGTGCATCCACCCACTCTGCGATCTTACCTTCGTCGAGAGCTCTCCTCACACCATCAATCAACACCACCACGTCGTCCTCCAAGTACTCGACTGGCCGCTTCCCTGTAACAACCTCCAAAACCAGTACTCCGAAGCCATAAACATCACATTTTTCATTGATCTTCACCGATCGGCAAGCAAATTCTGGTGCCATGTATCCAAGGGCACTTTGTATCTTGCTGCTGAGAACATAGCGATCTAACATGGGCAGCAACTTTGCCAACCCAAAATCAGCTACCCTCGCTTCCCGAGTCTGGCCATCTATCAATATATTGCTTGATTTTAGGTTGTAATGGATCATAGGCGGCCTGCAAGATTGGTGAAGATGCTCTAAGCCCTTGGCAATCCCTAAAATTATATCAAATCTCTCTGACCATGTGAAGCAATTGTTGCTTTCCCCTTCATGGAGTAGACTGTATAGGCTACCACCAGAGACGTATTCATATATCAATAGCTGTAGCTGGGGGGTCCAATAGTAACCTTGGAGTTGAACCAGGTTCGGGTGGTGGATTCGTCCAAGCTTCCTTACTTCTGTTTCAAAATCTTCTTGGGACTTTACCAGACTAGAGACAGTTAGTTTCTTAATGGCGACCGGGCATCCATCGCGAAGAACAGTGCGGTATACCGTGCCAAAACCACCGCGCCCGAGCTCACAATCCTTATTAAGCAAAGCATGTGCACCCGCACTGAAATCACCTTCACCAGAAAACATGACGAGCTTCCCATATGCACCGGCAATGCCGCCAGCACCATCTGTGCTCGGAGAGCCACTAAAAGAGTCAAATTGAGCATGAGGAAGTGCTGGTGCAGCAGAACGAACGTGGAGGTTGAGGCATGTAACCGCAACAACGCCCAGAGCAATAGCCGCTGCAGCGGCAATGGCAACAAGTGCAGAGATGCTGAGAATAATTTTGTTGTGCTGGAGAGCCGAGGTTGTGGTGGTGGTCGAACTAGAAGAAGAGGTTACAGTGGTGGAGTTGGGATTTAGGACAATAGGCTTGGGAAGAACGGGAGGGCAGGACTTGTTCAGGCGTGAGACACAAAGAGAAGGGTTTCCTGCAAACCCTGCAGGGGAGAGAGTTGCGAAGATGCCAGACACTGGGAGATCGCCTTGAAGATTGTTATGTGCCAGATTGACATAATGAAGGTAGGAGAGGTTCCCAAGTTGCAGAGGTACTTGCCCAGTGAGGTTGTTGACGGACAGATCTAAGATCTGAAGTTTAGACAGACTTGCCAAGTCACTTGGAATGGGTCCAGTGAGGCTGTTCTGAGATAAAACCCTGCCAAGAAATGGAAATCAAGTTAGGAAATCAAGTCTCTCTATCTAAATTGCATGGAGCAATGAGTTACTGAAAAGATCATGATGTTAGTTGGGCTAAATCATTCAAAATTTTCCATCCATATCCTAGTCAATAGAATCGTATACCATTCGAGTTATGAATTTTCAAAATTCTCAGTCACCACATAAGCATAACACAAAAGAAAAAAAATCTACAAATGAAATACATGGCGTTAATTCATAGTACCAGAGAAAAACAGAGGTAAACTTCCATTTGGAACCACCGAACTAAAAGAAGCCAAGCAGCACTTTCTAAATATTAACCTTTCTATCAGGACAATTTACAAGAACGTGAATGTGTGCCCAATATATCCAGATTCAAACAGGTTGAAGAATGTATCATCCTTGAAATTCTCAACGGAAGAATGTGCATTGAGAAAGCGCATCACCAAAACAATGTACATTACCAACACACGCACGCACGCACAAACAGAGAGAGACTCACAGCGTCGCAAGAGATGTGCACTTCCCTAATGTGGATGGGATGCTGCCACCAAATTGATTCTTACTAAGATCCAAGACCTGTAGGACCGTCAAAGTTCCAATGCTGACCGGAATTTTAGAACCAAGATAATTGCCAGATATGTTCAACAACGTCAACCTTGGGGAGAATGCGATCTCTGGTGGTAATTCACCTGAAAACCCATTTCCCGACAAGTCCAAAACCTCAAGAATCCCAGAGCCAGAAACTTGAAGAATCTCCCCACTCATAGAGTCGCTCAAATATGAGTCATTTTGAGATCTCGAACCAAATATCCACTCCGGCACTTTCCCAGTGAATCCATTTCGACTAAAATCAACGACTGAAAGGTTCTGGCAGTTCTTCAATCTCTCAGGTATCATGCCAACAAATTTGTTATCCGAGAGATTCAAGCTCCTCAGTGAAGAAATATCTCCGATCACGTCCGGTATCTTGCCGGAGAATCCATTGCTCGAAAAATCCAGCGTATTCAACAGCTTCAAACCTCCAAGCCACGACGGAATTGATCCACTCAAGCGATTCCTCTGCACCTTGAGTGAAATGAGAGAAGAAAGCCGCGGAATCGAGTCTGGTAAAGTGCCTGAGAACCAGTTCTCACCGAAATCGACGAACTTTAGAAACGAACACCCGCCGATATCATCAGGAATGCTGCCAGAGAACTTGTTCCCGCTCAAATCCAACGTTCTCAACTCGGTAGCAGCTTTGATCCCCGGAGGAACGGTTCCCACCAAAGAATTCCTCGACAAATCGAGCAAACGAAGTCCAGTTAATGACCAGATCCGGTCTGGCAGCTCGCCGGATAGAGCATTAGCCGAGAGATTGAGTTCAGCTAGCGACATGCACGAGCTCAAACTGGCAGGAATCTGACCCTCGAGGGAGTTATGGCCCAAGGAGAGCACTCGGAGAGACAAGCACCGATTGAAGAAGTCGGCGGGGATAGTACCCGAGAGGCGATTCTCGCTCAAATCCACGATTTTCAGGGTTTTCATAAGGGCAACATCGGGACTAATAGTCCCCGTCAGGTTGTTCCTCGCGAGAGACAATCTGCGCAGGAATTGAAGCTGTGCAAGGCCCCGACCGATCTTGCCAGCCAGGGAGAGGCCTTCGAGGACTAGCTCGGTGACTCGACCTGTTCGAGGATTGCACCTGACACCGAGCCAGTTGCAGGGCGAGTCCTCATCTTCTGTCCACGAGCTCAACGCAGAGGTGGGATCGTGGAGGTCGGCCTTGAAGACGATGAGGCCGAGAACGTCGTCGTTCAATGTGGGGTCCCTAGAGGACGCGGAGGGGGCGGCGAGGAGGAAGGCGAGAAGGCAGAGGTGTAGAACGTTCCGGAATGAAGACATCGAAGAGACGTTGACGTACCTAGGAATCCCTTCTCGCCATTCCGGATTTTCCTGATAGAGATGGAAAGCAGAAACTGCGCGGACTCCTCAGTTCCTCCAGGTCACTTCCACAAATGTGAAAACGCGAAAAACTCGGAGGTTTTTTCAAGATGTTGTAACTCAGAACCCAGGAGAATGCCGATTATTCTGACGTTTAAATGAGCTGCGACATTTACCAACTCCGACTCAACCAAGGCAACGGCAATTTTCCGTGCGGATCGTTTAAAAGAAAACAAGGAAATGAGCAGGAACATAGGATGAAATGGATCACCTAGACAAAGATGATTATTCTAGTCTCCGAGCTTCGGATTCTTGAGTAAGCATAATGGCGATATGAAAACTCCGCCAACTGCCAAAGCGGCAATATCCGAAAGTGCCGAGTTACGACGACTGGAGATCTCGAAAGGGAGACAAAACTGATGACAATAACGGCCCTACCATCCCCTCGTTTTCCGCCTGCTCAACTGTATGCCGAGGGCTTCCTACACGAGAACAGGAAGATCAAGCTCAAATTAGGCGATTCAATCACGATAGCAGGAACTCCTAATCTTTTCGGCTCTTCCGGTGAATGCCAAATCTTCTGAGCAGCGAAAACGAGAAAACCTAGAAGACCGATCGACTCCGGGAACTTATTTCCCTATCTGAAGTCCTTCTGCCGCATGTGAACCTGTTATTCTGCCGGAAAGAAACGAATCGGTCGGGAAACCGAGCCCCCGCCGCTTCAAGTACGCCCGTGATCTTGAAATCTCGACCAACACTCATCAACCACAAACGGTGTTCCGCAGACACGTAGAGTGCAGACGTCGCCGGAAAACTGCGGGATCGACCGGACCGAGAGAGAGAGAGAGAGAGACTCCGCCGAACCAACGGTGCTCCCGTTGGGGGAGTAACGTTTGCTTAAAATTTGTTCCCTCTATCTCGCTCTTTTTCCTGACCGTCGATACCTGGCGTTCTACTTACACGTGGAATCATATGGACCGTTCATCGTTTCTGTGCTGGCGCGCACGTGGCACATTCCCAGTGGACGCCTGAGTGTACCTCTTGCTTTGAAAACGTACCCCTCGGCGCGCTGTGGCAGAAGAATAAATCGACGATTTTACTAAAACACCACCATCTTTTCTAAACCTCTCCTTGCAACCACTCAACTTGGTTCGAGAGGAGCCTTCAACTAATAACATCAGTTTGAATGGCCGTTCCGGGAGATGACGGTAAGGAATGGCCAAAGAGTGATATTTGTTAATTCTGGGGGCGGATACCCGTGAGGGATCAAAAGCGAGGTGGGTGGAGGGAAATAAATGAAAAAGCAAAATGGCGTACAGAACAGGCTTTTGCTTTTCTTAATTTCCATTAAATACGGGAAGGTGCTGACCTTACCGGGACAAATAAATGCACCCTCGTTGGCTTGCCCAATCGCCGTTAAGGAGATCCGATTTCCCGGCCACTGGGTCTAGCAGCATTTAATGGTTCAGATTTGAATTCAATTAGATCCGAATTCAAATTCGATACGTCAGCCCGATTTGGTGGTTCTCTATCCGAACCCCACGTAGATCCGACGAGTCGTCGGTGACTCAGTATTGAACTCTGTACCTGGGTCGAAATCCAAAGTTCGGATCGGATTAGGTGAATTTCAGTAGGATTTGGATCTGGACATACTGAACTTGAGTCAAACAGGTTTACAGAGCCGCCCCGGGTAAAAGTTAAATGGATTCTAATTGTTCTCTGGAACTAGGTCCGTCTCGAAAGCAATTGATTGAAGCATGAAATGACACACCCATCCATTTCTTTTTCTTCTGCTATTCGATATATGTGGGCTTGATATAGAGGTGTTTGAATAACCGATCCAAATCCATAAAACTGATTTGGTTCCACTTGAAAAGAATAGTTTATATGGAGCACAAGAAGCTATCTCACCAGGCTAGGAGATCGACTCACAAATTGGAAGTAAAGAGTTCGATACTTGGGAAGTGCGTCTGCCTTCGGACTATTCGTTGTGCCGAAAAGAATGTTTTGTTTGGGTTGGTTACTGGTTGAAAGTTGCTTGTAATTTCAGCTTCTAGAAATCCACAAAAATATAATTTTATATCATTAAATAAGGTTAAATGGGTGCATGTTTCCCTTTTATCAGCCTGGTGTAAGTGTAATATATCGGCATGTTAAGATGTAATGAATCTATTTGTAAACCAAACCAAACCAAACTGGAAGATGTTGTGGTTTGGTTCAGTTTTGTATCTTACGATGGTGTGGTTTAGTTTCCAAATTTGAGAAGCCCTATTGTATTTGTTTGGCTTGACATGACACTAGAATTGGACCAAATTTGAGCACAAACACCTCTAGCATGACATGCCAAGTGTTTCCTAATGAGATGGCTCTTATTTCTATGACACTAGGGTGTGTTTGATTCATGGTGTTATGTACTTGAAACTAGAACCCTTGGCCTAGATCAACATAGACTTCTAACCGCAGTTTCATATTTGATTCGTGAATGATACTAATTAGATTTTCGTAGAAGGCGAGGTAGCAATATCAGAGAGAAGAGACACTCGAGTTTTCGTGTGAAGTCCCTAGATCTAATTCTTATGCCACACCTTCATCTTGGTGCCGAAGTTTTTGACTCAAATTGAGCCTATGGAACTGTGAGTACCAAAAATTTTCGTGGAACCTTGCGCTAATGCACTCACCTATCACCTGCTTAACCTATGAAAAAATGTTCTAGAGATCATTTTTGGAGGTCTATGAAGTAATTCTTGATATGATTTGTAAGAGTATAATTGAAAATGATAAAGCATGAAGTATTTAGATAAAAAGGCAAAATTTGTTTATATTAACTAACCCAAAGAACCCAATATAGATTGAAGGCGTGCTTGAATTGACACAAATTTGAGGGGAAAGAAAAGATCCACCATATAAGCAAAAGGCAAAAATAGAACATCAATCTAATCCAAATCCAAAATCCATAACCCAAGTCAATCCTTCTTCCACATTCATTAAGCAGGGTCAGTTAGGTGGTTTTTTAGCGCCTAGCTGAAAAGCAACATCATGTTCTTTGGTTTCTTTCCAACAACTTAAAGGTGTTATTTCATACCTTTAATTATAGTAATATCTACCGTCTAAATCACATTATGTTGGTTTAAATTTGTTATTTTCAGTTGCTTGATGGGAGATTGGGTTACGACAATGACCCGATTTTTATAGATGGAACAATTCATTCGTATCATGCCCTAGTTTGATTTGGACACGAAAATCACATGAATGATCTATGCTCATCCAATCCAAGTTTAAGGACAAATGGCCCTTAAAACATGCTGATCTTAGCAGACCTCTCATAAAATAAGTTTGTGTGTCTACAACAAGATTATAAAAGGCTAAATTAAAGCATCCATGTATCTCATCATACTTATCGGGTTGAGTTCTATCGCAAACAGGTTTTTTTTTATGCAATTTCTTGTTACTTGTGCTCACCAGTCTTGCAGTCGCTCAGATGTAAGTTTACCTTGTTTTACATGGACTCCAGATCATGACTCACTCCTCCAATGGTTCTACTGGATGATTCTTATTGATTAGGATGTCAGTCCAATTCGGATATGACAAGGTCCGAACCTATTTATTCAGATTTGATAACCAAAACAGGATCCAATTAACGACTGGATTCAGATTCAGTACTCAATATTACATCATCGAATTGTATTGTTTACTATTTACCAGCACAGTTATTTGGATTCAGTGTGGAATTTGTCCACACACACATGTACCTTCTTAGGGTCCAAAAGCAAACCTTGTCCCTCTATTATTCCACATTAAGTGGGGTTTGTTGCATGGATTCTTAGTCCTCACTCACATCTTGTGATATTATCATTTAGCTAAAAAAAGAAACATATTCTATCAGCAATGAAACTCAACAAAATAATTAAAAGTACAAACCATGCTAGGGATCTCTAAGATTTGATCTATTGCTGCACTCATAAATTGTTTATTCAGATCCATTTTTTGCATATAATGCAGTAATATCTTGTTAAATATAAGTTAAATGCCATCGTATTTGGATTAGATGGAAGACATCCAGATGAATAAAATCAGACCCATATTTTGCACCCGATCAAACTGCTGAATCAATGAAATATCCATGCAAGCATTTCATGTTCGCAAAGAAGGAAGCGATAAGTAACACAATTAGAGAAAATTCCACTATAATCAAAGTCAAATTATGGATTGGAAGCTACACTTTATATATGTATATATCTACGGGCCAGGACATTCCTTAAAAACTGGAAATGTTACAATGACACTCCTTATGCTCACTCTTATTTGGGTTGGGTATGACAACAGGTTCGGGTTGGAACTCACTACCAAGGTTGATCAATAGAAAATTATGAAAGAGTACTCCAACTTTATATTGGATAACAGTAATCGTGTCTGGAGTCGTTCTCATTAAATTTTCTCCAACAACATTTACCTTATTCAAAAACAACAACTAAGGCTTTTCCTATATTGTATAAGGTTGGGTACATGAACTCTTTGTTTCTATAGAGTTTGAACATGTATGATATTAACAATTAATTCAATATAAAGTTAAATAATTTTTTTTATCATTTTTATATATATTTTTAACATTTTCATCGTCTAGTTTTTCGTTCAAGTGTTCCAACCATCTTAAATGTTTTTTTTTCTCTTTTAACATTAACCTTATTCAAAATTTTAGGATTCTATATAGCTCATTTTACAGGTGTGAAAGAAGTCTATTATTTCTATATCTACTCACATGTTGGGAAAGCTGAGCAACTACTTTCCCCACCTTGGAACTTGAACTCCTCCTATATCAATGAGAGATACAGATAGAACACACTTACGAGTGTACGATGGGATGAAGTTTAGCAAAAACTTATCTCTGTCCGCTAGTTTCACTAATCAAATTCAGTTGTCACTCTGTCTCATCTCATGAGAGACAATAGTTTGAAAATGTAATAGTGGTGGATCAAGAAATTTTTTTGTGAGGTAGAGCGAACTCCGGTCGACGCTAACTGTCTCGTCTCATCTCATGAAGGACAATAGTTTGAAAACGTAAGTGGCGTTCAATCAGTGGTGGATCCTCTAAAGCCATGGATCCTTTAATTTTTCACTAGTTTCTTGAAGTTGCCTCAATGTAGATCCCCGGCCCTCAATGTAGATCCGCCGCATTCGGCCGCACTAGTGTTAGCAGACTTTATTAGTATGAAAGAAAATCTACAACGAAAGGATGTTTATGATAATTTAGGCGACAGAAATTAAAAACGAAAGATAGGAAGGAAAGCAAGTGCATACTTGAAAGCATGAAACAAGAAACTGATAGCCGAGTTGCACAGTTCGAGCAGCAATGTTGTTGGGGCCTTTTCTTGGAAGAAAGATTTTATAGAGGGTGGTCCGCAGGCTGATTGCATATGTTGAAGGATCACACTGAGTTGAACACACTTCATCTCATTTAAGATCATGAACCGAAAACGAAGGAAATGGGAATCATCTGACCTTCGAGAAGGCGGGCTGCTTTAGTCCTGGCCATATCAGGTGTTTTATGTTGCATTCGATCCCCTTCATCTGACATGGCAGTAATATGAAGTTGGGCTTCGGCCTCCCCGTTTTCCTCTTTCTCACCTTTCCAGCAGGTCTCTCTCTCTCTCTCTCTCTCTCTCTCTCTCTCTCTCTCTCTCTATATATATATATATATATATATATATATATATATATATATATATATATATATATATATAATAACAGCAGGTCTCTCTCTTGTTTAGAGAGAGAGCAATGAATCAAACACAGAAGTATTGTCTCTTACTCTCTCTTATCACAGGACAACTCGCTCACATGTGACTTTTTACCCTTTAGGGCTTTTCACATGTACCAATGATAGATCAATTGAATATGTGAGATATCAACATGAATTAAACATTGTTAAAGCATATGTAACTTTAAATCATGACACTTTAAGTTTGTAGAGGACATACACACAAATACTAAAAGTATCATATAATAGCAAATATCATATTATTCACCCAACAACTTGTTACTACCACATTGAACTTATTTCTTTGGATATCCCCTTAGTTAGGTTGTGTTGTCACTGTTTGTGAATAAATCATGGGTTTCAGTCTCATCCCCAACCTTGATTTCTCAACTAAGGTTACTGATAGACTTTTATTCAAAGGATCAGATGTGTTATCTTTAGATCCAACAAAATCTACAGTAATGACCCATTAAATACATGAGTCCTCAAAGACTTTAGTCTGACTTCGATGTGTTTTCGTTGCTTTTATTTGTACTTGGAACTATCGATCTTAGCAATTATAGTCATGCTATCACAGTGTATTGAAATTTCAAGAAGTAACTTCTCACTGGACATAAGTCTTTTAATCTATTCAGCTTCTAATCTAGTATCATCCAAAGCATATAATTATGCCTTAAAGGTAGAACAAGGCAAAATATTTTGTTTCTTAGATTTTTAGGTGACACCAGTACCACCTACAAGAAACACATATCCATTGACCCATTATTCCTAGAGTTTTTTGCTATGCAGTTAGCATCAATAAATCCTTTTAAAAACAAAAGGATGTTTACTCTAATGCAGTTTAAGAAAAATCGTTACATTTAGATAGTGAAGTATTTCTATAGAGCTTTCCAATGGTTTATATCTAGACAACTGATGTATCTACTCAACTTAAATATAGCAAATGTAATATCTAGTCATGTACAATTGGTTAGATAAATCAAACTACTATTAATCTAATAATATCATAATTGAGACAAAGGAATAATACTTTCATTCTTATACAAAGCTTTAGATGAATCATATATGACCTTAACAAGTCTATAATTTTTATATTCAAATATCTCTAAAACTTTCTCAACATAGTGTGACTAAGAGACTACTATATCATCTGTAGACCTTATGATTTTAAGTCCTCAAATCACATCAGTTATACACATATCCTTTATCTCAAACTTACTTCAATAAATCCTTTTAAAAACAAAAGGATGTTTACTCTAATGCAGTTTAAGAAAAATTGTTACATTTAGATAGTGAAGTATTTCTATAGAGCTTTCCAATGGTTTATATCTAGACAACTGATGTATCTACTCAATTTAAATATAGCAAATGTAATATCTAGTCATGTACAATTGGTTAGATAAATCAAACTACTATTAATCTAATAATATCATAATTGAGACAAAAGAATAATACTTTCATTCTTATACAAAGCTTTAGATGAATCATATATGACCTTAACAAGTCTATAATTTTTATATTCAAATATCTCTAAAACTTTCTCAACATAGTGTGACTAAGAGACTACTATATCATCTGTAGACCTTATGATTTTAAGTCCTCAAATCACATCAGTTATACACATATCCTTTATCTCAAACTTACTACATAAGAATAACTTAGTCTCATTTACTATTTTCACATCTGAACCAAACAACAAAATCTACGTATAAACAAAGAATGATTAAAGCATTATTGACAGACTTACAGTAAAGACACTTATCATAATCATTAAAAACAAAGTCAAAACATGATATCACACTATCAAACTTTTCATGTCATTATTTAAGAGTTTGTTTCAAACCATATAATGATTTAACAAGCTTACACACCTTAAACTCATTCCCTCAAGCAACAAATCCCTCTTGCTAATCCATATAAAATTTCTCATTAAGGTTATCATAAAGAAAAAAGTCTTCACATCCATATGATGGATTGTGAAATCATATATAGAAGCTAATGCTATAAGTACTCGAATGATTTCTACAAGATTGTTAGTAAAATTCATAGAAATACATGCATAATAAATAAATATGCAACAAATATAAACATGCCCCAATCAACAAAGCGAAGCAACCTAGCAAACATTTTCATACGATTGAAAGAAAATTCGAGATTTTGTATTTGTTACACACTCATATTTGTGAATTCAATGGAATAACTACAAGGGATAACAAAAGATATTTTATTAAGTTTATTGATGATTGTAGTAGATACTGTTATATTTACTTGCTTAAAAGTAAAGATGAAGCTTTATAAAAGTTTCAAATATTTAGAAATTAATCACAAACTCAAACAGACAAGGTACTTAAACGATTACGGTTTGATAGGAGATGATGGTACACCTCAAACCTTTTTTAAGAATACGATCAAAACAACGGTATTGTTCATGAGGTTACTACTCCGTATTCTCTTTAATCTAATAAGATAGTTGAATGAAAGAATATAACCTTTTCATAATGTTTTACTTTAAAGTTATGAGTTACCTATCTACATATAGCGAAGCTTTCAATACGGCTTTCCATGTTCTCAATGGAGATAATCATAAACATAAGACAATAAGACCAGGGTCGTTAAAGTGATCCAATACTCCGTCTATAAATAAGTTATTTGGGCTCCCTAATAATACTCTCTCCTCCCGCATGTTCGCTCTTTCCTTCATATTTGGTGGTGAGCTTCTTGTATCGGTGTAAATGTCTTGCTCGTGACGCGTTATTGTTCAGGTGCATTGCTGTTTTGCAGTGGTTTTCTATCGTTCATGCTTACAGGAAGCATTAGTGTCATCCGCTTTGGCATGATTCTAAGGGGTGCACTTTTGGCATCGCATATATTGAGTTTAAGAGCATGGAAAGAAGGGAAATCTACTGCCACATTTTTGAAAGGCCAAGCAGGTAGTTCTTCGTCTACTGTTTGTTTTTGAGTGAAATATTCTTCATTTTCTGCAGAAAGGTTTTAGCATTGCTGGAGGTGTTCAACAATATTTTCCTTTAAATTTGATGGTTTATTCTTTCCGCAACTAAAACCTGATGCATATTCCTCTTTTATCCAACCGCATTGCCATCAATTCTGTGTAAGATGCTCCATCAATTTGACATTTTCCCCTTTCTGCTGAAAAATTGACTCTTTATATTTAAAACTATCGCTTTACAGTGTACAGTGTTTCAGAAATATTTGTTCTCTTTAAGAAATGTTGTATCACTTGCTCATCGGCTATTATAGAAATCTGATAATGTGCTCATGCTCTCAATATGTAATATGCCACTGGTATTGGTGACTGCAGTAAATCCTAGTCTTTAGAACAATATCACAAATTGACTTCTCTCTGGATTTAACGTGTTAGTACTTGTACCTGTGTCAGGGTGAGGTTTGGGTCTGACTGGGCAACAAGTTCTGAGTTTGGGATTTGCATGTCAACTCTGGGCCAGTTCCATCTCAAGTTTGGCAGCTCACATGCTACCCATGTACTCACGCACAATCAAAATGCATAAATGTACAATTAGCTAGACGAGGAGGTTAACATGTGTAACAATGTTTGATATTGTCTCATTTTTTGCAGGGATTGTCGGTTTGCTTTACCTACGTGATATTTGCTTGCTCTATCAGGTACTTGGTCTATCCTTTATTTAAGATGGTTTGGATACGAATGAAAAACTAAATTGTGAAAGGAAGAGGACGACCACAAAAGTGTTGGAAAGGAATAATAAATAATGATTTAGCTTATGTTGAATTAATTAACATGTCACATGATCGAGTTTTATAGAAACAAAGAAAGAATCCCTGTTGTCTGTAAATCATGTAAATGATTGTAATAAAGAGTTGGCAGTGCTGCTACAAGACATGGTATGCAAATCTACATCCACAACAGGTTTTAGAGTTGACTGGACCTTGGCATGATGATTTTGCAATGCTGCTGTTGCCTCATTTGGAAGTCTAGTCATGGTGTCCGTTTTCAACTGGGGCTAGATTTCTTCCAAACTTAGAAATGATAGCAATGAGAACCAACATCTCTCTCTCTCTCTGACTACAGAATCATTGAAGTAAAGAATAAAGAATGATTTAGCTTTAGTTGAGTTAAATGTTAGTATGACACAAGATGGAGCTTTAGTGGAGTTAAATGTTAGCATAACACATGATGGAGCTCTATGAAAAGAAAGAATCCATATATCGTCTAGTATGAGAATGACTTAGTTGTTGAATTGTGCTTTCAGATACAATATTTTCCGAAGATTCATTTGTCTTGATTTTCTTG
Organism: Brasenia schreberi; assembly: GCA_036023115.1. Taxonomy (NCBI): domain Eukaryota; kingdom Viridiplantae; phylum Streptophyta; class Magnoliopsida; order Nymphaeales; family Cabombaceae; genus Brasenia; species Brasenia schreberi. The sequence goes on from JAYKKT010000046.1 coordinate 2,032,291, forward strand.
ATTTTCTTGTTCTTGCAGGGCTTATCCCTTGGGACTATACTTATGGCTCTGATCAGGTTAGATTTTTTAAAGAAAATCATTTGAGTTTTTGTTTGATAGACATTACTTTGGAACTTCATGTACACAGTATCTTACTGCTCTTACAAGTGTTCAACATTTTTTAACCTGGGTACAAAGCTGGAGCCTAGGATTTTTATGCAATCGGTTGGGAAACAATGTTTCTCAACAATGGCGAATTTGATTTAGAAAAAAATTTGTCTAGCCATCTCCTGCAGATTCCATTGGCGGGTGAAGAGCTCCAACTTGAAGTACATTTGCTGCACAGCCAGGCTCAGGCCAAGATGTTGCAAATCACTGTTTACTTTTATGTTGATGCTCAGTTGCCCAAGTTAACTTCTCTGATCACTTATAAAACAAAATTATGATCCTGCTGGTTAGTACAATATAGATAGCCTTCTGATTGTTGCATTTTCTTTACGACCAGCATGGATAGTAGTTACGAGCTTTGCAGTTTCAAGTAAGATGGTTGTTGATCTCACTAAATTTCCAACTCATGCAGTGGTCTCGTGGTCACCTTCTAAGTATATAGGATCAAAGTAGAGAGTCAGATCAGAGATGGCTAAAAGTGAGAGATTACCAGACTGGAGGAATTTTTTATCGTAGCTTTGATTGAGAAAACAAGCATCACAAACTCTAGCTTGTAGCTGCACATTGGTTCAGAGATACGGGTTTTGGAAGTTCAAAGGCTTTCATTGGAACGTGATTTCCGCGCTCAAGTGCCTATACTTGTCCACTTTGGTGTTTATTTCCGTTTCGATGGAATTTGTGTTCTTGCACTTTGTAAAATGAAGGGGGAACGTTGCAACTTCCATTCAGTTACATCACATGTTTGTTAAGATGCCCCTGAACAATCAAATTTGATGAAAATAGAGCTCATGATATTTGTAATTTAATCCTTAAAGACACTACGCACAAACATAAGACATTGCACACACACACACACACACACAGAGCACTCGTCAATAAAAATTCCCGTTGGTAATTAACCATCTGGAAATAGGATCTGAACGGAGACGCCTGCACTGGATATACATCGACTACACAGAGCAAAAAGATCACCACACTGCTGAACTGCTGCAGCAGCAGAAAGGTGGGACTGACATGAACTCCCACAAGAACATGGGCATTCTTGGTTGTAGTTAGTATAAGGATACCAAACTTTATGACAAAGAATTTAGATGCCCCCCCGAATATGATTTTGTGAGGCCTCTGCTTGATTGTCCAACGGCATATACTGTGCCATAATTGCACGAATTTCAGAGTCCATGTATCTCTGCAACATCCAACACAGAAGAAATTTTATTAGTCTGATCCGTGAAGGTGATAAACAATCCAGCTGATACAACAAGATTTCGTCAATAAGGAATATCAGTAACCATCATCTCCACAAATAAAAATTTTCACCGGTAGAACTGCACTGTGTTGTTTGTAAGCATGGCTTATTTCTCTTTAAATTGTGGAAGTAGGAATTTGCCAATAACCAAAGGTCAAAAACCAGCGGGTTCGATTATATGGATTCTTAATTGACATTTTATGATTTTCACAAATTAGGAAGAAAACGATGAAAAACTTGAATAACTTTCAGTAGTAGTATTAGTTAACTGAAACATGCACACACACAAGAAACCATAAGAAACAACTACCTGAACGAAGAAGCATTCAAACAGAAGATATTTCTGCAAAGCATGAAAAAGGTGGACAAAACAATACTTGATTGCAACAGAAAAGTTCAGAGTTTTCCACATATATAAAATTCAGCAAAGCCTTCGATAAGGCTAATTGGGGTTAAATATTATTAAAATAGAATTATAGCATCTGCATCTGCTCACGTATTTACCAGCAAATATTCCTCTCCGTCTATGTCGTGCCTCCTAATGCTAACTGAGCTGCTCCTTAAAGCCAAACCGTGTCCATGAAACAGGGGTAAAGCTTCTGCAGACTACCTCCGCTGGTGCTGTGGATCAACTCCTCTAGGCCGAGTTGGCCAACAGTACTAACTAGTTTGGAGATGACTTTGGACTTCTAGAGTTTCCCCCACTAGCCACTCACTCTTTGAGCATAATGTTCACAATTTTTTGAGATAAAACATTTTGTAAATATGCATGAACCATCTCTACAATTGAAGACATTTTTTTCTCAAAGCAGGCTTTCAAAGTGCGGTTTGCACATCCGTAACCATCCAAGGAAAGGGAAGAAAAGTGTCTTACTGAATCGATCGGTATCTGAACAAAACCTTCAGTCAGCACCATATGCTTCTCTTTGAAGGAATGCACACGAGCCAATCATTAAAATGGTACCCTTTCGCAGGTATAGTATCACGAAGTACTTTGATAGAAGATTCACCCTAGGGCATTAGTCAAATGTATATGACAATACTTCTATTGCCTTCTTATTTATGAAAAGGAGAAATCAAACCAGTCATTCTCAAGTACTTTTTGCGAATGTCATGTCCCAGCGATTCTTCTATGTGTTTATTTCATACTTGTTGTACCCTTATTTATGGTTTGTGTGTTGGTTTGTCCTGGTTAGCTTATGAAAAGACAGATCCGTCTCATGAATCCTGATCTATGACAAGAAATAAAGGTTGCATCTATTTACAGCTTGCAACAAAAAAAGTACAATTCAACGAGTTAATAGACTTACTCTGATCCTATACTTGTAGATGGCATATGCACCAACAGCAACTGCAGCAAAGCCCAGGAAAATAATCCACATAAAGCTCCAAGTGACCTTTGATGTAGATTTATTGCCTGCTCATACCAAAAAAAAGTTATCCATCTAAAAACTAAAAGAAAGTGAGATAGGCAAGCGTTCCATTTTTTGAGTAAATCACACACACATACCCCAAAGAAGAAGAAGATAGATCAAGAATCAAGTTTAAGAAAACATGATTAGGATTCCTGCTAGCTACACAAGTTGAGCGAGCAAATAAATTGGTTCCCCTGAACCATCAAAGGGAGAAAAGCCTAACCTTCCACTCAACAATATCATACAGATGAGTATAGATAATCTTTCATCATTAGTATTCAGTAATTTACCATTTCTAGTAGAATTGCAGCACCAAGCGGTGTACAAGATAATCTCATTAAAACATGAAGACATCTGGAAGTACTGTTCAAAGCTCATTTCTTATCTAAGCTTAGAAAATTAGGTTTTAGAAGAAAAAAAGATAAACCGTCAAAAAAATTGCATTGATATTCAGATGAACAGAGATGGCAACAAACCGGCAGTATCATATTTCCAACGGGTAGCAAAGGCTCAAGAGATATGTGCCTATAAGAGGCATTCATCTTGGGATCCACTTTCCATGGAAAATGAAGGGGAGAAAACAGGCACTGCAAGGAACTTACTTATACAAGTATCATGTTCCTTAATGTACAGAAGATCACCACTGCAGCTACAATCATAGCTACCATATGTATTCCTGCATTTGCATTCTGGACATTGGCAGGCAAGCTTCTCTTTGCACTCATCCACATCTGACAAACACATTCACATGAATAGACCGCACAACAAAGAAGTTGGGTAAAATGAGATACCAAAAAGTAACTTAATACCTTCACACGAGTTCACACCATCACCCTTAAAACCAGAGGGACATTTGCAGCCCTTAGATTCGCTTACCTGCACGATGCTCGTAAGTCGTCAACATTCCTCTTAAAGAAGGAACAAGTACAACAAAAGATGCACTTACCTGACAAGCTGAATATGTAATGCCATCTTGTGTTTTCTTCCAACAACCACCATTATTAATTACACAACGTCCAGAGCCAGAGACTGAAGAAAATGAGAAAAGAAGTGGATAAAAACTATAGGTGTTTTCTCATATGGACACAACCAAACAGGAAGTAAGCACCATAACAAGCACGTTGTCCATGTTGACAGCTAGCTACTTAGCAAATCTAGAGAAGTAACATCTGCAACTACTAATGAGTTGGTGAAACACTACATGATTCAGATGGCATATCTATGAAGCAGATATGCTGATTAACCATTAGTTACTCAGCAGAACTCTTCAATCACGAAACTCTTACCTTCACAATGAGTATACCCATCCCCAACAAACTTCACACCGTTCACCACTGGGCATTCACATACCCTTCCCCTAAAGGTGTCCTGTAATAGAAACAAATTCAAACATGAAATCAAAGTCAGAATGATGAGTGTGTTTTGCAAAAACTTGCTGATTGAATATTTATTAGATTATAGCCGTACTCTGCAAGCAGTAACGTTTGTAGCCTTATCCTGCCAGCACCCACCATTTTTTTCCAAGCATTCATTTGTTTGTATTTCTGAAGAGGGAAGAATGCAAAAGGTGAAATAAGATTGTTACCATAATTCATAAGGACAATAAATTTCCCATAAGAGAGGGCCATAAGCATACCATCACTCAAACAAACAGCTGGTTCAGTAGTCTCCTGGAAACCGGCACATATTGCTTTTAGTACTGCAGATTTGTCCAACTTACCTGAAAGAGGAACAGCCACCAAACTAACACTTCAATTTGAATAGTAAGAATACATATTTCTCAACAGAGTTTAAGCAACAAACGGCTTATATCTTCCATTTTTACAAAAGAAGGATGGATAAAGTGAAAAGTGAAAACGAGAACGATGTTATACCTCTATACTGCCTGTTGTTAATGATAAGAGTGGGCAAAATAGTGACATCTCCTCTAGCGCCTTTCCCTATCTGAAAAAATTATGACGAAGATACAAGCACTCATGATTATGAGCACAAGAGTCGAATGAAACAATGGTAAAGGCTCACAGCCAGGACCAGCATAAATGTTACTGGTCAAGAGTAGGATCTAAGGTGCAGACTCTCACCTGTGCATCTTGCTCTGCCTTGAGAACAGAATTGACAACATCTGCTTCAGTATCTCCAATGCATTTATCTATCTCCTTCACATCCAATCCTGTTGTGAATAACCACAATCATGTTAAAGATCAAGCTAACATATAACAAAATTTTCATATGCCATCAATACTAGCCCTTTCATGGTTGGCTTATCAAACCTACCAAGAGATTCAATGACTTTGTCAGCACATTCCTTGGTGTATTTCTTCTCTTTCATTGGGCATCTAATAGCAAAATCAGTCATATAGTCCCACCACAACCAAGGCTTCTTAGTTTCGTTAGCAATTTTGAAGAAACAAGCCTGTCTTAAATTCTGAACCACAACATCCTTTCCGTCATAGCCTTTACTGAAGTCCTGTTCTGGATCAGGAGCACAATATCTCCCATGGTTGATACACTGAGATTTGCACTGTTTGCTTAGAATAAATGCTTCAGGGCAATACCAAGTGATGTAGTGCGGTGTGAACTGTGTATAGCCCTTTTGCTCCAGTATCTGAGCAGCTCCCTTAAAAATTTTGACAAAATCAATTTGGCTGTCGCATTTTGGTCCACACTCATCATTGCTGTTTGTCCAAAACTCATACTCTACGCGCTCATCGGGATGAGGAAGTGACTCCCTCCAGTCCAAATTAATATTGACCATGTCACCCTTTCCTAGAGCTTTCTTAAGATTATCACCCAACGTTTTACTGATAAGAGCTGAGGGAATGGTTATGTTCTCCATGTAGGTTGCCCCTGCATTTTCTTCTTCAGGAGTATCCATAGTTATCAAAGGCTCTTCCTTGTCATCAGCAACCAAGACAGCTGCTGCTCCAGCTTTCTGTGCATTCCAAGCCTTTAATGTAAAGTAGCAGTCTGCACATACAAATTTTAACTATCAAACAAAGAAACAGAATAAGAGAGAAAAAGCTGCTATCGGTCTCCAACAATATATGACAAGTCAAAGATCAATCCAACTATGGATGAAAATGTACAAGACGCTTTGCCTTATATGCAAGCTTTGGGAACATCTCTGTTTGGACCGAGACCTGACCCTGCTACTAGTTATCGTGACCTACCAAGCTCCAGCAGGATAAAGATGACCTACCACATCTCAAACAATCAAAGTGAAGAACTGCATGAAATTAGGTTTTCCTAATGTTCCAATACTCACTTGAACAACTCGACATATCCCAAACCTGCTTCCAGCCTTTCACGTTTACAAGGACTGAAGCAGCCCAACCAAAACCTACCCCCATTCAAGAATCAATCAGGTTAAAGGTGACCTCTTGCAACCTACGTTGCACAGGTACGCCCTTTTGGGCGATGTGCCCTTATCCGGTACATACCGGGTATGGGTATGCATATCGATATGTCTGGTACATACCGATACCACAAATGGCATACCAGTACGCATGTGTGTATACCGATACACATACCCAATATGGATACGTCACATACCAGTATCGAGTACTAAATGGATCAAGAGAACCGTCAGGTACAAAGGAGAAAGGGGTATGGTTTTTCGTCGCTGGTTCCATCGGATCCGCAGGCGGTGGATCAACCGGAGAACCACCGGTGTCTTCTTCCTCCTCTGCATCGGGAGAGTCGAGAATCTGGAGCCCCTTAGTAGATGTCGTGCCCTTCCTCGACTCTTCATGGTCCCTGCCCCCAATTGGCAGGGTAACGACGATGTCATCGGAGTCTTCATCTTCATCGGAAGAGCTCTGCAATCGAAGTCTCCTCGGCATTTCAACGAGGGTTTCCGCGGTTCAATTTTTCCCTCCATTTCCCTCCCCCTTGTCTGGCCTATATGCTTGAACTAAACGATAGCTTCCAAATATCGTTGTTCACTACAATATTTCGAAAGATAAATAAAATGGGAGTAATTAATAAGTTATTAACCAGTCATTAACCTATTTTTTCTTTGTTTTTCATCAAAGCAATGGGTATCTGGAAGCCCACAGAGACCTCAACTAATCTGGTTCGAGCCAGATCGACACACTATGGAGGACTTTTCACAATAATGAGTATTTTGTGAATCGCAGAAAGAGCTTAACATTGGATTTGTATTGGCATATTAAAGAACAATGCTTTTGAATCTACTTATGTAGGTCCTAATGGCAATCTTCAAAAATTAGATAGGTAAACTCAATCCTCAAATGGGAGGACTTTTCACAATTATGCGTCTTCTTTGTTTTATTGAATGTTGATTCTCTTTTTTTGGTATTGTGGCAGCTCCTTAATTGAGAAATCGGCTATAAGGACCACAAAAAACATTGCTGATAAGAAGCTAAGTCGTGGTTATTTAGATAAATATTGTCATCCCTTTTCACTGATTGATATTATGACTTGAGATAAGATGGAAAGCTTAGAAATGCAATATGAATCAGATCCATCCTATTTATGTTCTCCTGGTACACATGTAGTTTCAATTTTCGTGTTCAACGTGCAGAAGCCTCTGTGATGACTTGGTGTTCTATGTGCTTGCAGCAATATGGGCATAACTTCAAGCCAACGCATAACTTGAACATGACAACGTGACATCAAAAGCAAGCTTAATCAAAGGTTCTTTCAGTATATTTTTGAATTATGATGAGTTGTTTATGCATTTGAGCAGTTATTATTTTTGGTTACCTCCATGACTTTGATATTTATTTGCCAAGAACGTGCTCTTTAAAATATAGAATGCTCTATATATAATTGTGTATATATATTTATGTAGATTCATTTGTTTATTATATTTTTTAATAGTGACATACCCGTACCTTAGTTTTTAAAAAAATTATGTACCCCATACCCATACAGGGTACCGGTACCCGTATCCATGCAACATAGCTTGCAACTCAACCAATAAGGTCCCAAACCAGTCGCATACAGTTAGGTTTTCACAAGTTCGTTATCAGCGAATATATCAAACTTTATAATTCTCTTCCTAACTGGAGCTCGATTATCACCAAAATAAAAAAAGCTTCAGACAGAAACTATCACCAAAATTCAGTCCTCTTTGCTTTCTACTTCATGGTTCTCTCCCCTCATTTTGCAGGCCTTATCAAAGGCTCGGAGAAAAAGTGCAAGTTCTTCCTTTTCTTAAGACGTAGGAAGCACCAGAAAAACATTTCCGTTTGCAAATCCAATAACTTCTTCCTCGCTTTGCATTACTCAGCAATTTTCGCGATCTAAGTTCGTATTCCCATTCCTCTTGTTTTTAGGACAATTCAAGTTCATAGACTCAATTGATCAACCAAATAGCGTATCAACCATAAAGTAACCGCAGTTAACCATAACGAGTAAAAAAGCAAACGAGCACCAATACAAATAAACAGAGTTTCAAATACGGTGAAAGCGAACACGATCATCGAGCAAATCAAAACCATCCATCAACTGAAGGAGAAAAGACGAAACAAAGCCTTCAAACGGATAAAAAAACCAAACAAAGTTCAGTTAATAACTTCGCAAACAACATCACGATCTGAACTCAAACCCCAACTCAGATCAACATAAAACCAAAAGAATTATCAACATAAAACCCAAAAGAATTAACACGGCCACTAAAAATTCACCTCCTCTATCAACGAGAACGAAGGTGGGGAGCCCACCGGACTTCGTTTTGAAGGCAACGCCGACCTCATCGAAGCTTTTACACGCCTTTTGATTCGAGTGAGGGTAAACAACGACACCCACCAAGGTTCCTCCATATTGAGGCACCCCAAAATTCCCAATGGCGCACTCGTAAACGTCCTTCAAATAGTCCGGAGAGGTGACCCTCAGGCTGTTCTTCTCCACAACGAACCTACCAAAAACGGGATTTCCGATCGCCACTAGCAATACCCAAATCAATATTTTGGGGATTTCCCTCATCTTCTCTCTCCACGATTGTATGCACTGTGATCTCCCTCAACTTTCTCTCTCTACCAAACGTAGAAAACACTCGGACTTTTCCCTATTAAGGGGAGAAAGTAGATTGCTTCTTAAGAAAACCCAAACAAGTGGAGAAGTTGCGTTACACCTCCTCTTAGAAGACCGAGGTTTCTCTCTCTCCAGAGGCGTGCATTGAAAGCTAGATGATGAGATTAAACATCAAATGGGACTCTGTTTACCCTGCAATAAAAATAATCACGTTGTCTCTTAATGCGAGTTGAATACAATATCAAGCCTGCAGATAGACTCGCGACAAAAAAAAAATTTGGTGCGACTCAAGTCACTCAACAAACTAGTCTGTTTGGGGACTGGCAGTTGGGGCGGAAATTGAAGGTCAGACCTAGATGCACGGTCGGGTATCGAACTCATGACCTTGAACTTATGTATCGCCCCCCTTAAACGGGTAAGCTAGTTCTCTTTGTTCAAAAATATTCTAAAGTTGTTATAGTATTATAAATCTTCCTGTATGTCGATATGAGTATAATATTTCGTCGTGTCCTACTATACAATTCTCATATTTTATGGTAAGGTATAATACATCCAAGTATCTTATCATGTCAATGCCATTCACGTGTGTTGGGGAACAATGTTAAGAGATGAATGCTTTTGTTTAGGACTGCATTTAATAAGTATCATGTCTTATCAATAGTGGACAAACTTTAGGGTGAAATGAGGAAGGTACTTCACTTGAAATCTGGAAAAAAAAGAGTTAAGGAATATATATAAAAAATATAACTACTTTGTGGAAGTAAAATATAAGTATATCATACTCGAAATACAAGTATGTCTTACTCAAAAAAGTTCCTGAACCTGCCATTGTATCTTATCAAACCGAAAAGTCTCTTGTTCTTTCATAAAAAAGAGTCTATGTTCTTTCATAAAAAAAAAAATCTTGATTCACACTAAGAGTTTGATATTTGGTTTCTTACTTGCCATTGTGATTTATGTGAACCGAGAGCCCTGCAGGATGAGCTAACACTCCGCGTGCAAAAGTATTTCTGCCTTTGATATACGTCTTCCAATACGTTTGCCTGTATTGAGCTGTCAACGGGTCAAACAAAAGCATTACCGATGTACCGAACCTGAGTAATTAATTTTTTGTGTTAATCAGGTTCCAATTCGAATTGCAAAATCCTGAATTGAGTCCAACCATTTACTAATGGGGCTGAATACTAGAGGTATGCATCGGTCGGTTCGGTTCATAAACCAAATCGAACCGAAATAACCGAATTCAAATTCTTTAGGATTCTGAAAACCAAACCTGAACCGAATTGTGTAGGTACCCAAACCAAATTATTTCGGTTCAGTTCAGTTCTCTTATTCGGTTTATCCTCTTTGACTGAATTCTCTCTCCCTCTCTTTATATATATTGGTATTATATGTATATGTATATATGTGTATATATATACACACTATATACACATATGTATATATACATATATATATATATATATATATATATATTATATACGCACATGTATATGCATATGTATATATAAACATATACATATATATATATATATGTATATGTTTATGCTTTATACATACACATATATATGCTTTTATACATACATATATATATATATATATATATATATATATATATATATATATATTTATATGCATATAGATGTAAACACACACACACACACACACACACACACATATATATATATATATATATACACATATTCTGTTATTTGGTTTCTAAACCTTGAAAACCGAACTGAATAACCTATTTTTTTTTTAAAGTTCAAACTGAAACCGAACCAAATAAAAATTTCAGTTAGGTTTGGTTCGGTTATTCGATTATATCGGAATAATGCTCATCCCTACTGAATATATATAAAATACTTAAACCAGGTGCTGTTTATCCACCCGGTTGTAATTGGATTCAGATAAAAAATAACAAAGAAAGGGAATCTGGATCTAATTGTTGGTTTGTAAAATGCATAAGACTGCCACTAACCTAAGTAACATGAAACATTTTTTGATGAATCGAAACCCAAACTTATGAGTATTTTTAGTCTATTCAGGTCAAGTTCTTCAAACCAAACCAAGCCTTTTCCCACACTAAATGAGGTGCGCTACATGGATTCTTAGTCGCCACAGAGATCAATCTTGCACTATATTAGCATTTAACTCCATAAAAAGAAATATAATATGTTCAAACCACCTTAGTTGTTTTTCTTTCTTTTTTTCTTTTATTGGTGTAACAAGTTGTTAGAAGCTCTATGATTGTATTAACAAGCTTAATGATAAATTGGAAAATAATAGACAAATAAGTAGGTTTGAAGCCCTGCCTCCTATACATTGCCGGATGTAGAAACCCTTTTAGGGTGGAGCAAATAGTCCCTTAAATGGTTCCGGGTGGGGCGAACTGTATAGACCATCAATCCAACCGTGAGCTATATACTTTAAGTTGATTTTCAAAATTTGGGGTCGGGTGGGTGCCCCACCTCAGCTCAATGTAGATCCGCCGCTGGCCTCCTACCCGTTGACATTGATATTTCATTAAATACCAAGGTTAGTGCGAACACGTGACATAATCTTTGTCTTATAATATTAATAAGCCTAATGGGGGGTTGAAACTAATAACTAAAACTAAAACTAAAACTGAAACACGCACATGTACATAAGACATACTTTTCTTGGCCTTTTGGCTAAGATTAAGTGTAGCATTTGTTCTTATCAGTTTAATATTTACTACTACTGTTCATTGACCATGATATTAAATTAAATATTTTGGAGAGGGTAACACCCACAATAGCTTATTACCTAGCCCTTCAACCATCACCCTTATCTGGTACTACAATAAGAATCGTGATTAAGAACGAATCGAACCGAACCGAAACCATTTAATCGTTCCACTATTTGATTCGGTTCTCAAAATACCCAAAACATCAAATAGTGGTTTGGTTCGAGATGAAAGCTGGAACCAAACCAAACCGTGAACACCCCTATCAAATACAGCTCCTATAGAACCACAAGTGAAATCGACCGTTCAAGCTTCCGATCAGGTTCCATTTTATAATCCTTTTCAAACTTTTTACCTTTTTTTTTTTCTTGGTTTTGTTTTAAACTGGAACCACCAGTACCCGTTCAGTTACTTCATGCTGCCAGGGTTTCACCACTGATCCCGGTTTATCCGGAATTTGCCATATCTACTTTTTTCTATAGAATATAGAATAGTGCCTACCTATTAAAAAAATCGTAGATACTATTTTCTATCGACAGCATGAAAGTATAACAAAAAGCGTCGTGTTATTGGAGGCATTTGATCAAAACTGGCGTGCCTTGTTGGCCTACCGAAGCTGACCCATCTCCAACTCAAATTCTTAGTCGGGATGGCGATTTTGTCATTTTGCACCGTAATCTTGCGGTCCCCGATGACCGATCTACGCTGAGGCGAGGGGAAGGGCCTCTTAGATTTTGGGGAACTTTTGAAAAAGCATAGCCTACGGTTGAATTTGTCGACTACCGCAAGAGGACATTGCGTGGGCTATTCACACCTTAGTGAAGAGACCCATCCGGGTGCCCTACTATCCAAGCGTATGTATACCCCCATTATTACAAACCTTTGAAACGTATCGTATACCTTCTTACCTTTACACCTTGTTTGATTCCGATTTTAGAACTGCCGGTTCCGGTTCCAGTTCCAGTTCCAGTTTTAAATCACTTGAAAACCCCACATTTTATACAGCATGGAAGGACAATGTTACTTATTAATCAGGTTTCTGGCTGACTCCGAGTTTCGCTCTGAAAACACTGCATAGACTCAATCGGACTCGTGATCGACAAACTCGCTCCATCCTTTGATTCCTTTTTTTTCTTTTTTCTTTTTCTATAGTCAAGTAAAATTAAAAGAAACGATTCTTGGAGTGGGAACTCCTAGAACATCATAGCATATAGACGTAACTTGTTTGGAACTAAACCAACAGTTCTAGATGAAACAAGTAGGAATGTTTACAGATCTGTTGGAACTGAACCAAACCGATAGAATCAAACCAAACCGGCGATTTGGCTCGGTTCTAGATACCGAATAGGAAGCTCATTGAATAATTAAGAAACATCCAAACGCACGGATTGTGTAATATCATGGTCGACTATAATGACAAGGGAAACATTGAAGAATATAAGACAAGAAGCAAAGAGAGAGAGAGAGAGAGAGAGAGAGAGAGAGATTTTGCACTACTTGATGTTGACGAAGCACAATTCAAGGTGTGCATGATTCATATATCAACTCTTTGATACGTGACGTGAACTATACACGGACATTATATTCGTGGAAGAAACCCTTTCACTCCTTCTCTTTCTCTCACACACACAATATAATGGTATATACTCAATCCAATACATAATTAAATATCTCTTTAAACATTTTCACCTTTCAATCCCGACAACCAACAGTCAAGATTTGAGATGAAAAAATAGAGTATAAGGTTATGCATTAAATGCGAGTACAGAAAGTATGATGATATATTCTACCTTTTAAAATTCAAATCTTTATGGTTGATTGTCGCGATTATACCGTAGTGATGTTTGAGGAAGATTGAGCATAAACCACTATATATATGTCCTTAAAATTTTCAGCCATCTCTAGAGATAGACGGAGTTCAAATGTGAAAAAGCAAAATACATCTGTATTTTATGTCAATGCAGATTTGTACGTGTACTTTTTACTTATAACTTAATTATCCCTCTCCTAAAATAGATAATTGAGATTTTCAAGAATCGTCAAGCAAATAAATGGCAGAGTATACATACATACATATATATATATATATATATACATATATATATATATATACATATATATATATATATACATATATATATATATATATATATATATATATATACATATATATATATATACATATATATATATTATAGAGAGAGAGAGAGAGAGAGAGAGAGCTGCACATCTGACTTGGCTCTATAATAGGGTTGTAAAGGAGTTCCAACCAATACATGTTCACCATGCTGCCTGCTTCATTGTCAAGCCAATAGATATGAATATAAATTTGCATGGCTTCTTTAGAAATTGAAGAGCTATTATTAGATGATAGGGTTGCTAAATAAACAAAACGCTCACGTTTCGGACCATATAGTCCGAACTTATGCAATAAGGATGACGATGTGATTCTTGTAGGATCTGCTTGGACGTATTCCTATTTGTTACTTCACCAATAACACAAGTCACACAAACGAATATTAACTTTCTTAAGAAAATAGGACTGTATGCTTAGATGGAAACTCATTTTGCAAAACTTGATGATGGCAGTTGAGGTTGCTCCTACAGTGGTGGTGTAGCAGCTGGTATGTGGTTAAGCAACCATGGTGATGGTGTATACTAGAGCAAGCAGGTGGCGGCATTGGCAGACATGGCAGATTCCAAACCAACCCGGTTCCAACTGAAACCGAACCGGCCAGCAATTGTATATCGCAGCGTTGGCAGAATGGCTGATTCCAAACTCATAGATACATACAACAGGTGTTTATGTGTGTTTTTGTGCACGCATTTGCACGCGGGTATGTCTTTATGCTCTAAGTATTTGGATTTAAGCATGTATCTAAACCCATGGCATAACTTGAAAACTCGTGCCAAATACAAATGAATATGTATTTACAGTATGAAATTGTTCCTCGAGCTACAAAGTCATATTTAGATTGTTATTACGATCAGTTGAGACATCGATATAAGTGACAGAACCACAACTAGGGATCGCAGGCAATTTGAACCGCAGAGCGTGAAAGAGATGGGACGGCAGCCCTGTCCCGGAGGGTATATATATATATAGTGTGTGTGTGTGTGTGTTTATTACATATGTGTGTTTATATGTATTTTACATGCTTATATATATTTAAATAAATATAATTATTTATTAAGTAAATATTAAATGTTTTTTCTTAAAAAACATTTTTAGAAGTTGAAGTGAAGTGAAAACCCGCCTCACTCTGCCATCCTCACCGCTACGCTTCAGTTTGTTCTTAACAGGTGTAGGTGTCATGTCTGATGGCACCAGAATATCGCCTTTTTGTTCCACAGATGACCAACACTCTCTCTTGAAAGCAAATCATTAGAGAATCTCAATGACGGGGACAACTATTAAGCAGAGAGCTTCCAAATTTGTGAGTCGTTCTCACAAAAACAAGAATTCTTAATACTTAAACTGCTTAAGCATCTTCCTTGCTGGTTGAAGCTCCATATTGGAAGAAAACAAATTGCAAACACCTGAATGTCGTCCAATAATCCATGTCCTGAATCATCACCAATCAGAAGCATCTGACTTTTAAATTTGTGGATTCAATTGTTACTGTTTCGAGGGAAGCTTATAAATAGTGATTGTAATGTATCGAATCAATCATATTTCAACTCTTTTCTTCAACTCGACGGTGTTACGTCTTCTTTGTTTCAATCGTTCTCTTTGCATAAGTGCATAATATTGACGATAACTGGGATACACTGTTGGAATTTCAAAGAAAGACTCACTTTGATTGCCTGAAACTTTATGTATATAATCTTTTAAGAACTAAGGTCAAAGTTTTCTAACAATATCTCACATCACGTGCTCAACCAGTGGATTTCTATGAGTGACATTCCCCGCATCACATTTAGCTCAATCAGTAATTTCAATTTAACTTCACTTTTAACAAAATATGAAAGAGATGTGTCTGACTGTTTTCTCCTAGCATCAAACTGCACATTTGGTAGTTTGCCCTTTGAGGATCTTTTGTGCTGGTCAAAAGTCAATTGTTCAGTCAAATGTATCAACCTGGTTCGGTTGGCTCAACCCACTTGAAAGACTTTAGGGTTTGGTCTGCCGGAATTAAGCATCAACCCATCTTAATTTCTTAAGAACGACTTGGCACGAAACTGCTGTCATTGATGATGAAAGACTTAGGGTTTGTTCAGTCATTGATTATGAGCTTCTCGTTATAAGGTGTTGAGGAGAGCAAGTGCCTCCTTGTCTTGCAGTTGGCAATCTCGTCATTCTGGCATAGAATAGGGTAATTCCGACAGTAGAAGATCGATTGTACGTTATCGTTGCTTTCGTAACCTTGCTATTGGGACGTTCACCGTATGAATCCATGAACAAATAACCTAAGAAAATCGTAAAATAACAAGACTGCCATTGTGCGCGTGAAGAATGTCAAATGCGATGGGAACCATCATAAAGTCACATTTCAGGCTGCATGAGCCACAGCCACACTACAGAAAAGGTGTTTTTTTTACCATAGAAGGTCGTTGCCTCTCTCTTTCTCTCTCTCCAAAGCGAGTAACTATTGCATTTGAAGAAGGAAACAGAAGGGTCTGTGAATATGAGAGAGTAAAATTTAAGCAAGGTATATGGGTGTTTGCTTATTGGCCACTCCAAAACAAGAAGGTAACAACCATTCACATCCATGCAACCTTTGAAATGCTGAATTCCACTTTTTATTCTATGAAAATCAAAGAAGAAAGATAGGCACCAACAGATTCAGTGTACTTAAAGCCCGATGAAACGCATCAAAATGCAAGACAAAAAAGGGATAAAACTAAGTTTGAATCTTAACAGAATTCTTTTTCTACTTGGGGAACTTCTTCCGAGAATCCAATGCAAGTCACTGCAAAAGCTAAAAAAGGGCTCTGTATCTCCCGGAAATCTGTCTCCTTTGGTGTTTGCGAACATACCCTTGATGGCAAAACGATGTTCAATTCATCCCAATTCCATCATATACCAAAATCTGTAGCCGTTTTAACCATACAACTGTTTTTTGCGAACATACCCTTGATGGCAAATAACAGGAATGCTTTGGATCCCGATAAGCCGTCTTTTAATTTTTCTTTCTCTTGTTTTGTTTTCTTTTGAAAATATTTTAAAATGGTTTAAATACGTAGAAAGATTATAAAAAAAGCTTTTATAAAAAGCTATGAAAAATTAAGATTACAACATTATTTAAAAAAAAAACAAGAAAAATATTGAAAACAATAAAAAATTATTTAACTCATGTTAAGTTAACTGTTAAAATGGTTTGTGATCACAAAAAATTCATATAGGAAAAGGATTAGTTGTTGTTGTCTTGTACTCTTCTCTTTTGTTTTTCTGTGAAATCAACACCCTCCAGCATGCTGATCAACAGCAGCTGATTCGCAGGTGAACAACGAAGGGTTTGGCGAATCTTTGATCTAAGAAGTTGTATCAAAGGATTGGAGAGTTTATCTCTCTAGGAATGGACTGGAAACAGATATCAACCACATGACAGGATTATGTTAATTGGTCATATCCTTACTGTGTGGTTGGCTACTAAGGACCACCCACCTCAGATTAATTGGATATGGAGAACGATCCAATATCCACAAGAACCTAGACAAAATATAAGCATTTGTTCATTGGATATGAATCCAGTTCTGAGTTCTGATCTGAGTTAGAGTCCCATCAATAGTTTGGGTGTGACATCAACCCCCCCCCCCCCCCCCCCCCCCCCCAATGTCACAAACAATGGCAGTATTTTTTTTTTCACATAAAGGATGCCGAAGCCTAACATGCACACCTACACATGCACGTTCTAAGAGTCGAACACTGTACACTTATTTATTCGACAGAATGATGATGCATGGTGCTGAGAGCACAACACTCAGATGAGTTTTGGGGGGGAGGGGGGGGGGGGGAGTTTGGAAGATGTATGCACACCATGCATGCGGCTGCAAAATAATTGTCTTTATCATAATACCGTGGGAAATAAAATTTATCTAAATATAATATTTCTTATCAATGTGTTAAATTTACCTTTTACCTATAGGATGATGAATATTTTCTCATGGATTTGCATTTTTTTAATTTTCTTGTGATTCATGGCCTTCCATTTCTGATATTTCTCATTGAATTTTCATTTTCTCGAAAAAAAAAACTATCTAAACATGCAATTCATATTACTGAGAAAGCCGATATATATATATATATATATATATATATATATATATATATAGATATAGAGAGAGAGAGAGAGAGAGAGAGAGTAAATGCAAAGAGACAGAATAGTAAAGCAATATGATAAATGGACTCGATTATTTGCCGTCTCGATGAAAGCCAAATAGTTCCATAACGTTAGCACCCTCCACCCTGATGAGATCAAAGAAGCCAAAAGAAAAAAAGAAAAACGAAAAAGAGTGTCATGGGTTATTCATTAAATTAACACTCTATAGCCTCCCTATGTATCTTATCTCTCTATAGGCATACACAAGAGTTCGATTTATTGCATGGACTCAATTGCAGGTTTAGTTGAACATAACTTGGCCGCCCTTACAGCCAGAGCGCCCCAGCTTGCCTGAGCTGAGGAACCAGTGTGCCGTTGAGATGTTGAGCCATGACCTTGTCCGTCGGTCCGACCAGCCGGCCGCCGATGAACACGGCAGGGATCGCCTGGCCGCGGCCGATAAGCCTTGCAAGAGCTTTTTCCATATCTTTTCCTTTCGGATCTTCGTCTAGCTCATGGACTAGCGGGTTCACTCCGAGCTCACAGAAGAGTCTCTTGATGGCATGGCACATGCAGCATGAACTCTTCCCAAAGATCACCACTGGACTCTCTTTTGCAAGTGCCACCACCCTTTCCATTGCCTTCTTATGTAGCTCTTCAGAAAAATGCAATATAGCGAAAGGATGGAAATTATATGATCACGAACCAGAGGCTCAAATCAAAGGGAAATGAAAGGGGATTCACAAAGTTTGAGGAGCAATTCAGAACAAAAAAGATTGAAATATGATTATGTGAGGCTCGAAATTGCCAATATATGTGTGTGTGTGTGAGAGAGAGAGGTTGATAATAGTAGCTGCGGAGAATTGTAGAGGCTCGCAATGGAGAGTGAGGGAGAGGTGCTTTGGGTTCATGAAGAGAACACCTATTTGTAGGGTCCTGTGTGGCTGGCGATTGCACTATTTTATTCCAAAAGACATGGGAAATATTCCCATAGATTATGTGGCCTGATGTCTATTTTATTTGATCACTGACACCTTTTAATGTTAAATTGAATAAGAAAACATTTTGCTAACTAATTTTAGATAAAAATCTAAATGTGTAAATCGGACCGTGTGTTTTGGATCCTTGGCCTATACTATATATATATATATATATATATATATATATATAATGGGATCTGCTCATTTAATATGCCCACTTATTACTTTTCTGGCATAAGCACCACTTAAAAACTTTTAAGAGTTTTCGAAAAAAATAAAGAATAATATTATTATAACTTCTAAAAAATAATAATTGAGCATGAGTAAATAACATTAGTGGTGACAGGATCCAATCACTATATATATAATATTTATATATAATATTTCATGTCATCCACATGGTATTGTTGCGTTGTATTCCATATTCCATGTTGCTTACAAGTAGCAGGCCAAGCTTTCTTGAACCAAAACTGAATAAGATGCATTAATTTCACATTATTGTCTAAGAAACCCAAGAAACTGGAATATTCAAGTCATACACTTGCTTTCCATGCCAGTATTTATTGACAATAATGAAAAATAAAGGAGCAAAAAACTGCAATAACGAAAAATAAAAGAGCACTTCTAAAAAAAAGGAACAACTTTCTAGTTTCTTTATCAGAAAGTTATCCGGGTTGTCCATTTCATTTTCCGTGCAGATAACGTTGGGTACCAGTGGCGATTCCGTAATTCCCGTAAAAGTTTGGAGGGCACGTTTGTGTCTCGAGCCAGTGAAGAAGTAGGTTCGAGCCTCAGAGTGACTCGAACCCACTTGATCTGAGAGCGGCTCGAGGACTCATTTGCCCCAAACTCCCTGACTCGATGTGATCCAGGACCTGAAACCGGTTCCGATTACGATACCACCCCCACTAAACTTGCAAAATCACATAGGGACCACTTACGCGGTTTCGATCACACTCGCGCATGGCTCGAAAGGAACCCCCCCATCTCTTTCCCCTTTGTTCCATCATCAAATTGAAAACACGTGCCAAGATTCGATCATATAGGGTGACACAAGTGAAGCCTTATTTCTTACTTTTTATTTAAATAAGTTTTTCACAATCTTTATATAGTTATTTTCAAATAATTTTTATATATTATAAATATATACATATATTGGATTAGTGGGCATCTTGGTGAGGTGGGCAATGCATCGCAGATGATGATGGGGCTTATCCGATGGAGACAACTTTGTGGCTGTTAGATTCCAATCCATTCAGAAAAATTGAAAAGGATGAGAAAAAGCAAAGCGATCACATTTTTTTTCTAAAATCTTTTTCTAGAATTACTGTTCGACATTAAACCCAACCCGTGCTCTTGATGAGTCGGGATGTCCACCTGAATTGCATTGTCAAAGTAGTAAAGTTTTTCGTGTTAACACAACAAAAATGTGTATGTGTGTATGTCTGTGTGTGACAATGGTGGACCTATTCATGGCCGAGATGAGACAGCTTCCTCACCCGAACCTGAAAAACAAAAAATTAAAGTAGGCAGTAATGCCACACCCGGAAAAGAAATTCTTTTTAAAAGTATTTACAACTTATAATTATAAATATAAATTATAATTATAAGGACAGATTTGTGTGGGCTATATAATCTATCTTCTTTTTTCACAATGTGAGGTCGAAGCCTAACACATACACGAATGTACCCACCGGGAATCGAACTAGTCACCTGCGAGAGGGTGTCGAAGAGAGCTGATGATAAGGCCAAAATGTGAGTGGGACTTGCTTTCTTTTCCCGAGTTCGAGTGGAGTTGCATTTTCTTAGCAATATTGTTCATTTTATCAATATATTTGTTGGTGGTGATGGAGACTTGGGATTTTTCCATGGATGAGTTCTTGGGTGGAAATGAAGCTCTTATGAGGACGTTCATGGCTGGTCCCGAGCTCGGACGTGACTTTTTTCTCGAACTCTTTACGAAAGGAGTATGATCTTTCTCATACCAATGCACTAGAAACCATCAAAACTTTGCGACACGAAATCAGTAATAGTAAGATGAGTGACCCCTCACATTGCGTTATAATCGACCCATCAGGTTCAGCTGCAACTGATGATCACCATATGTAGGCACTAGCAATTTGATGATATTCTAGATTACAAAAGTCATCCTTAGGCCGGCTCCAAACTGGTCCGGTGGTTTCAATCGGAACATAATTGGACCACGAACCAGTTGGAACTAGAACCATTGAAATCGGACCCTGAACTGGAGACCACCCGGTTTGGTTCTGGTTTCATCTTCTATGGAACCGGAACCGGTGGTTTCATACCGTTGGTTCTTTATATTTTTTACAGTAAAAAAAATTATATTATTTTTTTCGATTAGTTGTTGTTGTATTTTTCCTGATTATGAATAGTTTGGACCTCAAATTAGAATTGGAACCAGTTCAATTCTAATTTCATTATGGTTTACCGGAAACTGGTCATGTCTATCCTTGGCAGCATTTCTGAATATCTCAACCATCTTACGCATGTCTCTCTCGCACAAGGTCCTCGTATTTTCAAGAACTTGCTTTTAAAATGTCATTAGTTATATGTAGGATTTGTGGTATATAATTTGTGAAAGTTTTTTTCCGGTCAAATTGGCATAAAATCACGAGAATTGCAGATGGGAGACATTGAAGTGTCATGTCCGAGTCATGTCACCTTATTTGTCATTGTGCGTTCTTTGGGGAAGAAGCTGGAGCTCTCCTTGCAAGGGGGTCACGGGTTCAACACCCAGGGGCTTGCATAGTTTGCTGCCTAACCCCAGCTTGCAGTTAAAAGCAAAATTGTTGTTCGTGTTAAGTAGTTCAATTTACAAATCGAACTTGCATAAGATACTTAATTCACTCTGTTCAGCTTGAAGGAGCAAGAAGATAGACATGGCTAGTTCCTGGTAAGTCGGAATCGAAAGTTCCAAACTGTCGGTTCTGGTTTCCGTGGAACTAGAAACCGGAACCAAATCGGGACTTAATATTTTCGTGAAAACAAAACACTTGTATTCAGCAGCGGATCTACATTGAGGTGCCACCTGAAATTCCAAAAACCAATTAAAATCTTACTGAGCACGATCGAGTTCATGACAACTAGACATAGTTCGCCCCACCCTAAATAGTCGAATAGGTGGTTCACCCCATCCTAAAAAAAGTTCTAGATCCGCCACTGCTTGTATCCACTCTGTTCAGCTCAAAGGAGCAAGAAGATAGACATAGTTTCTGATAAATCAAAATCGAAGGTTCCACACCGCTGGTTTTGGCTTTTGTGGAACTAGGAACTGGAATCGCACCAGGATTGGGCCGGTTCCGGTCCTGGTTTGAGTCTTAAACTACCCAGAAATGAAAAAGTCATTACAAAATATGAATTTAGAAAAAAATGAAACAGGTAGTTTGGAACCATCAATTCTGATTCCGATCTGGTTCCAGTTTGGTAAAAGGTGGAAGTGGAACTCAACCGGGTGGTGCCGGGTTTTTGTTCTGGTTTTGAGTCCTTTTCAACTGATTCCAGTTCTAGCATATTCCTGGCCCTGTACAGTTTCAGTTGAAACCACCAAGTGGGTTCCAAACCGATCATGTCTACAAAAAGATTAGCATATGTTCGTTGCGTTTGCCCCGTTTGTCATAAGAAAAAACGACTGGAAATTAACCAAGACAAATAGCATAGCAAGTTCTTTGTGGAATTAAGTTGGCTGGACCTGATCTTGCACAGAAATCGATCTGTCTCGTGTCGATAAAGCTCGACCCAAAGAAATTCTCTTAGCCAGAAAAATGACATGCATTTTGGCACTAGATCATGATTTCCGATTCGCACCTGGTCGGCGATATGCTCCGGTCACAAGCTCAGGGAGAGACGGCCTTTGATGAGCATCACACACAAAGAAGTGGCGAACCCACTTAGAGTAAGATGGAACCAATTGGGTGTCATGTTTTAGCTTTAGTTTGCCCACAAGTGGGCTGGGCTCATGCAGATCAACTCGCACACATGCATGCATGCGCGCACGCACACACAGACGCATCCCATGCAGATAAAGTCTATATCATAATGGTGAAAAAAGAATGTCAACTTTTTCCCTTTTCTAATAAGAAAGGGAAGTGGGTAGAGATCGGGTGCGCCCTCGTGTCGTAGCATCACACCCATGAGTGGGCGGGTACGGATCATGTACAATTGGGCGTCATCCACTTTCAGCAGCTGGCCATTTCTCCTTTCTAACTTGCTTTTGAAGATACTCAACAACAGTCACATACAAGCCCCAACCAAGCTTTAGTTTATTGATGTCCAATCAAACTAATGAGGATGACAATGGTATGATTAGACATGGTCGGTTTGAAACCTGGATCGTTGGTTCAAACCGAAACCGAAATCGAACTGATTAGACATGGTTGGTTTGAAACCTGGATCGTTGGTTCAAACCGAAACCGAAATCGAACCGATTAGACATGGTCGGTTTGAAACCTGGATTGTTGGTTCAAACCGAAACCGAACCGCCATTCATGGAACTGGCAGTAATCATAACTAGCTGGAATCAGAACCAGGGATCCCTCAGTTTGGTTATGGTTCATGATCTCTACAAACGGTCGTTAATTATGTTTTAAATATACTTTTTGAAACCCTTTATCACAAACAAACTGTTAGCTTAACAATAAGAGAGTGTCCCTACCATTGTGGTTGGTGGAGATTTCGACTCCCTGTAGGCGCACCACACCGCTCTTATATTTCAAAAAAATTGAAAATGGTTCCAGGACTATTCAAAAACCAGAACCGTCCCAAAACCACCAGTTCCAAAACCAGAACCTGTTCAGGAGCGATTCGGTTATAGTTCCAAGCAAACCGGAACAGGACATGTCTAGATCTGATTCTAACTCGAAACCTAATTCTGACTCGTATTGGAGATTAGAGGAGTCAAGATATAATCCAATTGAGATTAGGAAATCGAGTCCATATGGTGTTTGAATCTGGTTTTGGGTTCAAATGAAGGTATTGTTGGATGCTTATATCAGAAACATATAATATTAGAATGTAGAAATCCTTTAAAGAAATCTTCAACCATGAACGACATTTTGGTGGGTTTCGATTCGATGGATTGAATTCGGGTCAGTTCTGGATCTGGACCTCTTTTGGTTTGGGATGCGGCATGGAGTTAACCGACTATGAACTAATCTCCGCTGACGAATGTGCAGGAGACAACAAAACTTGATTAGTTTATAGTGAAATGACAGGTATTTTATATATTCTTTTGCTGGCACCCCTCACCTCAATCAAGTGGTCCCCTGGATGTTTGAATATATATATATATATATATATATATATATATATATATAAAGGTGGTGGTAAATGTTTAAAGTTGATATTATTTTAATTCATGGTGCATGAAATATAAATTACAAAAGTGTAATTGTACTTTAATTGAAATTTTACAGTGGATCATGTTAATTAAATGATAGAAATGTTTAAGTAGATTTGAGATGTATGAATAGATTTGGGAAGAAATGAGATACGAGTATTTACCACTATATATATCACCATATTCTTATTTTTAAAGGACTTATTTTCATGTTGTTATTTACAGTGAAATTAAATTGCTTATTTTTATGTCATTATAAATATATGTGGTTATTCATTCGTTACTGGTTGGACTTGGTCGCACCTTTTTTGCAGTGTGAATCTCTCTCTCTCTCTCTCTCTCTCTCTATATATATATATATATATATATATATATATATATATATATATATATATATATATGAATATATATGCATATATGCATGTCGAAAAAGTACCAGCATTAAGAAGCCAAGTATCCTCAAGAAAGTGGTTGAAATATAATTTGAAGATAAATTGATCAGAAAGCTGATAGAGATTGAGGGAGAGATGGCGGATTCCCTTGAAGATAGACTCTAATCAAAGACTGTCTGCATCTCGACTCGATGTTGCTTTGAAAGAGGGAACGTTTGGTTGCGGACATTCTTTGTGAAAGAATAGGCTGAGATCGCTGTGTGTGTGAGAGAGAGAGAGAGAGAAAGAAAGAGAGAGATTTTGTACGCTAACTTTTTTCTTTCAAAGCTAGCCGTCGCCCACCGGAGCCCCTGGTTAATGCCAACCAAGCCTTATCCTATCATCCTACATGCAAGATACATACATATATATATAATATATATCATTAGATAAAAATATGCTTACCACTTACCATATACATTTCCTAGGGAGAACAGTACATCCACTTCCACAAACAAACAGGAGAACAGTACAGCCACATACATTGTAGATGCTAGCATCCTAATTTTCAGCGAGCCTAAATGATATTGCGAATCTTGGTTATAATAGAAGGTCTGATCGAACAGTGGAGATTGTTGAGAGGATTTGAGTAGTGTGTACCAATCTCTCTCTCTTTATATATATATAGTGAGTGGTTACTATCTACATTGACATTTGGCACTTGTTCATTAATCTATACCTATTAGCATGAATATAATAATATTACTTTTAGTATTTTAAAATCTTTTATAAATTTTAAAATTTTATTCATGTCACCGAACATGTTTCACTGGATCCAGTTTATATATATATATATATGCGGAGAGAAAGGATTTGCTGGTATTGCATCGGTGCCTGATTGTAGCACTTCCTTGCCTACATAGGAATTGAAATTCCAACTTGAGGAGGTGGGATTGTCGTGTTTTTTTAAGTATATATATATAATATGTATGTGTGAGAGATTGCCGTGCTTACGTCACTTGGGAAAATATTTCTTTCTTATCCAGTTACAGGGCCCTACACTGAATTCTTTCCCAATAAAGAACAGCCGCATTTGATAGATTCCGTCCCTTGTCTATCAGCACAGATCAACAAAACTTTTAATAAATTCAAACCAATCCTGAATAATACTTTTCCTCCCCTCTCTCGAAATACAGAGACTCCAGAAGATCTCACCGTCAACGCGGCATTATAAATACATGCTCTCCTCATTCTCAACGGCGTCACCCAACGAACGTTGATCATCTGTAGCTCTCCTTTTCGCTCTCTATCGTCTCAAAATCCCCCATTTCCTACCCTCTTTCAACAATCATCTTTCATATCAAGTGGCTCTCTTTGATTTCTGACACCAAACAAATTCAGAAGCACCAACAATATTTTCTCTTTTCATAACTTATATCGATTCAAAGAGAGAGAGAGGGGCTCTAATAACATCTTCTACACAAATTTTTTCGTCTCGAGCTCTGAAAATAATCAAGTAGCTCTGTTTGATTTCTGATATCCTACAATTTCAACAACCAACCAAGATTTTGTTTCTTAATACTGATCAAATCAGTTTGGAGAGAGAGAGAGGAATGGATAGGGTGGAGAAGCTGGTGAGGCAGAGTGCGGTGGTGATATTCAGCGTGACTTCGTGCTGCATGTGTCACAGCATGAAGAGGCTGTTCAGGGAGCTGGGTGTGAACGCGGTGGTGTACGAACTGGACCAAGAGCCCAAGGGCAAGGACATGGAACGGGCCCTTGCCTCCCTCATGGGCCGAACCCACCCCCTCCCCGCTGTCTACATCGGCGGCAGACTCGTCGGACCCACCGAACGCGTCATGGCGCACCACATCAACGGCACCCTCGTCCACATGCTCCGAGAAGCAGGGGCTCTCTGGATCCTGTGATCCATCATCATCACCAACATCCTAGCCCTTCGTTTCATCACATATTTCGGGTCAACCAAACTCGTCGGCGTTCAAATGCATTGAGATGGAGGGGTAGGATCTGATTATAGGATAGTCATGCACCATCATACGTCGAGTAATGAGTTTTTTTTTCCCATAGAGACAGTGAGGGTCAAACAAGTGTGAAATTATGTACTGAAATGAAGTAGTTTATGCTTATAAAGCACTTTTGGTATTCTCTTTTCTCTCTCTCTCTCTCTCTCTCTCTCTCTCTCTCTCTGATTTGGAGCAAAGGAATGAACTAATCCCCAAGTTATTATTCCACCTGAACGCTGGGGCGGCCGCTCCACCACTGGTGGATCTAGAAACTCGTTGAGGCAAATAGTTCTTTGAATGGTTTTGAGTGGGGGCAAACTATGTATTATAGCCTATGGATCTTATAATGGGCTATAGACTTTAATTGATTTTCGAAATTTCAGATAAGGTGAATGCCCCATCTCAGTTCAATATAAATCCGCCACCTTGTTCCACCTGAAATTTGAAAATTTTACCGGTACCCTTGTCGAACTGGAAGTTCGTTTCACAAAAATTTTAGATCCGCCCCTTATTCCTTTTAGTAGTATAAACAGCTGACTCTATACCCGAGCCCTGATTCTGTGTCCCTACTCGCTCGTAGGGACGGGAACAGGGCAGCGAAGGTTTTACTCCACCTGCCCCCACCCTTTTACTATGACCCATCCTGCTCCACTTTAACTAATAAAATATTTTTTAACAAAAACATATTTAATATATATATTTTACATAAAAGAGTAAAATACAAAATCTTATTTATGATACTTTATATTATTAAACTAAAAGTTATTATGTATATATAGTTATATTTAAATTATATATACATATAATTGTCTGCTAACTATTTATAAAACAAATGTATAGTTAATTAAGTGAAAATGATAATGGTGATTTAATAAACGTATATGCTTCTATTTAGTTCATAACTATACATATATGTATGGTTAATTAATTATTTACAAAATTATATGCTTCTATAAGTATATGCATATATGGATATAGTTAATTAATAAAGATATATTCTATATAAGTAAACACTAATATATATATATATATATATATATATATATATATATATATATATATATATACTCCGAGACGGGTCACCTGCAAACCTGTACTCATTGCTTTTCAATGACAATGAATATAATTTAAAAAATTATAAGAGTTTTCAAAAAAGATGCAGAATAATATTGTTATACTCATGCTCTAAAAAATCAATTATTGAACAACATTAATGGTGAGCAAGACTCAATCACTATATATATATATATATATATATATATATATATATATATATATATATATATATATATATATATATATATATATATATATATATATATCCAGAGAGAGAAGAAAACCACCATTGATTAGGCATTGCAAATTCAGATGCTTAGCATTTAATTGGCTTAATTAACTGTACCACAGCTCATTGTGGCGAGAAAGTAGACTATGAATTGGTATAGTTCCTGCCTATAGCAAAGCAAAGGGCATTAATTGGTGATGAAGTTGAGAGACAAAGATTAATGCTACATCAAGGGGAGCATCAAATGCTCATTCTATTCTGTTAAAGAAACACGTACATATTCCTTATGAGGTGCTTAGCCTATATATGCATTGCAGGTGCAAAGAATCGGCACAATCTCTATGATCTTAGTTGTATCATGCTCCATCTTCTTCCTTATTCCTTCTTTTTCCTCTGTGTTCTTTTGCCTTTGTGCCTTTTCTGGTCTGGCTCAAGCCAGGCCTTCCGTTTCGCGGCCGGGCCAGGATGAGTAAGGTGCCCAATGAGACCAATTTGGATTGGTTGGGCATGGGTGTGTCCGGAGCTTTTTCCGGTTGGCGAGTACTGCAGGGAGTGGTTGTGTCCTCACCCAGCATCTGAGAACCTAACC
This sequence comes from Brasenia schreberi, assembly GCA_036023115.1. Taxonomy (NCBI): domain Eukaryota; kingdom Viridiplantae; phylum Streptophyta; class Magnoliopsida; order Nymphaeales; family Cabombaceae; genus Brasenia; species Brasenia schreberi. The sequence goes on from JAYKKT010000046.1 coordinate 2,060,680, forward strand.
ATAGTGACTGCATTAATGTGAATTGTTGTATTGGTTAAGTTTATCTTCTGCCAGTGGTTGATCTTTATTACGGCAAGGTGAGGCATCCACCTCACTCGTTAACAAAGGAAGGAAGGCCCTTTTCTTGAGAACACGAGCACACACGCCACTACTGTGTTGTGCATCGGTGCCTAGAGCAACTTTCTTTTGTTTTTTTCGTGTCTGTGTTCACTTTACCAATGTAATAGGCAGGTCACCTTAGGTGCTACTTATGTAGGTTCTTGGCCTGTCTTACACTATAGGTATTTAAACATCTTGATATGTTGTATGGGGGATTCATGCCATTCATGTCCGTTGTAGAAATAAAAAATATTGAGATGGATCCATGATCATACTCGAAAAACCATATCCTCAATGAGGTAATGAGGTGGGAGTGATGTTAATAGATAATTAAAAAAATCTTTTAAGATGGTTTGAATACGTTAAAAAATAATATAAAAGGTTCCCATAAAAAGGTGTAGGAAACAAGATGGTAAAATGTCAAAAAGAAGAAGAGAAAAACCATAAAAGTATTAGAAAAAAATAATAAAGAGTGATCTAACTGTTTTTGAGTTAATTATTAGTATAACATAAGATCAAACTCTAAGAAAACAAAGAATCATGCAGCCAACCCAACTAATATGAGAAAAGGGTTAGTTGTTGTTATAACAAATAGAGGCCGAAGCCTCCTTCTCTCTCTCTCACACACACACACACACATATATATACACACATGCATGCAACCACAACAAAGGCTCCGAGCATGCTTCCAAAGTGCTTTGATGCTAGCTTATCAATATCAACTATAGATATGAGTCCTATTACAACTATAAGGTGGGGAAAGCCTTGAATTTCCTTAAGTTTCATGCATGGGGAGAATGGAAAGGCTTACACAGTAATACGTGAGTTTTTTCATCTTTGGATTTAGCAAAAGACCTTTTATCACCTATTAAATTATAAAATTTCAATTATAATAAGGAGTTTTAAACAATATGTGTCCTCGTGTCATACTCGCTGAATTATTCGGGAGTTCGTGCTGTGGAGTATCGAGTCATGTGTCAATTCAGCACGTGTCCTTGTGACACAAGATTAAGTATGGTGATCCAACTGCGAGGGAGATTATTTTGACCTCTCATCTTATTCACTTCACTTGCATCCAGAAGATACTGTTGGCAAATCCACTTCATTTGTCTGCCGCACGTCTCTTTTAATGGAGAGGCTCATTTTCACGTCTGTGGGTTGTTTCATTCACCCAACTAGAGGTGTTCAAGGAACACATCAAACTGATCCAAACCAGTTAAACTGAACCAGACCTGCAGTTTGGCATGATTCTGTTTGAAAAGAAAAAACTAATACTCGATTTGTGGTCGGATTGAACCCAGCTGGGCAGCTTGAACCAAACCCATACCACCTTTCTAACAGGCGAAACCGGAACAGAACCGGAGACCCTCGCAGTTCCATTCTGAATTCACCTATTGGGGGAGCCAGATAGGAACCAGAACTCATTTTGGCAATGTAGTGCCGGCGTTCCAAGTTGTTCTTCTTTTCTGGGTTTATAATCTCACTTTTCTTGGATGAAATATTCAAATAAGAAGAGAACTCAACTGGAACCGGCTAAACCGGACCCTGAACTCTGGAACCAGCAGAACCGAATACGGACCTGAACACAGAGGAGAGATGGTACCGTTGGGCCGAAACTGGCGGTCATGGTTCACCGGAACCGGCCAAGTCTGGACGAGATCTTATGTGGATCCTAACCAGATCCGATCCATTCACAGAGAATGTCGACATTGTTCATATGTTGCCACATGGCACTACGTGGAGCAGCGATTGTCGGTGTGGACACTGTAAAAGATGCGAAACAGTCGGGTCAAGCCTGAGTCTCTGCTATGATTACGATCACGCCTCTACTATTTAGACAAAATGACTAAACATTCCCTTAAAATTTACTTTCCGTAAGCACCCTTTCACCTGCCACACTCACCGGCGTGCTCGGATACTTTCCAAGAGCTGATATATGGAAAAGTTATGGGTGTTTCTGTAGTTTCCATAAGGGGTGTTTCTGTAGTTTCCATAAGGGGTGAGAGCCCGATAAAAGGCGGGCATTTCATCCGTGAGGCCCCTCTTTTTCTGCTTCGGATCTGCTATTCTTCTGTCGGCCTTTCGGCTTTTTCACTGCTAAGACATCCAACGGAGAGAGAGAGGGTGACGGACTGTCCGATTTAGGGTTGGAAGGAAAGATGGCGCGTTGAGATGGTGCGGGGCGTCCATCTCGTTCGCGTAAGAATTTCTCTTCCATCGATCTCTGCTTATGTTTCTTCTGTTCGTTTGTCGGGCGTCTTTTCTTAAATTTTTCCTTCGATTTGTTGTTATCTTCATTTTTGGATGGATAGCGGAGCTGTTTAAGTTATGCGATGATCTTGTGTATCTTGAAAATGTAGAGATATGGCTTTTAAGCTAATGAATCGTTTGATCTCATCCAGTAACGCTTATTTTGACAATCTCAAGAAGTTATATGCTCTTTTGGTGATTGTGATTATCATTGATGATCTTCTTGAATGAGATGCTTGCTTTGCTGATGCTTCTGGGCCGATCTTGGAGCATCTACTCTATCCTTGTCTTTTAGTTTCTCTTTTGGTTTTAGTTTCAATCTTTTCTTAATTTGCGGCATTTATTTCTCGGTTACCGAGTATGTTTGAATTGATAATTTCTTTTGAATGTTTACACAGCTACTTTTCAATTTTCGATTTTCACTCTTCCTTCTTCAGTTGTGTCCTTCAATTAGTTTTTGTTCTTCTCTATTTGCATTTAGTTTAAGCGCACTTTTGGATAGTTCTTCCTGTATCTTTGTTTCGTATGCTTTGATAATATTTTTGATGCAGGCTACTTTTGCTTTTTCTACTGACACTGGTTGAATGTGTCACTGTTTGACATTTTCGGCTTTGCCGTTTGAGCGGATACGGCAAAAGTTCTAATCTTTGTATGAGGTTTAAGTGTTGTTTTAGGTAAATCGCAGTTTGGATTCTATGGAGTTGGTTGATGCCAATTTCTTTGATTATTATACTGTTTTCCCTTGGAATGCTTTCACGCTGTCGGTTATGACTTTAATGGATCAACCTTCGGTCTAAATCACCTAAATCGTTGTCTTTCTCATTTCTGAATGGTTTCTATAAGCTTTGATTTTTCTACTGGTTTTTATGTGGTTACTTTGGCCTTAGTGTGACCTTTAGTAAACCTCTATGGTTCTATAGATCTTTCTTAAACACAGTGTTTTATAATCTCTTTCAATCCTCATGATTACTTCGCACACTACTCTAAAGAGGTTCTGGATGGAGATATACCTGTATCTTGTGCGCTAGCATCTTTATCTTTTTCTCATGAATCATGATTCTTTGAGTTGCTGTTTATGTTGTTCTTCCATTGTTTTTGTGGCCGTTGATCACTTAATTGGGTTGAACTGGGCTTTAGTTGTATGCTTATTTTCAAAAGTCCCCTTCCGGTTTTGGTCTTTTTGTTTTTATGATTTTGGTGAATCTCGTCTGTATGTGTTCTATATTCAGTAAAGTTTTGCTCTCATTTTCTTTTTGAATTTGATTGCCACATGTTTCTGACTTTTACCTTCCCACAAACTCAACGAAGATCCATCCCATCTCTTGCCATGTATGATGTGCATGAATCCTTGTTAGACAGATCTTTGGTAGCTATTGTTGAGGGTTTTGGACTTCTTTATGCATTATTTCTAGTTCGAGGATCCTTATGTTATTAATTGAAACCCTTGTGCGTGTATTTACTAGTTTGGGAATTTCAGGAGATCTCCTTCCACTAAATTGCTTATTCGTTGTTGTGAACTGTATTTTAACTTTTCTCTAACCATTAATTAACTAATTTGTTGCCTTCACTTTTGTTGCTGATTGTGTATTTTCTCGTTCAATTTTCAAGCCCACAGATATTTGTTGAGATTGAACCTTTTCTGATCGTAGTAGAATTTAACTGAATCATGGACTGCAAAGATCCTTTCAATACAGTGATGTTACACAAAAGGTCAATAACCTGATAAGATTAAGATTGTGAAATTTTTTCCATATACCAACTTGAGCTATATCTATCATCATCTGAGTCTTTTGGTGCAGTTTCATATATTTGTTGAGGTTTACCAACTGTCATTGTCTTCCATCCTGCTAAATCAATACTTTGTCTTTTGCAGACTACTCTTTTATGCTATGAATTGTCATAATCTCGCACATCTTTGGGTTAGACCTTCTCAAATGTGGAAGACTCCTTGATGTGCATGAAGGCTGTTAGAATTTCAATAACTCTCAGCATTGAAGTGTGACAGTATCCACTGTTGTAAGTTGAGATGCACATTGGATGTTTTTTAAGGACAGCTATGATCACAGAACATGCATTCCATAGTTGTTTTGGGAAAATTTTATGAACTCCAATTAAAATAAATCCCGTTGATTGATCTTTGGTCTTATATTAGAGTGGAGTAGATTCCTCATACCAGAGGAGCATCATCTTCAATTGCAAAAGGTTGTTTGGTCTCTCTCCCATTTTCAAAGTGCAAACTGTTGAAGAGTAGTAATATTTCTCATCAGAAAAAGAAGAATAGCAATAATGTCAACTGAAGATCAGATAGAGATCAGATTTCGGCTGTATGATGGATCAGACATTGGTCCTTCTTCATACTCACCATCAACTACAATTCAAGCACTGAAAGAAAGGCTAGTCTCAGAATGGCCACAAGGTTAGAGTTAGATTTTACCGTATTAAGCTGTAATATTTTATTTCATTTACTTTCATATGACTCCATAAGTTGACAGTCTTCAAGACGGGGACTTATATCAGAAAATATGTTTTGTTCAAGAAAGTTGTGATTCAAGCCTTTTTTGGTCCCTTTTGCTTGTTGTTCTACATGTTTAACGTAGAAATTTCTGGTAGTAAGTGCGTGAAAAGCAACACATGTTGCTGTATAGTCAATACAAAATTCACAAGTAGATTGAGCGTGTTAGAGGTATGCTGCAATTTGCACACCTGACACCTGCATGGCAATATTGTACTGTGCATGAGTGTAATAGTTGAAACTTGAACAGCATGAGTGCTATGAATAGAAGCATTGGTAGGTCTAAACAATCAATACACAAGTGAAGTGTCCATTAAACAAGGAACAAGCTTTTAGTGCAGTTCATATTTCAGCCTTCAACAGAGCAGGGAAATCATGTTCGGGAGCTATATACCATGGCATACATGGTTCTGTGTTGCGAGATATGAAGGTGATAGACTCTGTTACGTGAACACTTCACATTGTTGAACAAAAGAAGTATCCTCTGGGATAGATAAGACACAGGGCAGACATATTGTCGGCTGTAGCTATTTTTTACTTCTTTTGCATTCTTTGTTAAAGAATGACCGACTATTACTTTTCCTAGTCAATAGTAGCATATCAACTGGGTTCTAGTGGTTTGCTAATTGCGGTTAGGAGATATGACTTCATACATTACGAGTGCAAATTAGAAAGGCATTTTCTTAAGTTTTGTAATATATGTGCTCGTGATCAGATAAAAACACATTCCTGATCATTGACATGTCCATGGCAGATGCTAAGATGGATGAGTGGTCACATAAGGAAAGATTGTATCCATAAAGGTTGTTAGAAATAAACTGGGAGTGACACCAATAGATGATAAAATGAGGAAAAATCATTTAAGATGGTTTGGACACGTAGAAAGATTACCAAAGGAAACTCTAGGAAGAAGGTATGATAAATTAGATTATGGAAATGTTAAAAGAGAGAGAAGAAGACTACAAAAGTGTTGAAAGGAACCAATAAAGAATTATGTAGCTTATGTTGAGTTAACAGATAGCATGATCGGGCTCTATGAAAACAAAGAATTTATGTAGCCGACCCCATCTAGTATGGGAAAAGGCTTAGTTGTTGTTGATTCTGATTTTTTCTGTAACTATTGTAAAGAGATTGGTGGTTGTCTTTTCTTAACACTGGGATATGATGGAGATTATGTAAGCACTGTTACGTATGAGGTCAGATCTGAGCATCACACTTTTGTGAACATCAACTAGAATTTGTCTCCTAATAGTAGTTTTCATCAACTACCGTAGAAAGATTTTTTGTGCCCGACACTATTGGCAATGGATTTTCTGTAACCAGTGCAATTAGTGGATGAAAAATAATAATTCTCTGTGTTCTTTAGATTGTGTGTGTTAATAGCATGTTCTTACTGATTACAGACAAGAAACTTGTACCGAAAAGTGCTACTGATTTGAAGCTTATAAATGCTGGAAAATTTTTGGAGAACAATAAAACGCTTGGAGAGTCTATAGTACCCATGGGCGATCTTCCAGGTGGGATCATCACAATGCATGTCGTGATTCAGCCTCCGCTTCCAAAAAAAAACCCAGGTAACTCCTAGTTTTTCAGTCTCGGTGTTTCTTCTCTGAGATTCTAAAGTGTATACTGTAGTTATTATTGGCTTCTATACTAAATCAGCCATGCACGCATCATGTATACATAGTTATTGATTCAGTTGCATAGAAGTTAAAGTTCGACTTGGTGCATGCCTATCACCTTTGTTCGTACACAACCACATACTTCCATGTTTATGGTAGATGACTACAAAAGGTGTCGCCACTCAGTTGAACGCGTAACCCCATCACCGCCTATCGCAACCCCTTCTATCCTACCATCTCCAAAAACACCGACCACCTCCCAACCACCATTGATCACCGCCTTGGCCAGTTATTCGACCATCAACCTCTGCCGTCTTGGCCACCTTCAACCACTTTGTACACTACCAAAACACACACACACACACATCCCATCCGCAGACAACCATCCTTGACACGACTGACCTTGCAACCTAGTCATCGGCACCATCGGTCGGGGCCTCCATCGCCACCATATCACGTTTGCATCCAGCCGCCTCGTCGTGACCCTGCCACCGTCATTGTTGCCATTTACGCTTTGAGACCATGTTAAAAAATGATTCTTTAATAGACTTAAGGAATCACAATCAATCATAAATTGCACAAACTGAGAGTCGCCAAGAAGCCAATTCACCGAATGCTTGGTGTTTTAATGCTCAATAAAAGTCAAATACCAAAACTATCAAGGAGTCAAAACAAGTGTCAACATGCTGCAAAACAATATACTTTATTAGTGTTAGAATTGCTCTATTTATAGAGCATAATACATAACGTACAATAAGAAGAGAGAGAAGGAAGAGGTAGCCGTTGAAGGCTTCCCCAACAACTACATGAACTAGTTGTTGGGATCCAACACTTCTAACTGGCCCTAGCCCTAGTGGCCAGGCTAGTTAGCCCAAGACCAACGGGCCCTAGTGGCCCGTCTCCTATTACATTTATTCTTTAACAATCAGAACTCGGTGCAACACCTAGCATCTAACATCTCACACAATGACATAAAAATTCTCCATGTTCATGGTAGATGACACCTCGGTGCTCAACCACTTAACATGTTAACAGACCTGATATTTCTAATAAACTAATAATATTTATTGTGAAGGAATTAAATAAGTGTTGAGTTAAAGCATGGAATATCATTACTTCTAATCCGTATTTCTGTTTCACAATTGCAACATTGATACTCCTGTTTGGAACCGGTGTGGCTCGATAAATGATCTCTTCCCTACCTTGGGCATCCATACTCTTGTTTAAAACCTAATCGCTACTCGCTTCGTTTGCGTGGTAGAAATAAACTTAATATGGGAAAGGTGGTATGAAGTCTTATACCTTTGTTGAAGGAAGCCCAAACTTTATGCAAGAAAAAATCAGCATGGTAGTAGTGATCTAATTTCACAAAGCCAATTTGTATATGGGAGTTTACCCCTTGAGCTATGATGTGAAGCAAGACTGTTGAAAACGTCAGGGAAAAACGCAATGAGCCATCAAATATGAAAAAAGAGAAAAAAGATTGAATGGAAAGTATGGAGATTGGAGGAGGGGGTAAACCCGCCAATGGATGGCCCCCTCTTTCTCTCTCTTTTTATTAATCTTAAAACCCTTCACCTAATACAAATTACCATTTCTTATACAAGGAACATTTAAACATAAAATGACCAAACTACTCTTAGTAATAAGGACTATTACAAAATACCTAAAATATGTATAATTACTACAACAACAACTAAGCCTTTTCCCATACTAGACGGGGTCGGCTACTAAAATATGTATAATTACTAGAAATACTAAATTATTATATTCTTCGACACCCCCCTCAAGTTGGTAGTGAGATACTTCAAACTCCAAACTTGCAAAACCAACTATGTAAAAGAAAGAACATTGCTTAATCATCTCAAGAGCACATTCCAACTCTCACTGTGACGAAAAACGAGATACTTCCATCAAGTGGTCCTGTTCCATTACACATGCGACCACAAACTTTCTGAGGATGTTGGTTTCTTCTCTTCATGCCGTGATTGGGCAGCAACACTACTACCCTCTTCTGGCAACATTGCCATAGTAAACTTGAAAGAAGATGAACTTGGGTAAGCTCGTTATTCTTGATGCAACCACCCCTCTCTTACTTTCTTCTTTCCAATCATCTCATCAGAAGATGGAATTGGACCGCCTCACTCTTTTTCTCTTCTTTTCAATCACGAAAACAGAAGATGAAATTGGATGGTCTCTCTCACTTTCTTCTTTAACCTTTCTAGTTGCACACCACCATTTTTTAGCTTTCTTGGTTGTCCACATTTCAACAACCTTCTTGTTGCAATATTTTTCAGCAACCTTCATGGTTACAACACTCTTTTACTCAGCCTACATGGTTGTTCCCTTCAACAGCCTACATGACTCCAAACTTTTATTGCAACCTTACTAGCAACAAAATCACTTAAGCAATCCTCCTTACCACAAACTTCAGCAACCTTCATGGTTGTTCATATTTCAACAGCCCTCGTGGCTGTAACTTCCACTGCACTCGTTGGCTGACATCAAGGCTGGTGGCACTACACTCCTTCTCAAAGAAACAGTAACAACATTGTTGCCTAAGGTCGGGTCTCTATTGCAACATGGAAGCTAAATTGGCAACAAAATCTCTCACGTCCTTCAATAGGGATCTAATATGAGTATGCACGAATCACACAACAACCAAAACACTCACCAACGTTCCTCACATCATTGTAGTACTCATCAAGTGTTGTCCTTCTCTGCAAACCCCTGTTGCTCATCTAAACTCCCCAACCATACAAAAGCTATCGACTCTTATATTCCAACTCACTAAGTCCCTCTTCATCATTTCATCAAACAATTGACATGCCACATTCATCTACCATGTTAACGAGCTCATATTCAACCAGAAACATATTGTTATCTTAATTGTAAACTCAACAGGATCAACGACTTCAACACATGTCTATTTTTGCATTTCTCAAGATTATTGTAGCATATCCACTTGTTCATTTCTTGCTGTGAAAATCGTCGTTCATGTCTTATCTCCAATCAAGCATTCAACAATTCGCATCTGACGAACATGCTGTCCATTCGAATGACCTTTCTAAAAAACCATTATACGGCTCACAACTTTCATAGTGAGTGTGCCAAGAAGTCCAAGGCTTAAGCTTATCAACCTTGATAAATACAGATTTTCTCATGCCAGGCTTTGCTTCTGACATTATGATTTAATATTGCCTATCACTCATGAATGGAGGGACAACACGATCGGGAAGCGAAGGGTTTTTAAAGGAAGGAGTTGCCATCAGTGCATCCATCTCAACCCGCGATATATCGACAGAAAGAGGGGAATCATCCTGCTTCTCCTCTTTTCTAACAAGCTTCTTTAGTGCGGTAACCGGTTTTAGCGCGATTGTTGACCTCGCCTTGTTTCCAATCAGAGCGTGTCCTAGGAGGCCCTTCCATTGCCTCTTTCTCTTTCTCACTCTCCCTTTGTGGATTGTTAGGGTTTCACTGTCTGCCAAGATGATCGTCAATTGTCCTCCTTGTTGCGCTCCTCCTTCGCCTTTCGCTCTTCTGTTAACCTCATCTTCTTCGGCACCGCCTGCTGCTGCCATCGCCGTGCTCTGAGATCGGAGGGGAGATTCAAAAGGAAAGAGTTGCAGGAAAACATCTCGTTGCGATCCTTCGTTATCAAAGGTCTCCTCGCTCTCAGCTACGATGCATCCATTTACAGATCCAAATGGGAACAATCCCCTTCTTTCCATGCCGGGGAATATGAATATATCGACGTGATGGTGATGAGGTCGGGAGAGTCGCCCGAGCGACTGATTGTAGACGTCGATTTTAAGTCGGTGTTCGAGATCGTGAGGTCGACGAGCCAATACCGAGCGGTGCTGCAATCTTTGTCGTCCATCTTTATCGGGAAACCTAACCTGACTCTTATACTATGTTGAAAACGACTGGGAAAAATGCAGCACACTATCAAATATGGGAAAACGGAGAAAAAACATTGAAGGGAAAGTATGGAGATTGGAAGAGGGGGCAAGCCCTCCAATGGAGGCCGCCCCCCTTCTTTCTTTCTCTTTTTATTAATCTGAAAACCCTTAACCTAATAGAAATTGTCCAATCACTGTTAAATATAAAATGACCAAACTGCCCTTAATAATAAGGACTATTACAATAATACCTAAAATCTGCATAATTACTAGAAATACTAAATTATCATATTCTTCAACAAGACGGTGAAAAACAAACTAAGAGTGGATTTGGGGAAGAAATCAAGTAACTATTCTTTGGTTCCAAGGTGTATTCCCTTCCTAAAGACTCTTAGCAAAGAACATTTCCGGATACTTTGTATAGTTTCATGGATATGTGTCGAGATCCTCGAATATCTTCGGTAGCAGGTTTACGATGTAATGACGTTATATGTGTAGATATTATGAGGTCTGATAAAATGCATATAATTTGGATGCAGACCCAGGCCTTCTTTTCTACCTTCAATAAGGTGGTCTCTACCATCAAAGATGCCAACTATCTTCCGAGATGTTCTCCTTTTTTGCTTTCACACACATCTGCAACTATAGGCTGGTTTTACTGTATGTGTTGATGCATATGCTGCACCTGTAGTCAAGGGTCTCTTTCACACACATCTGCAACTATAGGCTGGTCCATAATCAGTGTTTAATTTCAAGTCTCGCATTCACATTTTCAGTAGTTATTGCATGTGTTTGGAAGGTTTCTTTTTTACGATATCAAGCGGGTGTGTGTAGGTTATTCTGATTTTTCTTCAGTTAAGCGAGTAGCGCATGTATCTAGTTTCTAGATAGTGCCAAGATATGATGTGTAACTTGTGTTTGGTTGTTTGAAGACAATTTATGCTTTTGGAGGAAAAACTTTAACGACTTTGCCTTGTCAATGTGCAGATAAGAATCCGGATGACATGCCGAAGAAGAGCCTGTGCAGCTGTACAATCATGTAGAGTTATAGGCATAAAGAGTGGTATCATGTTTATCATTTTTATCCAGTCAGGTTTGTTCGATTGCCATTGCCGTTGAACTTTCTGCTGTAGTTGTTCTCTTGTTACCCCTGTTATTTTTTTCTACATCTGTCCCCTTAAATGTATTTTTGTATAGAGAAGTTGCCTGTCCTTGGATCTTTGTGTAAGGTCATGCTGATTGGCAGACGGTCAACATTTGTGGTTTGTATTCTAAGGTTTTAATTTCATGATTCTCAGACCCAGCCCCTCAACCTTGATCTCTTATGGTTGTTTACTGTATCGGTCTGGGTTTGCAACCTGGCACAGTTTAGTTGAGGTTTGCAACCACAGAAGGATCTGATTATCAATCAGTTCAGATTCAAAGCAAGAAGCTGTTATTCCATATAATAAGAGCTTTGTGATCTGGCACACTCTTCAAGATCATGAGCGGCTAACTGTGCTAGCCTTAGAGTGTGTTCCCTGTTTAAATCACCCCAACCACATTGATTGGCAGACGGTCAACATTTGTGGTTTGTATTCTATGGTTTTAATTTCATGATTCTCAGACCCAGCCCCGCAACCTTGATCTCTTATGGATGTTTACTGTATCGGTCTGGGTTTGCAACCTGGCACAGTTTGGTTGAGGTTTGCAACCACAGAAGGATCTGATTATCAATCAGTTCAGATTCAAAGCAAGAAGCTGTTATTCCATATAGTAAGAGCTTTGTGATCTGGCAGTCTTCAAGATCATGAGCGGCTAACTGTGCTAGCCTTATAGTGTGTTCCTGTTTAAATCACCCCAACCACATACACTTCACTTTTCAAAGGGCGCGCGGTGACAATGTTCTGGTCTTTTCCTGATATGTTCGAATTTTTCAATGATTGAGAACTCTCTTGTAGGTAAGCCTTAGGAATGGTGCGATATCGTGTCTTATGCTCATTAGCTAAAGGTATGGTAAACCTTTTGCTGGTTGTTGCTGGGACTCACTCTGATGCCTTTGCTGACACTCCCTCTACCACTCGGGCAACCAGAATGATGACAAGTGATGCAATGCAGTGTGTTGTGTGTCGCAATGAGCTCTTCTTATTTATATATTCTTTTTGCCCCCATCGATCGGTCACATGCATCAAATTGAATACTCACTGCATGAAGTGCTTGCCTCAAAGATTGATCTCATAGTACTCTAGTTTTGCAAACATCAAATTGGCTAAATAGGATCCACACGGGCGAAGGTCGACGCATGATCAGCGCCTAGCTGATACCGGTGTAGGTCAGCCTTCACTATAGTTGGTTCTTAATGCAGTCAGCAGAAGCAAGAACACGATAAAGGATCATGATTTTTACAATCTCATAGTTAACTCCTCGAGTATTCCTCAATCTGCGAAAATCTCTTTCCAGTGGAAGTGATCAGCTAACTCCATCTTTAGTGTGATGGTTCAGCGGTTCACCTTATATGGTCGTCTCATGAAAGAGTGCTATGTTACACAGGTGACCAGTAAACGTACAACTTTTCCTTAAGCCAATGATGATTCAGCGGTTCACCTTATATGGTCGGTCTCATGAAAGAGTGCTATGTTAAACAGGTGACCAGCAAACGTACAACTTTTCCTTAAGCCAATGCAGACACCGGATATTGAACTTGTGACCTTTTAAGTTGTACGTTGACCCCCAGCTTGCTCTTTGTGCATCAAGGATACAACTTTGTTGGACAAGAACAATATTAGGATAATCGAGTAAGCCTTTGTGCTGCATCCTCGACTCAAACTGAGGGAAAATGCGCCATTGACTGATGATGATCAGCAGCCACAGTGCTTATGAATCAAATAGTTTACCCAACCACCATTGCTTGAAGATTTTGTAATCGGGAAGAGATGATAATCCACGAGAAAAAACGAACTTCTGCATATCCACATTCTAAAAATGTCTCTATGTTCCCCACTATAGATAACCGGATCCAATGCCTGCCCGAATATCATGTGTCTGCAAAAGAATGATAGCATGCATGCAGAAATTCAAAGTCATCATAGATGTCTCACCTATAAGTAGTGAATTCCCAGCTTCACCACTCCACCACCCTTATCATGCTTTACGTCAATGTCCATGTGAGGGCAAAACACCTCAATATACCTGCATCCTTTAAGGAAAAGGAATCACTTATAATCATACATCAAATAACAACCGTCCAATTGACTAAAGTGGGATGTGGATCAATGCATCTGGAGGACTGTGATTCAATATATGTCAGAGATCATCCTATGTCACTACAATTGGATCTTTTAACTGGTATTTGTAGCTCTTTTGCTGCTTGACTCATTGAGAAGTCATGCGTGGACATCATATGAATCAATGAGGCCAGCTAAAACCGCATTATGTCTATGAACCGCGTAAGAAGAACCCGTTACTAGCAAGCATCATGACCCGCCAAAAGGCCTCTTTGAAAGTGGCCAAGGTGGCATTGCTTGAGTCTTAAACCTGGTTGAGTATGGGTGCTCAGAGCAAGCCAGCTTTTAGCCAAGTCTATCTGACTAGAATCATCCATATCAAAGAGGGTCTGAGAACAACTACGCAACAAAATTGAGAAAAGTTCTTCTTTCCTGTCATGGGAGAAAAGGTCATATGAGCTAACGCTTTGCGTGGGAATTATAACTATGAACTATTGTCTAGCCTTGTGAAACAAGTCTACACTACTACCCGTTACGAGTAGCAAGTAGCAGTATAACCTTGTTTCATGAGGTGATACAGAGAATGTTTCTTCTTTGCTGGTTACAAATGGAGGCCAAAGCCTAAAACAGACACCCATGCATGCTCCATGAATTGAACTCACCACCTTCCACGTGGGAGTCGGAGAGCCCGATCACATGAGCTAACGCTTTGCGTGCCGATTATAGCTATGAACTATTGGCCTCATCTTTACAAGTCTTTTAGGTCCACCACTGGATCGAACACTTGACTAGGTTGTTCTAGAGAAGACTATAATCCATCGAAAGAAAGATCAAAGCAACAAAGAAATAGAAGCCTGGAAAGCAGTTGTTGATCATTAGATGTTCATGGACAAATTGAATTGAAGTGAACCGTACTTGTTGCTGTATAGGTCTTCGAAGGACGAAGCACCAACAAGTCAAACCATTTATATCATTAGATTTTGGCAATATTATCTTTCATATCCATTCTCATGACATAATTAGGCACAAGGCAAAGTAGGATCCTCTTTTTTTTAGACAAGATGGGATTAGGCAGACTGCTACCAGATGCACATCGGGGTATCGAACTCCTGACCTCTTGACAGAGAGTGCAACTCCTAGCCAGTGAGTTGCATGCATTTGGGGCAACAGAGGATCTGTATCGACTCATCTTTGACATGGTTCAGAGCATTTATTAATGGAAGACAAAAAAAAAATCTGGGGTGAGGGGAAGTTCAGTGAGACAGTCCACACCTCACCTCACCTATGAGTAGGTCACTGTGCAAGTCATTATTTTCTTTTCTTTTTGGTTACAAGAGGAGGCCACACACCCACGCATGCACCTTATCACACACACCCACACATGCACCTTATGAGAGTCGAACTCACCACCAATAGCAACGGCACTAGAGCGCCCTGCCATTGAGCTAATTCTCCAGGTGCTCTTGTTTTCTCTTTTAATATAAAGGAACATTTGCTTCTTAGCCATCAAGGAACAAATCCCTCAAAGGTTATCAAACTCTCCTAGCTCTTTATAAAGAAAAAGATCGAACTCGAGTCGAAACCTCTATCCTTTTCCTTTTTATCTCTTCCTCACCAGCAAAACAACCAAATTGCTCTCAAAGGGAAGCAACTACCAGAAAGAAAGTAGCAGCCGAGACCCTATTCAACTTTAGAAGCTAGAAGAAGTGGTTGATCTTCTTCATTCCCATGCCTGGACTGAGTGATGTTAGAACCATAACTGATCTTGGCTGACAAAACCACAACAGACCTGCATGCATCAATAGGTTGTGCTGAGTCAAATCTGCTCGGCTATTTTTGGGTGCTTTTTGTTCCATTTGATTTGTTTTCCCATATGTGGACCGAATGCCGCTGGCGGTATCGTCACGATCAGCCCATTTGGATCTTATCCTTGTAAGTTATAGTCATTTTTGGCTTCTAACATGCCCTCGCGAAATCAGGAAGGAAGAGTCTTCTTTCTTGATTATATAAGATTCCGTTTTTTACGGAAAACACAGAATATAAATTTAAAAAAAACCCAAAAAAGATACATATGAGAACGAGTTTTTCTTCTCGTCTCTTGCTAAAAAATAAACAGTATTACTTTTTTGAACGGAAACCTGCCATGGAGATCCAAAGTTCACCAACTCTCTCCGAGTTTTCTTGTCTTCCGCATCAGTTCTTCAAGCTTTATTTGTTTTCCATAGATCATTCAAAGAATGTTGTTCCTTGTGTTTCTGTTTTCCTAACGCTTTATAAAAATTTGATAGGTCTTACTCCAACATTTTTAGTTGTTATTATAACTTTTGCTGCTACAAAAAGTGTTTAGGTAGGTGCTAGGCCATGCAATCAAAGACCTGTTCAATGATGAAATTATTAGGAAAAAAAAAGTTGGTATACCGTCAATAGAGAGATGCTAAGTTGGTCGGTTGGTAGGTTCGGAGAGGCGACCGACTGCAGCTTCGGTGAGAAAGTGCGAGAAAATAAGCTGGTTGAGACCTCAAAAATGTTGGTAGAAAAGATAAAACACAATGTTGATTTTTTCAAGGTAAATACTTACATATTGTTAGTAGGAAAGATATAAAACACAATCATGATTTTCTTTTAAGATTAATACTAACATATCATAAGAACAATTAATAATTAATGTAGTTGAACCTCTTAGTGTTCACTAAGACGAGGAGTGGAGGGACAGGGCCTTTTGCATCAAGCAAAACCCTAGCTTCATCCAGTGGCAGGCCTACTTTAGGGCAAGGTGAGACATACACCTCAGGGGAAATCCGAAGACCTCTTGATTCCGATATTATGTATAGAAAAAATTGTTTTGTGGACTTAGAATACAAGTGTGCCTTCATTCCTTGACATAAAAGCATTTTCTTTGAAAAATGGTTGTTGGCCTAAATAAAATAATCATTCAAGACCTATCAATTGACAGGCCTTAACAAACTCCTTCAAATAGAAAACCAAAGCAATAATCAAACACCAACTTTCAAATCGGCATACCTGCCTTTTTGAATTGATTGGGATTGTGAATGCCGTTGAAGCAATCAAAGAAAATTGTCTTCATTAAGCCACCTATCTTAATTCAGAAAAGCTTTGTTTTTCTTAATATAAAATCTATACTGTTTTATACAAGAACCCCATCTCGGCCTTTTTGCTGGGTCGACCCTTTTCAGATTCTTTTACCTTTTAGTTGAGCCAATCGTCAAACAGCGTTTATCTCAATCCCGAAGTGCAGCCATCACACCACTGACTTGCTTTTATTGTTGGCTTCTTCTTTTTGACAATGGGATGCATGCTATTTTTACCGAATTATTCTCATCGTGCCATTGTCCTTCCTCGATGAGAAAAGAAAGAGAGGTAAAGAGAAAGAAAGCGGACTCCATGATTCTCTCTCTCTCTCTCTCTCTCTCTCTCTCTCAAAACAATGGAGATTAACTGTAAAAGGAACAATAAATCGAAGCAGCCTTTAAGTAAGGTTTGAAATTTGGTAATAGTCTGCTTAAACTGCAGTAGTGAAGTTTGATGTGGAGCCTGATTCTCTCTTTGATAAATCTCTTCGGGTCTAAAGATGTTCATATAATTACCCGATCCGGAATGAGGGTGGTCGTTATTTTCCTCTTTTTCTGAGAGTACCTCAAATAGACCATTTTTTGGTTGTAGGGTTCGATGATTGTATATTGATCGTTCACAGTAGAAATTGATTTTTATGTAGGAGACGAGAAGCCTCTCATTTTGAACTGCAAATACTACAATAATAACAACAACTAAGCCTTTTTAATAGGTTATTTGTTTTCATAATGTTTGATTTTGTATCATGTTAATAGTCAACTCAACAAAAATACAATTTTTTATTATTTCCTTCAACACTTTTGTGGTCTTCCTCTCCTTTTAAGATGTTTATTATCTAGTTTTTCATACCTTAAGCGTGACGGTTGCTGAGTCCTTTTCTTAGGCTGTTTTTCCATATATTCAAACTATCTTAAACGATTTTTTCTCAGTGTTATTTTCAATATCTTTAATAACTTTATTACAGGATACATTTTTTCTTGTATGACCATATATTTGTCCCATCATCTTGGTTTATACCCGAAACATCTTTTGTACATATTGATGATTTACTGCAACACACAACATCATATGACATTGTGGATTTAATTGCTACTTTAAACCATGCAAATGAAAAAAATTAGATACATCTAAGACTAAATATATGACCTATATAACACAGTTCGCCCAATCGAAACAGTTCACTGGGACCTAAAAAACTATTTTTCACGGATGACAGCTAATACAATACAGATGGGATTGTAACACTAACAATTGATGGAAGAATGATTATTTATTGGCAACTTGGAAACAACAAACCTGAACTTAGAAATTTGCCACATTCGCCACTAAACTTTGAATGCCACCATTAAAATTTAGAAAGCTAATTTTTCCCAAACTCCATCCCACCAACCCCACATTCAAACGGGCTAGAATTTCCTCGGTTTCAAAGAGTGTCAATTTCCACCTTGTTGTGTCGAACCAGCTATCCTCATTTGTGTTTGATAGCAAGAAGGAAGAAATCAAACTTTGTCTGGAAAAAGGATTTGCTGTTTGTACTTTTGCTTTGTGCATTGCGGCTGGATCCAATTATCTGTACAATTATGAAATTAAGACCATATTTAAATGATGCTCATCCATACCACATAGGGTCCTTCCATGCCACGTTGAACCTTGGAAAAAACTTGTTCGGAAAATCACTATCCTTTTATAATGTTGTATTAGTCAGTGGGGGGACCCACTTTAAAACGAGGTGAAACATGCGCTTTACTTGAAATCTGAAAAGTTCGTAAGTCCTAAAGTGTTTTGTAGATGTGAAATACAAGCATATTTCATTGGTATTAATGGTATATTATGTACCCGTGTGTAGTACAATATTATGATCATAAATTACAACTTTGAGTTCATATTATGACTTCGAAACAATCCGGGTCCGGAGCACTATAGGTAAAGCTCTCCCAGTGTTGGTTTTCTCGATGCACAAGATTCGAACTCGAGACCTTGCCTAAGGGGAAGCAAGTGCCGAATCACTTGAACCAACCAAAGGCGTTAGTTAGTAACTTCTTTAACTTTCATAGTTAATTTTAAAAAAGAAAAGGAAATATCTTTCATGGTAGACCCCACTTACCGAGCGAACGGTGGATTTGATGACCACGATCGAATCGTTATGTAACAAAGTCAGAGCTTGATGGCAGACAAGAGGAGGTATGGATCTGTTTTTTTCATGGTTGGGCCCCAGTTACCAAATGAACGGTGGGTGTGACTGCCAAGTGGGAGCCATATAAAAAATATGCTCCAAAATCACCGCCGTCCATTTTGGTGATGGACGGTAGAAGCTTACTGAAGTCTGATCTTATCAAAGCTTTCATGATAGGCTTCACTTACCAAGTGAACGGTGGATTATGATCAGCACTAATGACCGCATCGCCGGTCAATTGATGGCTTCCGGCTTATCTTCGGCTCCTTTCGAGCTATGGCTTGAAACATACTCGAAACTCCGGCGGATGACGACCCATTTGAATGGAAGCATACAGCTTTAGGCAGCCATTACTGCTTTGTAAGGCAAAAGAAGACACGCAGACTTGTCTAACTAGTGTGGTAGAGCGAGCTAGAGCTAGCATTTGCTAACTGACCCCCAAGCAGAATCAAAAGGACCACAGTTTCCCTAGATTTCAGGACAAGTGCGTACATACTGGAAGCGAGGCAGTACTGATAATGGTACTTTCGTAATATCTTGCAGGTGTTGGGGTTATGACTATGTACTAACAAATCCTTCATTATCGCCTCCTTTCTAAATTTAGGTATTTATGGTTAATTGCTTGTACTAATCAAACTGTCTTTATAGGCAAGGGAGTGTTTCTAAAACTACTCCTGTTTTTTAAGAAAATATCAAGAATGCCCTTGGCTTCTTCTTTGTATCGTAATGCGTGGACTCCAAATTCATATGATTAAGAGACTGGAAACCCTTGCCATATGAAGGGTCTCTTATGGTTCCCACTGGCAAGAAATTGTTTATTTCACCACTTGCATAGTGGAATTATTTAATATTTCCAACTCCCTTGCGATTGACTCAACACTCTTTGACTTTCAATATGTCACGGGATCGATCACAACTGAGACGCTGAGTCCATCTAATATAACATGTAGCTGGCTCGACTTAGTGTGAGAAAAGGCTTGGTTTTGGTTGACTTAGATCGCCTTGGCATTGTTTGGCATGATACAAAAGGTTTCAAATGTTTGTTATGAAATGGATGAAATCGTTATGGTGGTAGTGCATGAGACGAAGGGGTTCGGTCGAAGGTATTGACAGCAGATGATCTAGGTTCAACCACACTTGGCATGGTTTATTAAGTGTGTTAATGCTAAAAAATAATGAAATTGTCATTCGAATTGCATCAACACTTTAAGCAACATACTTAGGCTCATAAAGAATGGCAGCCACTAAAAATTCATTGGGGAAATGCTTTCTTTCTCATCATAAAACAACAAGCCATTAACATTGCATCTTGTTGCTTTCATACGAAGCGTATTTAGCCGAATGGATTCGACTTAGCAATGTGGATCGCGATGTTCTCGTCATGAACCTTTTGCTCGAAAAGTAGATAAGATGACCTAGTAAAGAAAACAAAACAAGCTTTTCTGTGACATGTCCAAACTAACGCAGCAGATAAGAGTCCCACCATCCTTAATGTTCATGGGTGGAACCCTCATCCCTACAGTGGGTAGATCTACAAATTTTCATAGGATAAAAACAGATGACAGAGAACTATTTAGACGTATTATAACTCACGGATTCGTGCTAGAGACTACAGTTTTTTCCATTGGCATTTCAAATTTCAAGTGGACGGACACCCAACATCATCTAAAACCCGCCGACTCAGCTGACAGCAGCCAAGCCCAGCCGTTAACAGCTAAACAAGTATATTTTGATCAAACCCAGCTTGTCAAACACCGAAGACATGAAAGCTCAACTCTTTGCAATCCATGAAATAAATTAGACAGTGGCAGATCTACATTGAGCCGAGGTGGTGCATCTATTCCACCCGAAATTTTGAAAATCAACTAAAAGTCCATGCCCATATGAGCTATAAGACATGGTTCGCCCGCCCGAAACCCAAAAGAGTTTCTAGATCCGCCACTGCAATCAATGCCTACAGTGGAACCTCTCCCACTGTGCACTGTGGCCTGAGGGAGATCATTATCTTATAGTTTATATTATGGCACGTTAACGTTTGTTTTAACCGTGACAGGGGTATTGTTATAATTTGTGACGCTTATGGCGTCATTCAGATCTATATTCTCCAACATCCTCATTTTCCCAAGCAACAATTACCATTGTGTGTCACTCTTCCGAGCTCTTGTGTGTATGTGCGTGCACGAGAGAGAGAGAGAAAGAGAGAGGGACTAACATATAATCCTTCCTTCATCTTTGGGAAGAATATGACCACTATGGTGACGCTTGTGTAGTTGGATCTGGTGATGAGGTGTGAGGAAAAAGGGGGGCTTTTTTATGCTTTGATGAGTGATGTGGGTGGGAGCAGAGTGAGAATCTCCTAACAGGGAAGTGGAAGGTTTGTGGGTAATTGTGTGATTTAATAATCTGGGTGTTGCTTTTATTTGTGAGTAGAATTACGTAGGGTTGGTACTGTTTTCATGTGGATTTGAGAGATGGGTTGCTTCTCTTGCTTTGGATCCAAGAAGGAAGATGTGAAGCATGATAGGAACGATGGACACGCCTCAGCTGAATCTCATATCAACAGAGTGGCCTCAGGTTAGTTTGATTTACAGTGAAAGTGGTTGTAGATTCATATATTCTTCGTGCAGTTCGCATCTTGTCAACCATTTGACAGATTTTGGTTTCTTGATTGTTGGTGTTATAGTGGGAATACTGCAAGCTCTTGTTGCTTTCTCGTCTTCCTCCTTTGAATCTAGAACGCCAGATTGCCTCCGAATTAATCTGTATTTGTAGGCATAATTCGTTTGGCTGTGAGATTCGGGTCCTTTTTGTTTTGTGTCTAATGTATCTTTTCATTGAGTTTCACACGATACATATTGAGGGAGAGAGACTTGAGTACGAACCATGGATGATTTCATCATTACATCTTCAAATGCGAAACAATTATGCTTGTCAATGTCAATTATGAGAATTGGCTGAACATAAATGAATCGAGATGGGTGTTTGCCGAATTTTGAGATTGGTCTGTCTTGATCATCAAGGGATGTTAGAAGTTGTGTTGATTTGAGCTGGGATGCAGATAAATACAAATCTAGGGGTGGCGCCGAACCTAAGAAGGAAAATACTGCAGCAAGGGATGGATCCTCACCGCATATTGCTGCACAGACATTCACTTTCCGAGAGCTTGCCGCTGCAACCAAGAACTTCATACCGGAATGTCTTCTCGGAGAGGGTGGTTTTGGCCGTGTCTATAAGGGTCGGTTGGAGAGCACAGGACAGGTTACATTGTTTTTTCCCCTGACATTATTGTGAGCTTTGAACTTACGTAATTTCTTTTATTGTCTAATAGCAATGTGTAAGTTATGGTAATGATGGGCGAAGCAAGCCCAGTTGAGAGCATTTGTTGTTATACTTTTACCCATCGATTTGTGTCTGTTTTAAATGTTTACTTATGAAGTGCGATTGTTAATTACAATTCGAGTCAACTCCTGGCTCTTGTGAACATCTGTAGGTGGTTGCTGTGAAGCAACTTGACAGAAATGGCCTGCAAGGAAACAGAGAATTTCTGGTGGAGGTTCTCATGCTCAGCCTTTTGCATCATCCTAACCTCGTCAATTTGATTGGTTATTGTGCTGAAGGAGATCAACGCCTTCTTGTTTATGAGTTTATGCCTTTGGGGTCGCTGGAGGATCATTTACATGGTTAAGTCGCTTCCTTTGTTTTCTGAAATTGTTTGTGTTCCATTAGCTTGCGCTTTGTTTCATTAGGTTGTGCTTCATATATTGCAAAACTCTAGATTTATTGATCTTTGTTATGTCAAATTACTAATCTTTGCTGTCTGTTGATGAAAATTTGCTAAAAATACATGTTTATCTGTTTAGTTTGGCTTCATTGTTCCTTTATTTTTTGAAGTAATTGTGGGAGGTATCTTGAATGCCCTTCATGGACATCTTACCTGTTTATCCACGTGATCCATTCTTGTGCAGTTGTTGAGTTCTTTTGATTCTTGTTTCTTCTTCTTTTGAGGTTGACCCTGATCTAAATATTGGATCTGAGTTCACCTTGACATCCACCAGTCATTGTGCTGATATATTTACTCACCTCATCTACATCAAGCAATGGTGTGGGGCCTTCCTCAATACCATATAGGCGTTCTTAATATGAAACTAGGGTGTTATTGTTGTGAAGGTTGATCATGGTAAACTACGAGCAGGAAGACACCCTCTAATAGGATGCCATCTATGTAGTCGTAATTTCCACTATTATTTAAACCAGGAAATGTCTAAACCTCCTTTCCTGTGATTTCCTATTGTTGTGAGTGTCTCGTAGAAAGGATGGACCAAAGAGGTGTGATGTATAGGAGATGCTTTCTTTGTTTAATCAAGCAAAGAACAAAAGGGATGCTTCCCCATTGCTTCTATGTTTAAGAATCTGAAATTCTAAGCCATTGGTCAGTAGACTTTGTTGTTCACATTTTATAATCAAGAGTTGAAGACTTGCGCCTATAAATCATAGATCGTGATGGTAGTTACCTGTCCATCTAATAAAGAAATAGGTGTGGTTGGTTTTGTTATGCTTGTGCTTCTGGATGGTTGTGGATGGTTGTCATTGCAGTTATGTCAAATAAGCATGGATAATACAGATAAAATCAATTCTTATTCTCAACCTGATAGGTAGATAGATAGATAAAAGAGATGTCACCTACAACACGTCCATTTTAAGGATCTCCAGCTGAGGAGAATGAAGTTCGTAGCTTAACCAGGAGATATTATTTCCTACCCCCTTCAGTGGAGGATTATGGCTCTTTTTCTCTTGTATAGACTAAATTCCGCAACTGGATGTCATTGAAAAAGCCATCACCTAATGAGCATATATCAGAAAGGTGACATGGAAATAATATTGATGACTACAGTGGAACTGCTGTTCCTTCTGGATAGCTTGTGCTGTGAACCAATCTTGAGATGTCAGTCTTGTTTTTAGCTTTCACAAGAAGAAACCATGTCAATAATGCAGTGTCACTCGCTTCCTTATAATGGAAGTATCAGGATATTTACACCAGGTCTAGTTACAGACAGAAGAGTTGCTACAATTGGAAAGACGATCACTGTTAGCCCGATAGGTGTTGGTGGATCTGCGAAACATTATTGAACAGTTCAATTTTATATCGTAGTGCCTGCACCTCACCTTGTGTGCCATTCTGAATTTATTCATTCCAGACAGAGGACTCTTCAAGTACGCTAAGTATAGATTGTATGCCATATCTCTCTCAAATTGATTGCTCAGGCAGCATCTATGGCTCCCACCTCATATCTTATTCGTTGGTTGCGTTCTTTGCAAAAAAACATGTAAGAAAAGGATCAACTGGTTGTCGAGCAGGGGGAGGACCTAACCAGTAGTGTAACCAACCATTTTAGAAGAGCCTTGCTTTAATGGAGCGGCCAAGATTCTGGAATGCCCAATTAATTCACTGCTGTCTATGGTAGAAGTTGCTTGCTTTTAGAAGATTCCTGGAAATGTTTTTGTTTCGGTACATATTAAGCATGGCATCCATTGCATTTAAAGTGTTGACCTTTCCAAATGTACAGAAGTAATGAGCAGCTTTTCCGTGTTGCAGATCTTCCACCAGGAAAGGAACCACTTGACTGGAATACAAGGATGAAGATTGCGGCGGGAGCAGCTAAGGGTTTAGAGTACTTGCATGATAAGGCAAACCCACCTGTTATATACAGAGACTTCAAATCATCTAACATATTACTTGGTGAAGGATTTCATCCTAAGCTATCAGATTTCGGGCTTGCAAAACTGGGTCCAGTTGGCGATAAAACTCATGTATCCACAAGGGTGATGGGGACATACGGCTACTGTGCTCCTGAGTATGCTATGACAGGACAGCTGACATTGAAATCTGATGTCTATAGTTTTGGTGTAGTTTTTCTTGAACTCATTACAGGGCGCAAAGCAATTGACAATGCCCGTGCTTCTGGCGAGCACAATCTTGTTGCATGGGTAAATTGTTATCGTGAAACTACTGAGCTAGTAGATGATATGGTCTCGTTTGTAAATTCAAGGTGCTATCTCTATGCAAGCCAAAGCTAGATAAATAAATGTTAGTAGAGACCATTATAGAAAATAGATTTCTTAAGCACGTACAGGGGGGGCACTATTGGTCCCTTGGCTCAAGGGAACTAGGATGAAGATTCAATTTTAAAGTATAAACATGATCCTTGTTTTGTGATGGAATATGTGACATGGTTTTGGGCGGTAATATGCATGGTTTTGGGTGGTAAAATGGCAGTTTTGGCAATTGGTGAAATATATTATCTGATCTCAATTTTATTCTGCTTTCTTGCAGGCAAGGCCTCTGTTCAAGGATCGAAGGAAGTTCCCTAAGATGGCAGACCCATTTCTGCAAGGCCGTTACCCAATGAGAGGACTCTACCAAGCTCTTGCAGTTGCTGCTATGTGTCTTCAAGAGCAAGCTGCAACCAGGCCTCTAATCGGTGATGTTGTGACTGCCCTCTCATATTTAGCTTCCCAACCTTTTGATCCAAATGCTGCTGCTGTTCAGAATAGTAGAGGCGGTCCATCTACACCTAGGTCGAGGGATGAGAGGAGGAACATGATGGGTGGAATGGATTCTCCAGGTAGCAGACATTCTTTCCAATCCTTGAATCAGAATTCTCCTGATTTTCGACATAGAAACTCTCGTGGCGCTGGGTTTGGTCCAGAATTAGGCAGAGCTGAATCTGGAGGTGGGTCTGGAAGGAAATGGGACTTGGACGGGCTAGAAGGACTAGGCTCTCACAGGGACAGCCCAGTTCAGGGTGGGAGAGCCAAGAACTCTAATCGAGATCTCGATCGGCAACGGGCTGTTGCAGAGGCGAAAGTTTGGGGAGAAAATTGGAGAGACAAGAAGCAGTTGACAACACGAGGAAGCTTTGATAGCACAAACGACTGAAGGAGAATGAAGAACGCAACTTTTTCCATACATAATATCATCTCGGCCTACTGGTCCATAGTGGAAGCTTATGAAGTTGCAAACGGAGGCCACCTTCATAAGATACAAAAGATCTGATGGAAATTCAGCCGGTCTATTTCGATTCTCTCCATTTGACGTGAAGGAAATATGGCAGTTTGATGATGGAGGGCCCATTACTGCACTGTCGGGACACGGGCACTTCTAATGTTTATGTTTTCTCAGCTCAGGTGGACTCTTCAGAGATCATCTTTTTTTTTGGAAGAGGTGTTTAAACTTCACTCCCTTAGAAAATAGGTAAACAGGGAATAATTTACGAGAGTCACAGCTACCACGTGAACATGGTAGTGCAACTCCTTGCAGTTTTCTTGTTTCATTAATAAAAAATGAAAAGAAAGGTCATTCCACTTTGTTGTATTTAGAGCTGCATAGTGCCTGATTTGGAAAAAGAGAGAAGAATAGGATTAATCACATTCCTTTCGATGGTGAGAAGTGACTTGAAAGCTAAGCAGTGATAATCCTAAAGATCATCCATGGGAAAGTTTTGCATAAACTTTATTTCAAATTTTTTTGTTACAAGAGGAGGCCAAAGCCTAACACACATCCGTGCATGCACCCCCTGTGAGTCAAACTCCCCACCAGCAACAACGACACCAGCCCCCTGCCGTTGAACTAATGCTCTCGGTGCAGTTTCATTTCAAATTTAATGTAGTGACCGCCTCATTATTTATCATTGCAAGCCATGATGAACCTTTTGTTTGGCAATCCTCCTTCAAAGTCCACAGATGACCCATGATCCACACTGGCCTTCTCAAGTAGAGATCACACGCACATACACATGCACGAACGCACACACTGGATTTCAATCACTAGCTGAAGAACACCGATGTAGAGCGATTTCGACAGAAACAGTTAAATGTGAATTCCATGATCAATTAACTTGTAATTCATTGTTTGCGCACATTTAAACAAGCACATTGGGTTTATAAGGATTTTAAATCCATGATCTAAGCTTTGGGGCTTACAAATGTTGACTCATGTCCACGAATAAAATATTTAAGTGGTTCTTTTGGCATCCTAAGCACATTGATACGGCTCTTTTTGGGAGCTCGTGCGTGCTTGATATGGTGCATATGAGATTTCCCCGCATGATCAATCTCTCTCTCACACACATAGTATGCTTCAGAATAAATATATCGTGTTTTAGTTATCAATACAAGTGCCTCAACCAATTCTACCGAGTAGAGAGAACACTTACTATTTGACAGAAGGCCCCATTCTGATTGCACTTTATTTACAACTTACAAAAAAATAAAGCACCACAGACGCCCAAATATACATACAACCAAAAGTGACCTGACCTTAGAAGCATTCTGCTACAACGAAGAGCTTAAACTATGGCCATCAGCAGGGCTGTTCCTCAAAACTATTAATGAACCGTCCCTTGATATAATGAAGTTGGTGCCCTCACTGCCATCTTTCTTGATCATGCCATCGTTGGTCACGATTCTGCATGATCCCCATGTCTCTGCTTCTAACACAACACCATAATAGTGCAAATGATCGGCAATGCTGTTCCCAGGGGCAGATCTAGCAAGCACCCAAATGTGAAAGGTCATGACGACTGAGGCAAACCAACCAAGACGCTAAGCTATAGGGATACACCATTTTTTTATGGTGTATCTATCCAGGCATGAGCACACAAGTGAACATGACACTGA
Source organism: Brasenia schreberi (assembly GCA_036023115.1). Taxonomy (NCBI): domain Eukaryota; kingdom Viridiplantae; phylum Streptophyta; class Magnoliopsida; order Nymphaeales; family Cabombaceae; genus Brasenia; species Brasenia schreberi. Next base: position 2,088,207 of record JAYKKT010000046.1, read on the forward strand.
CATGTATTTTCACTAACAATTTATTTATGTACTAAAACAGGAACACATATTTTGATTGAAACTAAAAAGATTGATGTCCTTGAGTATTTTGAGTGTGAGACATGTTCATATAAGCTCATGATTATCAGTGACAGAAGAAACTTTGTATGCCTAGAAAGGGAAAATATAAATAAGAAGGGTTACCTGCTGCAAGATGGGTCTTCACCGGATCTATCACACACTTTCTCAACTTTGTATACCAGGCTTCCCATGACAATACTGTAAAGCCACACCTGCAATTTTGAAGCACCGATGTAACAGACAAATCTGATGAACTTCACTGTGTGAAAGAACGCAAAAACTTTACATGACCATGTTGTGTTATCCAGCAAACAGAAGGATTTAGGTTAATCTGGCTAGGCAAAAGGCTTTCTACAAGATGCATCGCATGAAATCCCATGTACTAATGAGACAGACTTCTTCCAGAGTATGCATTGTTAGCCTGGCGTGCAAGGTTATCCTGTTGACAGCCTTGGGAATCTCATGTAGCCTGTTCCTTCTCATGCATTAGAAGGTTATTGCAGCATACACACTATGCATATATACGAGGAAACAAAGGAAGTCTTAAAAGTCGCCAAGACAACAAAAGCTGAAATTTATACCTGTCTGGTTCATGACGAAAAAAAGTGATAAGCTTATGCATGAACCAGCAACAGTTTATTTCTTTTCTTGTAGGAGCAAGTTACCTCACGTGGAAAATGATGATATGTCTTCTTGGGAAAACGGGTATAATATGGAGGTAGATGTGGGACTATGTCATGCTCATGAGTGATGCGAAAAGTAGCCAAGATATGCTTGCTGAAGTAGGAAGCAAAAACCGAGTTCCCAATACGTGGTTGACCAAATGTCATCAGTTGAATGATGTTGGCTCCATAATTTATCTGGAAAAGAAAAAGAAAAACTTTAAACCATGATATGCTACAGTATCCTTAACAAAGATCGCAAGCTCGTAATGCATCCCCAAGTCCATGCATTTGGCTGTGAACTCATCACACTTGCCAAATACAAAACTTATTGCATATACATGGGAGTGTACCAATATCACATTATGCTACAAAGTTCTTATGCTTACCTTAAGATCAAGTGCACAAAAGGAAGCCATAGCCCCTCCCATGGAGTGTCCAGTAACCATAATACCAATTCTGCCGTACAATTCCCAAGCTCTATGAACAACATTAACAATTCCAGGCCGCATTGTTGTGTTATGGTAAGCAGAATAAAAACCATGGTGAACCTGAAACGGGGAGAGAAAATCAGAGAGCAAATTTCCCACAAAGACTTCTAGTAGTAGCAACCGATCATATGAGTTCTTTATACAACTAACCATAGCGTCAGGCATGTCAGGGTACTTTAGGTCAAGCTGTTTCCAGAACAGGTCTTGAATCCAATTCTGTAAGCTGATTGCAGTTATCAAAAGCAAGTTAGAAACAGAAAGAAGCAGTAAGAGACAGCAGAGTCACGCCATGTGAATTGTTTTAAATATGAAACTTCAGTGATCCCACTAAAGTATTAGATCCTTCTGCTCGAAGAGAGAGGAGATAGGTGCTAAAAAGGCACGAAAATTAATATGATTTCAAGCCATTTTCGAATTTTAGCAGATAAGCTATAGAAGAAAGCAGATGAATCTTGAAATTTCTGATCCATGTCACATAACGGATGCTTGAAAATCAACACCATATTGTTTGAATTAAATCAAACTCATAAAACACCATCTTGCTGTAAGAATCATGAAACGATGTTGGTGCATGTGGATGAAAACTTGAAAGGTTTAATAAGTATCAAAGACTGGTGAATATCAATTGGTAGGCATAGACAGGAATGTGTCCCCGATGCATAATCTGTCCGACAATAATTTTGAGAAAATTATATGTATATACAATCTTCTTATCATTTTCTTCTTTGGTTCACCTAGCACGCAAGCTTCACCCAGTGCTCACCAGGCATATGGTAATGCTTCGGCCAGACCTTTAGCACCTAAGCATGAATATGACTGGTACCAAAACTTGTGATGATTATGCCTCAAGTGCAGTAAACGCACTACAAAAGGAACGTATACCTGTGCTCCTGTGTTCCTCTGAATGCTATCACAATAGCGTTTAGGTCTTGAGAGAACCCGACATAGGCCTGTAACGGACACAGCTCAGACAAGAGCTTTGTAACAATAACAAGCAATTAAACTGAAAAAACAGTAACGACTGTCACTATACTAGTTTTTGACATGTTTGGCCCCAAAAGGAACATAAGTAAGGCTCTGCTGTCTGGATAGCTAGAGTAGGGCTATACTAGCTTTGACATTCATCATATTTACAAACAATGAAAAGGTTTTCATCTCCATCAATCATGTCTATCTTTTGACTCAAATATAGCCTTCTCAAGACTGTCCTTTTTAGAAAATAACTTCTTGCCACAATCCAGTAAATCCTATAAAAAGGCATAAACTAGTGATTTTTTTACTGCAATTGAGTCTTTCCTGAAGCATTTGGCATGGTTCCATGAGCGTACTACCAATCAGAGCAACCTATGGTCCCTCCTAGAGCGGTTAAGCAAATGTCCGGATAGGCCTAACCCCTTTCATTGTGCACTTGACCCCTTAAAGCACCCCATAGGTTTCTAAGGTTTGGACGACTGGAAAGTGCAACCTAAGGCTGGGGGAGTGCTTCCTAAAGGTTAGACACCTTCCAGTACAGAACCTCTCTCGCACACACATACATAATTACATACAGATAATCTACTTCACTGTACTGCAAAAACCTAAAGTTGGAAACCAAAACAGGAAAGGAAAAGCACCTGTAGGCAGTGCTGCACATCCACTATAATCTCAATCATTTCAAACCCCTGCAGAAGTACAAATATCCTTCAGCAAGTAACAGGCTTAAGAAGTGTCCATACCCAGAATAAGTAACAGGATGCATAAGTTCGATAGGACAGTACACTTAGCCATACCTCAGTCATATCATTGCATCTTGTGCAGGTCCAAGTAAACAGAGCAGTTAGGTCTGACATGTAGACCTACATGAAGGATAAAGAATAAGATCTTCAATGGAAAGGAATATTGCACAGGGCATTATCCTTACAACAAACAAAAATCTGTTTCTATGCCCACAAAGAGAAAGCGTGATATTTTGATCAGATAGAAAGAGGACGAAAAGGCTGTCATACAATACATGAAAAGGTTGGATCCAGTCACTCTCACTCAGGATCGTAATCTTTATCTCTAGGCAAAAGAAAATCTACCCGGGACAGAATTCTCATCACTAGCCATAATCGGACTCTACCAAGAGGTCAAGCTCACCGCAGAGGCATACTCCACCAGTGTCTTTGCAAGAGTGCGGTTGTATCCAGCAGAATGATGCAAATGTTCAAACCTAAGCTCTGCAACAACATACAACATTCAGAAAAGATGTGCTTTGAAAAAAAAAAAATAGTTGCATTCTTATTGAAAAGCTAACTAGGTTCTAAAGAAATGTGTGCTGGATGAATCAAGTTTTCCATTAGAGGTGCTTCAATAGAGTAAAAGTGCAGCTAAATTGTTTGGCAGTCAAATATGTTGCTAGCCCTTCAGGTTTATGGAACAATTTAAACATCACATACTGCCTAATGCAAATAGTAATCAGAATATATGCATTAATTCTGATGATGTTCCACATTCCACTCAGACATGGATATGCATCAGATGAGAAAAGTATATATTATTGAAATGAGAAAATGCAGAGAAAAACAGCATATCGTACTGAAGCACAGGTGCATTATCTTTGGTTTGACCACACAAAGGTCTAAAGGTGACAAAGATAACATAGTATGAAATTATGAATTATGTGGACCATGTCACCATCATATATATAATACTATTGGATTCTCTGGATGAGATTTGAGTTAGATTTGCAAGTAAAAAACATTCATGCAACAATTTAGATGAAAATGCTTAGAGAGTGATTGCAGTGATATTGCACCAGGAAGAAACTCTATACAGCAAATGGAATATCAGGGACAAGTACCTCTCCCTCCAGAGACCAAAGGTAAGCATATAATAATTGCCACAAACAAACACCGGAGAAAGCCCATAACCTGCAAAAAAGAGAATCAGTTGCATGCCATCTCCACAACAATCACACAATTTAAGACAAGGCCTTCAATAATGTCCCGGGACACGCAGAATTAGCTTTATCTAACATACAAAGTCATATTCAAAAGAAACTATGGAACTGAGAAGTGTTCATATGCTTCTTAATTTGCTCACACTATGATAATCATGTTTATTTCATACGAAACTTGCAAAAGAAAGAAAAGAAAGCAATTCCAAATTAACTTTGATGCATCTCTTAAACTCATAAATTCAAACACCCATCACAAGTTTGGGCTATGTAGCTTCTAGAGCAACATTTGTACCAGGAACAATCAGATGCATATTCAACACCAAAGATTCGATATACACAACTGAAACAAACCTTTCGTTTAACGATCACAACTTTACCGAACTAATCAGAATTATGATGAAGGGAATGAGTACACGCTTCCAATACCTGTGAAAGCAAGGTACACGAAGTCTTTTATGAAACCATAAACTAAGTTGTTTCCCTCACTTAGCCGAAGGAATACAATTTGTCCTATCTAAGACTCAGACGGGCCTTCAAGAAACCGTGAACTGTCATTTTCTGTATTTAACTCAGGATATGCCAAGACGTGTACGATAGATTCCATCTAGGAGCACATTGCTTCCGTCGTTAGGTAATAAAATGCAACTCAATGCTGATTGAACATAATGTCAAAGGGGAAAGTAAGTAATAAACAAGCAGAAAGTGAGTTCCATGTCAAAATTTGAACTTTGATATATAGTCTCGACACTAACCCAAAACAAAAAGTATTGCTTCTAGGTGATCTGTCTGATCAATCGTAAGGAAAATATAGAATTGAACACGAATGAAAACTATTAAAAGTGAGCTACGATCCTTCTTTCATCCAAACCCTAGAACGGCAAAAACCGATATCAATAAAATCGCAGTAATCAATCAAAACAAAGGACCGGTTGGAGGAGTACAAGTAAACAACAGATGACAGTATCTCTAATTATATTCCTTAGGGTTTCATCGACCACGAAGAAGTCAAGGAAACGTACCCTTCGAATTCCGACGGTTCGACGGAAAGAACAAACCAAAGAATCAGGTGGCCTGACCATCCAGAATCAAGGAAAAATTTTAGACGAGGAGAGCCTGCTAAACGTCTCGAGGGCCAGCGAATCCCTTTCCCAGCGGCCACGGTACAATTTCCCGGCTAGTTGCAGCTGAATGACGTTCCCGCTGGAAGTTAATTTTGGGTCTCCGGAATCTCTTTGTATCGAAATCTAACGGTCACCAGACTGCGGACGTTTTATAGGTAGCTGTAAGATGATTTGACTCTCATCGGCACCGACACGAAGCAAACAACCCATCCTGGTAAGGCTTGACGGTTGCTGAATCGATTGTGATCCCATTTTGAGACTTAAAATAAAATACTTGGATTTTCATAATCAATAAAGGAGAGTTCTTTAAAATTGTGAATATTCTCACATAATGCTTTCCTCCACGGTCTCTAGTCCTGCGGAAAATGATAAAAACGTATTATTTAATTTCCGTCATACGTACTTAAATACTTACTGTTTCAATTAGGGTCGTTCATGGAACCATCAAAACCAACCCAAACAGACAACCTAACCAAATTCTACGGTTTGGTTGGGTTCTGTTTTAGTAGGGAAAAAACTGATGATTCGGTTCATGGTTTCAGAACCGAACCATGAAAACCAATCTGAATCAGATTATATTTATATATATGTACATGTAGATATAAATCTTTAAGTTTACAAATGTATATATATATATAATTATATACTTATACATTTAAAATATGGACAATACATAGCAAAACCCTTAATAAGTAGAATCATGACTTAGAATTGAACCAAACCAGAACCAACGGATCAATTTGGTTTGGTTTTAACCATAACATGGGTTGGTTCGGTCCTTTAAAAGGTTAAGGACTGAGGCTAGCAGTTTGGTTCAAAGTTGAAACTAGAAAGAAACCATGAACAACCCTGAATTCCAACCAAAGTTTGGATATTTTGGCATTCAGGGCGTTATCTCACTTGGCAGGGCTCTCGACTCGCGTAGTGGCTGGTGCGAGTTCGACCCTGGGCATGTAAAACCATATTTGTCCTCCCGTCCCAAAAAAAAAAAAATTGGATATTTTGACACTCAGTGGTAGGGATTTCGAGACGAAGTCCATGAATTCACGCCACGAGTTCGACTCATGGGGTGTGCATACTTGTCTATGGCCTCCCACCGTAAGAAAAAGGTTTGGGATATTTGGGGATGAACCCACTTAGCTAATCCTTCTTAGCGTTGAAATAACTTGTTTATGTTTCACATTTTTCTTTTTTCTTTATTGACAAGCTAGGTTAAGCAGATCTTACCGGAGATGACATCTCACTCATGACCGATTTCAATGTCCTTTTAACTCATAACCCTACCAGGAGAGAGATGGCCGGCCCGGCTTTAAATCGGTAGAAGTCATTCTTTGGTTGAATGCTGGTTTAACACCTTTCCTCATGATCTAAACGAAATTATATAAATATGAATATGCTCACTAACAAATATGGAAAACTAAAAGGTCTTAGATCAAACTGTAACTCAATGGAGAGTTTAAAGTGCTTCAATATCATATGGGCCTCCTGATCATGAAACATGAACGATCTCATTGTGAACCAAATCAAGGTGGAACATGAGTGTCTCCGCTTCTTTCTCGGCCCTTGCTCGCAAATAGATGAGTGAACTACCAGAAGTACTAGTTTAATCCATAATCACATAACAAAAAATACATTTTTATTACGCAACCAACCATGCAGAGAAATAATACAATGAGTACACTAATCAATAAGATTGCTAATGCTTAAACAACAATAACTAAGCCCTTTTCTCACGCTAGATGGGGTCGCTTTGTTAATCCTACCTATGTTCATATCCTTTTTGTTGATGTAATTTCTTTCCCATATGATTCTTAGCTTTTGCTAATCATCTCAAAATTTCTGGCTCAAATATTCAGATTTGGTTGTTTTGAGACCATAACTCCACCATGTAATGGATATTCCTTGCCTGTCCCAAGCACGGATAAAGGAGGAGGGTTGTGTTAGGCTTCTGACAGCCAACGTAAAACTTTATCAGATTTTTATACCATGGATTACACAAATTATGAGCATTGTTTTGAGGTGTCGCCGCCTAGCGACGCTCTGTAGAGCCCGAATGCACTGATAAGTAAGCAAGGATCACTACATTTTTCCCCGAATGTAGTGAATCAATTGCAGAGAGGGTTCTCTCATCATGAATGGGTGTGAGTAAAGAAGTTAGTCCCGCTACATTGTCGCCTGAATATAGTCAATATCGACGGATGTGGGGGATAAGGAAGCTAGTCCTACATAATAAGATTTGTTTATCTTTGAACAAGAGGGACCACACATCCACGTGAAGAACCAAGCTTTAGGGTTGGGTTTGGATCAAGTAGGACTCGCCCCAAGAAAGGGCCTAGAAGAGGCCCCCCTTGGCCTATAAATAGAGGCCAAGGCGGGGGTGGCCAAGGCATCTTTGAGAGTGGCTGCAGCTTGGAGTCTTGGGACCTTGAAGTGCTGCACCATGGGAGTCTCGTGAGTTGCTAGGGAAGGTCTTAGAGAGGGGAAGAGAGTGTAGAAGATAAGTAAAGTGCTGCAAAAGTTAGAGTGTGGAAGTGAGAAAAATAGAGAGTGAAAAGAGGAAAAGGTGAGGGTCATGCACTATCATTGGGAGCCGATCCTTGGGGAAATCCGTGTAAGTATTCCTCCTTCTTTATTCATCATCTCTTCTTCATATTCAATTCAAAAGGGGTTTTATTAATGGAGCTTTGTCTCCCCCCATGATGTAATAAGAAGTAGATGCGCTAAAATTTCCATTTCTTACTTATGCACTCTAATTGTTTGTGTTCTTGATTCTATCTCTCTATATGTTATACAAGTCTTATAACTTCTAATCCCCTTTATGCTTAAGCTAATCTATATATTTCCATTCCTTTCCCTTCAGCAATTTACTTTGGGACATTGTGTTGTTGCAATTTGAATTCGGGCGAGTTTACATCACGTATGTTGTAAAAACCAGAAAATCTGATTTCAGCATTCTCACATACGTTGATTTTTTTATTTTTCATTGCTAAATTGTTATTCCGATCACTCTGAAATTTGGCACACTATATCTACACACATAAGCCCACTTCTAATAAAATTTTCAAGAATTTAGGACCTTGCAACCACGTATTAAAAATTGTATAAGATTAGGAAAATTTCAGAAACATTCTGTCAAAATTGTTTTCCTGCAACAAAGTCTGGGTAATCATCCCATAACTCTGTCTATAGTTATCCAAATTCGATGAAACTTGGTTCATTAGAAAGCTTATATCCATAGATTTCCAACAATACTAAGTGTACTAAAATTGGAGCTCTGAGCAGCGACATACAGACCTATCTTTGGGTCTCTATATTTCTATGACAGAACAGTTTCGAGTGTCTGAGTAGAGAGAATTTGACGATTTAATTATGCATCATCCTAGTCCCAAAATTCAAAACAAAAAGCAGCTTAGAATCTCCACATTTCAGGCTGTGTACTCTAAAATTTTCATGAATTTTGAAGATATCTAGGTCACCCAAACTAATTCGAGAAACAAGCTCTAAAAACAGAACTAGTTTCTGTTTTTCAAAACTTGTTGATTTTAAAACTTGAAACCAAAGTGCACGAGCTTGTTCTTGTCAACACCTTATTTTTCATTTGGATTTGAAACTTCACCTGCACATTTGAAATCCTCAAAGCACTTAGGTTGACCCTTGAGCATCGGTTGAAGAAGACCTAAAGCGAAAAGATCTCGCTTAACCACAATCACAAAGTCAGATTTAAAACTTTACTAGTTTTTGACAACTAGCTAGCACGCTCGTGCAAAAAATAGCTTTAAAAAAATTACTTAAAGTCCCTACATAGGCTACAAAATTGGCACGCCCGGTGGGACTCGAGTCTTTGAGGATTTCAGACTTAGGTGATTTTCAAACTCCAATTCTCCAAAACTTTTGTGTTAATACCTCTCTTGTGCACAAGTTTTACAAATTTCAAGCATGTCTAGTTTAGAAGGATCTTGTGAAGTGTCAAGCCGAGCTTCACGCTCATCAAGTCATATTTATAAAGGGTTTTCAAAAATGCATTACAAAAATCGGGAAGAATCGCTCGTTTCCCTAAGGAGGGATTTAAAGATCATAGGAGAGAAGGTCGTCACTTTGCGCCAAGAGGCCGAAGCGGTTGAATCGTGCTCCTCCCATGAGAAGCAAGCAAGAACTCATAAAAAACTCTCACACACGAGAAAACCCAAAGTGACCTCTAGATTAGAGGAGGAACAAGAGTCGGAGTCCTTCACAATGAAAGATAGAAAGGCCTTGCAACAATTGTTGAGAGGCCAAATCAAAGATAAAAGATCATACGCACTATCGGATTTTCTACCATCTGATTATCAAACCGATAGTGACGATGACATACCAAATTTCTATCGGTATGATAGAAGTGGGGATCTTAGATCCCACCTTGAGCTCTTTTCTCGAAGGGCATATAAAAAGGACTATTCGAAATGGATTTACTAGTTTCCCCTCTCTCTCAAGGGAAATGCCTCTAAATAGTTGGCTTCATACAACTTGAGCCAATTCACCACCTTCGAGGAATTGGCGAATTACTTCATGCAACGATTTTTCTACAATGTTGAAGTGACACCCACTTTAAACACCTTGAGAGATACAAAGCAAGCACCTAACGAGGATGCACACGCATTCATCGTTAGATAGAGGTCACTCTTGGGGTAAGTAAGGGAACCCATCTCTGAAGGATGTGTTGTAATGCTTATCCTTGAAAATTTTAAAAATGATTTAAAAGCTCTCCTCTCCCTTCATGAAATTTTGATTTTTCAAAAGCTTATAAAAAAGGCTTCGCTCTTCGAAGCTAACTTGAAAAAGGGAGTTTACGAAGATTTATGGATGGAGAGAAATTTTAAAAAAAACCGTTTCGAAAAGCAAGGGGCATATGGGCCACCCGTATCGGACAATGGGGCGAAACCCCAAAAGATTGCAAATGTCTGTGTGGAGCCAAGCTCGACCGGACCTTCTAGAAATTTTAAACGAAAACATGTTAGAAAAACTCAAAAGAATTTTAAAAGGAGAAAATTTACACAACCAGGGCAACCAATCACAGAAGTCCTAGACCTCTTCTTAGCCCAAGGATTGGTCACTCTCCCGACTCTTCCCGAAGAGACACCCCCCAAGGAAAAATTTTTGAACGAGTTTTGCAAGTATCATAAACTCAAGGGTCATGATACAAGTAAATGTTTTGCACTCTTACATTAAATCGAAGACTTGATTGAGCAAGGAAGGCTCCACGTCACGAAAGAACCGGAACCCTCCCAAGCGATTTTAAAAGAGCCTTTTCCCAATCATGCAAGCACAAGCGGGAAAGGAAAAGAGGTATGTCTTCTCCCACTCAAGGCTCATGGAATGAAACATGCATTGCATACGATACACACTACTTGCCACACACCACCTTCTATCATAATAAAAAAGCCAAGCAAGTAGTGATTTGAAGAGCGCTTAGAGTCTCTCCTCGGCTAGAGCCTTAGTAGAAATTTGTGATGCTCCTCTTCATTTTAACCAACCAGCATTAATTCTACGTGTAACATCTCCATCAATTCTTCCATCACTTTGAAAAATTGACCCTAGGTATTTAAAACTTTCCTTTTGGGGAATGCAATGTGTGCCAATTTTAATTTCTATGTCCTCTGAAGTAGCCAAATGATAAAACTTACATTCCATATATTCTGTCTTTGTTCTACTAAGTCGGAGGCCTTTGCTTTCTAATGTTTCAGGATAGCTAGGGTCAGAGATAAGAAAAATAAAGATTTTAATTATGTTAGATGCATGAAAGATGAGGATGAAAAAATTCTAGTGGCAAATGATGATATAAGAAATAGATGGAAAAACTATTTTTATAAGTTTTTTAATGAAAATAAATATGTTAGTATTAGCTTAAGAGAGTTAGCCAAATCAGAAAAGTATATAAACCACAATTTCTATCGACGTATTCAAAAGAATGAAGTCAAAGACGCTCTTAAACATATAAAGGGTGGTAAATCGGTAGGACGAGACAATATTCCTATAGAAGTTTGGAAAATCCTAGGAGAAATAAGAATCACCATGCTCACAAGACTATTTAATGAAATATGGAGAAACCAAAAGATGCCCGAGGAATGGATAGTGAGTACACTTATACCCATATATAAGAACAAGGGAGACATTAAGAATTGCACGAATTATCGAGGTATCAAGTTAATGAGTCATACTATGAAATTGTGGAAAAGAATTATTGAACGTAGGTTGAGACAAGTATCGAGTACAACAAAGAACCAATTTGGATTCATACCCGGCAGATCTACTGTTGAAGCGATTCACCTTTTAAGACGTCTTATGGAACATTTTAGAGCAAAAAAGAAAGACCTTCACATGATATTTATTGATCAGAAAAAGCTTATGATAGGGTACCGAGGGAGGTTTTTTGGAGAAAAAAAGAGGTATCTCATTGACATACATTAACCTTATAAGAGACATGTACGATGGTGCAAAAACATGTGTGAGGACTAATGAAGGAATGACCGACTTCTTTGAGGTTAACAAAACATATTATAATGGTGATTGATAAGTTAACAAAACATATTCAAGATGAAGTACCTTGGTGTATGTTATTTTCAAATGACATTGTGTTAGTGGAGGAATCTAAGGAAAAAGTTAATAGAAAATTGGAACTATGGAGAGAAACATTAGAAAGCAAAGGCCTCCAACTAAGTATAACAAAGACAGAATATATGGAATGTAAGTTTGATCATTTGGTTACTTCAGAGGACATAGAAATTAAAATTGGCACACATTGCATCCCTCACAAGGAAATTTTTCAAAGTGATGAAAAAATTGACAGAGGTATTACACATAGAATTAATGCCGATTGGTTAAAATGGAGAGAGGCATCAGGTATTCTTTGTGATAAGAAGATGCCATTAAAGTTAAAAGGTAAATATTATAGAGCAACAATTAGACCTGCCATGTTTTGTGGTTCTGAGTGTTGGGTAGTTAATCATCAACATGTACAAAAGATGTCTGTGACAGTGAAGATGTTGAGATGGATGAGTGGTCATATAAGAAAAGACCGTATACATAATGAGGTTATTAGAAACAAATTAGGAGTGGCACCAATAGAGGATAAAATGAGAGAATATCGTTTAAGATGGTTTGGACATATAGAAAGAAGATCAAAAGAAGAATATGTAAGTAGGTATGAAAAACTAAATTTTGAAAGTATTAAAAGAGGTAGAGGACGACCACAAAAGTGTTGGAAAGAAACAATAAAGAATGATCTAGCTTATTGTGAGTTAACTGCTACCATGGCACATTATAGGGCTATGTGAAAACAAAGAATCCATGTAGCCGACCCCGTCTAGTATGGGAAAAGGCTTAGTTGTTGTTGCTGTGGTGTTGTTGTTTTGAGACCATGAAATGAAACTGAATGTGTGTGAACACCATGTGTGGTTGAAAAGAAAGATGTTCATATTCATACACAGCTAAACATAACTCTTTTTATCATTTTTTCCAAAACTTTCCTTTTTCCTTTTTCCTTTTTCTCTCTTTCATTCTCTCAATACGGACATAGTTTTCTCAATACGCCAACAAAGTGCCACCCTTAAAATGACGACGCACTCAAAGTGCATCACCTTTCAAACAGTGATGCATCTAAGACACATTTATCATTTTAATAACACAAAGAACATTTCATCATCAATCATGAACAATGATGCGATTCAATTGCATCATCTTTAGGATAGACACATGTCCTTACATTAACTCCTTAAATAGTGGTACCTCGTGCACATTTATCCTTTAAATAAAGTGTGCCTTAAACATGTTTCATCATCGGTTGTCGATTTCTTCCCTCACTTAAAACGTTCGTCATAACCTAACAATTTAGAACTCTATTTTCTATTGATTTTTCAAGAGATTCATGCTTAGATCGAGATACAAATTTAGAGTAATAAAGAAAAAAGTCCAAAAGAAATCGAGAGAGACTGATAAAAAGATTAAAAAAATCATTCCTCAAAATTTCAAAAAATTAAGAGTGCTCAAAATTTTAAAAAAATAAGAACAGAAAAGGATGAGATTTAAAAAGAAATCAACAATTAAGAAGGACAACAATATTAAAAGAGATCACTGGAGAAAGAAAAATCGAGAAAGAAAGAAGGCGACAGTATCCATACGGATCATTGGACTAAAAAGAAACCAATAAATAAAGAGCAGAAACAAATGAGGAAAGAAAGAATCTACAACCGGATTAATTTGGGATTTTTTAGGATTTTTAAAAAAAATTATGTTTAATAAAATGAGGTATGAATAGTAATTATATTTAAAGAAACACCAGATTGGCAGAGTCAAGCTCCAAATATCATGCATATATCGGGTGCTGAGACTGGCAGGGCAAGAAGCGAGGCATTTGCAATTTTGCACAGCCTTTCGAATGCAGCGGAGGGAACCCCCGAAAGGGCTACCCTCCAATGGTTACAGTTCGGGTAGGTAGAAACCCGCCCAACCTGCCCCATTACGAAGCCTAAAGCTAACATGCTTTTTAGGTACTGTCTCAACTATGGAACTACAACAGGCTCAACAACGTGCATGTTTACCTTTTCCACTTAACAGCTGCACTCTACTCGACCTTATTAATCTAACATTGTAGATAAACCAAAGCAACAAAAGATTGAAATTTCTTATCTTGCACACTCTCAGACAGTACACTGTAATCAGGTCGGTGCAAACCTTACCATTAGGTTGATTTATCTCCAAATTCAAATTTCCCTATCTGCAACCGAGCCACTACATACTATTGCGAACCCATTGTCAATTGTCCATGAGAATTCATAATAAGCTTGGTCAATTTGATTATGCATTCTTCCATTTAAGATCTTGGAGCAAAAGTAGAACACCATATATCAGTTTACCTATATTTAGGCACAAGGCACTGTTGTACACTGGAACAAGATGAATGATTACAATCAACATGCTAGATAAAATAAGTTGGAAATGGACGAGTACATGAGCATAACACACGACAACAATCTTCCAGCATTCCCAAAGCACAAGGTTTCAAAATTTTCTTATTGTTTAGAAAGACACTGTAAGTCAAGAATTAGAAGATAATTGTCTATTAGATTGTCCTACTACCAAAAATCACTAATGTTAGAAGCTAAGGAGAATACCGCACTGTAAACACGATATATAATAGAACCATGATCTTCAAATTCTACAGGGGGAGAGCCATAAGCCTTCTGAATAATATGGAAAAGATTCTGCAGAAATGAGTCACAATAACACATACATACTATTCTCACCAACAAGTTCTTCATAGTTTATGGACACCGGCTAAAAAATTTTAAGAGTAATACAAATAGAACAACTCACCTCCAATCTTCTTTGATAGAAGTACAAAGCTGGAGGCCAACCCCCAGGCAGTAGTCCCGTGAAGTATCCATTGATCATAGCTCGCTTTCAATCCTTGTGCCAACCATATAATCTTTCATCTATTGGAATCTGCTAATTTGACAATGGTCAAACAACATTCCACTCATAAAAGCTTTCATTATCATCATCTTCATCAGGTGCATCAGGATCCAGCCCCTTGATAAACAAGATTGATTGAGCAGAAATAGATTCAGTAATGCAATCAATTTATTAATTACAACATCAAAGGGTGGCATAGATATATAAACCTTCATCGTTTCTCCATGCGCTGCAGACCTTTCTTTGCAGCCTCGTTGTATGGGTTTATCCTAACCGGAAAAAAAGAATCAAAAGCACCATCATCATAGAGCTTAGGAAGTTCTAATATGTAAACTAACAAGGGAGAACATCACTTTTCAGTATGGGAAGCTTTTGATGCTGTAGATCAGTATAAATAGTTGTTAAGAAAGCGCTTCAACAGTAAATCAAATCAATCAGGATAAGGATTTTCCACAGAATGTTAACAAAACCACCCAAGGAAGTTTTTTCCTAAATCAAGATTGACTTATTAGGGAATTGGATCCTCAATTAAATGAGTACCTCAGTGCTTGTTGATAGTGCGATACAGCTTCTTGCAGCATATTAGTTGCGGCAAGTACTTGTGCCAGCTTGGTATGCAGAGAATCGTCTGCCCAGTCGTTGAGGTATCTCTCAAGAAGTGAGATTGCATCTGCATTTCTCCCCTCAATGACATGAAGATCAAATAAGGCTATAACAGCCCCAAGGTAACCAGGTTCTAGGCGAAGTGCTGATTAGTAGAACTTCGTTGCCTTGAACAAACAATGCAAATCTAGTTCAGCTAAAAAAAGGAGTATTATTCCAACATTGAAAAGCTTGATATGCATGATCCACATTGTGTAGAAGAATACGTAATATTTGTAGAAAAAGGATAAAAGATAGTGGTAGTTTAAAAAGAGGCAACGCTTTTGAAATAGTTCACTAACAAGAAGCAGTGGTTAGAGTGTTTTATTATCTGCTACATTTCACATGTAAGTTGAACGCAACATCAAGTTTCAACCACTTCTACAAGATCTGGAAGAGAAAATTAGAATTTTTGGCACTAGATAACCAAGTTAATGTTAGAAGAAGGACTATTACCCGCCACCACCGCCGCTGCCACCTGCTGCCAGCCAACAGCCCAACAGCTAGATCCTCCTTCTTCCTCTCTCTTTTCTCTTTCCTACTCTCTCTTTCTATTGTATTCTATCTTCCTGTGTCCATAAATACTTCCTCTTCACTCTTGTAATATCACATCACGGGGTTTTGCCTTGATAATAAAGTGTTATGTCTTCAAAGTGTTTACGTTGTGCAATTTGGTGCTTAAGACTAAGTTGAAATGATTCGTGGTGAAGTGCTTAAGATATTTCGTATGGCTATCAAGGTCGGGTGAGGTTGATCTTCATTATATGGTATCAGAGACTCTTCAAGTAAGACGTTTGTTGATTATTTGTTTTTTATAATAGAAGATAAAGGGTTTTGTTTTTGCCTAACAAACACATTATAAGACATGGGCACAAACCATAAAAAATTACTTATATTTTAAGAAACTATTGGGTTATTGTTAGTGGAACAAAAACAGAACCTTACATTGATTCAAGTTTAGAACTCATGAAAGAATATGAGAGAGGATATAGAATCATTCTATGGATCCTAATGAACAATGTTAATGAGCATGTAAGAGACACTACCATATTTTACAAATACTAGAGAAACGTGAGATTATCTCAAAAGAAGCCATATACAAAGTGATGTTGTTTACAAAATGGCACTTAGAGATAAACTTATGACCTTAAGACAAGGAGATAAGAACATTATTAAATTTTACACGGAGTTTTCTAATATTTGCAATCAACTTCGTGGATATGAGAAAAAGTATATACATTGTCTTGACATAAGTAAATGCGAACAAAATAAGGACTTTTTCTATCAATTTCTTAGAAGTTTGAGGGAAGAATTCGAAGGAGTGAGCATTGGTCTCATTCATACAAAATCATTCTCTTCAAAAGAAGAAGTTTTGGCTTAATTATAAATGCAGACCAGGAGCAAATGTCGTGCTCTATCAACTTCCAGAGAAAGATGGACAACCTAATGCAAAGGAGGTAATTTGTTTTTATTGTAAAAAACAAGGCTATATGTTTAAATTTTGTCCTAAATTAAAGAACAAAGTTGTTGTGGTCAAGAGATAAGGAAAAGAAACTCTTGTTCTCTTTGAACTCCAAAACAAAATAAAGCAACTTGAAAACATATAAAAAGAAGAGCATCTATTAAAGGAGTTTATTCTACCAGCTCTAACGGAACTAGAGGTACGAAATCTTGGTTACTCGATTTTGGAGCTTTTTTCACATGACATATGAAAAAAAACTTTTAAGGAATTGCACACAAAAGAAATATGATTCTTATGGAACTAAATTGAGTGTTGATAAAATCGAAGATCTTCAAAATAAAAAATAAAAAATCAGTTTTAAAAATAAGTTTGGTTCCAAAGTTAAATTTAAATCTTTTCTCAGTTTCACAATGGTTGTGTAGTCAACTTCTCATCAAACGATTGCATTATGCAGGATCGTCTAACGAAGAAGGTGATTGGATATGGTTGTCCAGAAGGAGGACTCTATATAATGGACTATTTGCATGATCAAAATCTTGGACAATATAATATTTTATCTAAAGATGTTCTTCTACGGTAAAAGACTTTAATATTCAAAAATTGTATGAATGTCATTCTATTGGAATTTAAAATGTTAAAGACTTTTTTACAAGGATTGTGCTTTTAAAAAAATGAAATGTCCTCAATTTTCTCAAAGAATGTCTACCTCAAGCAAACCTTTTGAAATAATTCATTATGATCCAATCTTTTCAAAAAGGGTATCCTACTATGTTACTTTTATCGATCACTTTACCAAATATACATGGGTGTATCTTCTTAAAGTTAAGTATGAAGTGTTTAAAAATTTTGTGATTTTCATAATTTGATTAAAAATCAATTTATTGTTAACATCAAGAGATTTTGAAAACTATCTTAAAAAAATGAGATAATTCATCGGACATCATGTGCTAAGAGTCCTCAAGTGAATGTTATTGTTGAACGAAAGCATAGACACGTAGTTGAAATTGCCTGAACCTATTAATATCTAATAATGTTACAAAGAATCTTTCAGTTGAAGCCATTATAATATCGGTTTTCCTTATAAAGATAATGTCTTCATAAGTCTTACAAAATGTCTCACACATAGAGAAATTGTTAAAAGTTTCCCTAATTACTCTTATCTTAGAATTTTTGGATGCAAATGTTTTGTACTTACTAATAAGGATTATAAACTTTTTTCACGTGTTGTTGAGTGTGCCTTCTTAAGTTATGGTATAACAAAAAAAAAAGGTATAGATGATATGACCCTAAGAATGATAAGCTTTATGTGTCTCCCAGCGTTGAGTTTCATGAAAATTAATTTTACTATGTTAATGAAAACAGTAACTTTAGTAATGATACTGCTAAAATATAATAGGATTGGGACAATAGAGATTGTAATCAGGTCCCAACGGACACAGGCCATCCGGGCTAAGGTCACCGGGCACTAGGGCCATTAGAGGTCCAACAATTGTTGCCTTTTGTCCTTCTCTATATGTAAACTCTGTAAATAGTTGTCGATGATCAACGGTTGATGTAGCACGAATCAATATCACCAAGTCGAGTCAAATGACATTCACTCACGAATGTCTATCTTCAACAATGACTAACAAGAGCGGAAGCATACACAAAACCAATGAAGCAGTGCAAGACTGCATAATTTATTTATGTTTTGAAGTAGTAAATTGTACATGGAGAAGAAGGCATGAAGCAAAGAAGCAAGAGAGGCAACATGAAGAAGAAGAGGGCGTGCTGGGGGTCCCCAACGGTTGGGCCCGGGCCATGGTGGCCCTTGTCCTCTTCCATTAGGGTGGCACGGGCCATAAAGGCCCCTGCTCCTATTACATTAACAAACTCGTCATCTATTCAAAATTTATAAGCTCTTTTGTGGCTGCTTGTATAGATTTGATCTTAAATAAAGGAGTTTCACAAAACTTACTTATTTCTTTCCTTGGTACCGCAACCATATTACCGTTCGGTCGTGCATGTGACAGTGTTGGTGTGACGGCCATGATCGACTACGGGTGGCGGATGGACAATGACAACGGAGGGTGGATCCTAGTAGAGTTTAGTAAAGTTCACGTAGTTTTGTACGGGTGATTTGGGTGGTTGCTTGGCCGTGATGGTAGGTCAATCGGTGGTGATCTGAAGCACTAAGGGAAGATGGCATAAGGGGTGGTATTGGTGGTGGTTCTAGGCAACAGTTTGGGGTCTGGCAGAGGTGAAAGGATTTTTGATGGTGGAGGTTTTTGTGAGGTATGTTTTGGTGGACGGTGGTTCGTGGCAAGAGGGAGGAGAAGAAGAAGAGAGGCGCCGGTGGTGGATGGGCAATGACGACGAAGGGCGGATCCTGGTGGAGCTCATGCAGTTTTGTATGGGTGATTTGGGTGGTTGTTTGGCCGTGATGGTAGGTCGCTTGGTGGTGATCTGAAGCAGTACGGGAAGATGGCGTAAGGGGTGGTATTGGCGGTGGTTCTTGGCAACGGTTTGGGATCTGGCACACGTGAAAGGGTTTGTGATGGTGGAGGTTTAGCGACAGCTAATGACAGTTGTGGGGTATGTTTTGGTGGACGGTGGTTCGTGGTACGAGGGAGGAGAAGAAGAGAGGTGATTGCTGAGCGGAGTGTTGGCGGGTTGTGGTGAGTATGGACGTTTGGACTGCTCAGAGGTGGGTGTGGTGATGCAGGGGCAGCGTGGGTCGGTGAGCAACGGGCGGGAGCCGCCACTGGTTGTGGCTTGATTGCCTGGAGAACGTCGTGGTGGAGCAGTACGACCTCTCTTGCATCGCCTTCGTCGAACACTTTGGCCTCAACTGCCTGGGTGATGAACGGATTGAATCGGCTTCTGTCGTCCTTCATTCGCTGGCTTTTCTCCCTCGGGCCGCTCAACGTCGTCTTCAGCCTTGGCAGCTCATCCTCTCCCTTGGCTCTACTGACCGCTCCGCCGACTCCGCCCTCACCGTGGATCTTGGCCTCGTCAAGCACGGATTCTCCTCATCCGAATGACTAGGTTTTGGTTTTGTCACCTTCCGCGATGAACGTCGATGTACAACGCCATCGAGGGGATGAACAGAAAAGAGCTACACGGAAGAAATATAACCGTGAACGAAGCCCAGTGTTCTGGTGGTGGTGGATTCTGTAGTGATGGTGGCGGTTATAGAAGGAGAGCTGGTGGCGGAGGATTCGACGGTGGAAGTCGTCGCAATGATGGAGATGGTTACAACTACCGTGGGAGGCAACCATTATAGTGATTCATATGGTGATTCATATGGTGGAGATGAGCGCTTTTCAAGAGGTGGTGGTGCTTCATATGGAAAATGGAGTTGTGGTATTGCAGAGAGAGAGAAGAAGCACTTTTGCGTGAAGCAGAGTGGCTGTGAGAGAGAAAGAGAGATGGCGTGAGTAGGAGAAAGAGAGAAATGGGCATTCATGCAATCGGGTCGTGGATACGGTTCTATTCAGACCTGTTATGTGCCGGTTTTGAGTTAAGTACGAGGCCTTTTGCTCCTCTTAGATCCGGTTTTTTAGTGATCCCTCGACCTGATTTAATCTTGGTTGGTATTCAAATTTGAGTCAATTCAGGTCTGCACTTTCCAATTTATTTATATTTTAATATTGGCGGATTAATTGTTTGGTGTATCATTTGAAAGGAAATTTGTTTGACAATAAGTTGCATTTACTTGTATGGGATCCATTTTGATTGCCCTTTTGTTGAAGACCTTTATGATTAAGGTGTTTTGGCCTATTGTTGAAAATCAATTAATGTATAAAGATGTGTTTGGTTGTTAAATGAGTTGGAAAAATATTTGTTGACAATAAGTTACATCTATTTGTATGTTAAGATCCATGTTATTGGCCTTTTGTTGAAGATCTTCGTTAAGGTGCTTCATGTTGGTGGTCTTTTATGAGAAATTAATAGATATTTGAAGATGTACTTATTGTTATTTGAGGATTTGTGATCTTGATAACTTTAAGGTTGTTTTTTCACGAGATTATGATCTCCGTTTGTTGGTCTTTTTGTTGAAGATCTTTGTGATTAAGATGTTCCATATTATTGGCCTTTTGATTGGAGAGTAATCAATATTCTAAAAGCACTTATAGCTATCTTGATTAGCTTGTATTTGATAAAATTATTTTAAGAAACCTTGTGAGACTTTTAAAAAAATATGAAGTTGAGCTCGTTGACTTGTTTTGATCAACTTAATGGGTTGTCTTATTTTTTAAACCATAAAATCACTTTTGAGTTTAAAGTATATTTAAGAGTCTTGGGATTTGTACGAATGTTTTTAGTTTTTCTTTAAAAAGCTTGTTTAGCTTCGAGTTTGTCCCCACTTTAAATTGCATATATGAAATCGCTAAGAAGACAGGAGACATGCTTATAAGAGCTATCATTATTTGTGACGGGGGTGGTGCGGCATGCCTCTCATGTGTGCCTGGAGCTCCGGCATGTTGTATGAAGCTTTCTCGCATGCTTCCTAAACAAGGAACTATTTGAACGGAATAACCGACAAGCCCATCATCAAATCAGGAGTCTGCCCATACGATATGGGCTTGAGTCAGGCTTAGGAGCAGATTCAGGTAGACCCATACACTTCCAAGTTAACCAGAACCGGTGGTGCTGGCTCCAGTTAGCTTGGAACCTGAAACTGCAGGGGCAACTTGAAATTGTGAGGACCAAAAATTGAGACCCCAGTTCCCTTTAGATCATGAATCAAGCGCATCCTCAGTCAAAAAGACGCACAATTGGTGGATGGAAGGGCTGGTCATGCAAGACAGTGTCTCGGAAAACAATTAGGGTGCGTTTGCATCCCCGGGATAGAAACGGAAGAATCTGCACTGTGCCATTCATCCCGATAAGCGTGTTTGTTTACAAGCAGATGCGCACACTTCGCGTGGACAAAGCAGCACCGGGTAAACCCTGTACTGTGCCGGATTTCAAACATGCCCTCAGGGTCCCATGTGTCACTCCAGCAAGTGCTAAGCGAATTGGAAGGCCATTTTAATTAGGACCAGTTCTTCATTGAGGATTTAGAGCGCTAATTCAGCTATAGCGTGTATACAAATATAGTGCAGGGAGACCATAAGACGATAATCGGAGAGAGAAAGAGAGCTTTCTCCAGAAAGCTTACTGCCCGTGCACCACCTATATGCAGATTTCTTTAGCTGTGGATCATGAAAGCACGTCTTAGGTTACAAAAAGCAGCGTAACAACGTCTACAGCAAGGGGGTGGTATAGATGTCTAATATGCTACCGCAATTCCATATATTTCTACAAGTTAGGCAGTATAATGCTGCATCAAGTAGTGCTCTCTTCCTCTGCCTCTTCCTCCTCTTGTAGCAGATTTTCTCTGTTATCGTGTGCCCAGAAACCCCGAATATCGATCAGCATGCTAGCCACGGTGCCGCCCTGCTTGCATGAAAGGAGGTCCGACAGTGTTACCTTAAGGGGGTCAGCGGGTTTAACCATATCCCATATTTCATCCCTCACGTCTTCTATGCATAGTTCGTAATTGCCACCCTCGATCCATTTGCGATGTACATCTCTGTCGTTCAAAGCAAAAGTGTCGTGCAATGATGAGGAAGACACAACAGGAAGCAGCTTAAACTAGCTCCTACAACAGGGGGAAAAAAGGGAAAGAAAAGAAAAGGAAGCCCTGTGTAATCCATAAGCGTAACAGCATTCAAAACTGATCCTAATTGAATATGGAATAATTTCTGAAAAATGTTGGGTAATTTGAGGCTCATGGATCATCACTAGAGAACCACAAGCAGGAAATCACACATTTCCTGTGGGAAGAGTGTATCAGGTTAACATCCATTCTCTGTATGCTTCCCCTTCTTTTCTTCCACAACAAATATCACAACAAAAGTTAAAAAAGACATGGACATAAAATCAGAAATTCAAAAGGAGCATGAAGGATGATTAACATAATGGGTTCTTGTTCTCAATTTGGCTGTTCATACAGATTTGTCTTGCTTGAAGTTCATATGTTTCACGTACTCTTGCTCTCCATTGCGTTTCAGGAGAATACTAATCATGCCATTAACTTTATGTATCGAGTACAGTAGAATTAAATGTAATATTTATTTTAATTACTTTGTCCTGCGGATGCTGTTGCCTCATGGTTTGTTAGCAAGGATCTGGGGAATGGGTTTATAAAAAACAAAAATCTCCAGTCTGATGAATGAAGTACAGTATTTGACAAACCAAGTTTCTTGAGAATTTCTCCAGAAGGTACAAGACCAAATCATAAACATCAAAGGTAAACATGATATTTCCTTACGATTTTTCATCTAGGCTCTCATTCTTCTAACATATAAAGTGTCACCCATCAATTTCAAAAGAAATTTTCATAAATAAGCATTAAATAAGAGTCTGTACAAGTTTTCCATCCAACAGATATGGCCCAAAAGTTCAAGCTGAATAGAGGTATAGCAGATTTAAGCATGACGATTAGATTCAGGCTAAAAACTTCTAGGTAATACTGGCTACACAACCCAATGTTGCTCTGAACATAGATCTGATGAAGGTATTGGTATGTGATTGTGTCCAATTTTACAATTCCGAAAAATTTGACACAGTTAAGTTGAATCTAGCCTGACTGTAAAGTAAGATCCAGATCAAGCTACATTGTATCTTATCGTACGGTACAGTATGTGTATCTTGTGTATTAGTAGCTGGATCAAGGTACCATCTCGTATTGCATGATTATCGGGTTGCATCAGCCCATATCATGTGTATCAATGCTGTACTGCACCATATTCAACCATATAGCTTTCACAGTTTTGATTGAGTAGATGTTATATATGATGTTTTAGAATTATTGGCTGTACTTTCTTACACTTTGTTAATTTTTTGTCAACTAATTTCAAGTTTTCTAATTTTTAATACATTTTTTGGTTTTTTAATTTTCAAATTAAATAAAATGCTTTTGCGCTGTACAATACTGCACGTTTTATCAGGTATCGGCGCCTGGCCACACAAGGTCCAATACACTCTTTACAACATTTGGCAAAAGACCAATTCAGCACCTAGGTAGACTAGTTGAGACCAAGGAAGAGAATCAAAGTATGGAATCACAATAAAGTGTTAAAACTAAAAATAGGTAAATCTAACAACGACAACAAAGCCTTTTCCCATACTAGATGGGATCGGCCACATGGATTCTTTGTTTCCACAGAGCCCTATCATGTGCCATGCTAGCAGTTAACTCAATATAAACTATATCATTTTTTATAGTTTCTTTCCAACACATTTGTGGTCGTCCTCTTCCCCTTTTAACATTTTCACAGTCTAGTTTTGCATTTCTTACGAGATAAAAATAGGTAAATCTGATTGAGAAAAAAGTATATAAGATGCTACCATATGATGTTGTAAGGAAATATATAAAAGACGTTCTTGGTAATCCCCGTCTACAGGGTGCTGTCCACTTGGAGCGCTATAATATACCAAAACTTAGGTCTACAGAGAGACCGCATAATGGAAACTGAAAGAGATTTAATTACCTAAAGAGAGTGTGGATATCTGCAGTTGTCAGGTATCTTCTTCCCTGTAGATCAAGGCACCGAAACAAATATGTCAACCCTTCAGGTGTATCCTTGTTCTCTAGGGCCAATACAAAGTCCAGAAAGCTTTCAAAGTCCATCTCCCGAGTGTTTCCTCCTCCCGCTTTGCCACGGCGTACATGTTCATCAAATACTGCAAATACACCAAAAGCTACCATGACAAACACATTCAAGAGTGACAAAAGCACACAAGGCTATAGTCTTGCAAAACCATAGACAAGATGTAGATGATCAATCACGGAAAACAGGACTAACATTGTCAAGGAGACGTGAAATTATAAAACTACAAATATGCAGTATCTACTGAAGGTTTGCCATCAATTTTCTTTCTTGGTGGCAATGAGAGGCATGAAATGGCCTATATAAGCAGCCTCTTCTTGTAATGCCTTCACAAAGTTTCAGAAGAGAAGTTCTGGATGAGCACGGTTGTGTTAAGTCCATTTCCCATTTCTCATTTTAGTGCAACCATGATGATAACAATCCTGTCAGAAATGATGACACATCTCGTTTTCTGATCCTAAGAGAGTACAAATAGGAAGAGTACATCTAGCCTGTATACATGCATTGTAAACTCTTACCCTTCCTTTTCTCATGAGAATCGAGATTATCTTGAAATATCATATACCAAAACAAAAGAAGGATGGACATTCAATGGTGCTAGAAACTCTGATAGTATCAACATTGGCCACCAGTAATGATGTAATCATTTAGCCTGATTCATTTCTCCTATAAAAATATCGATTATTGGTCTTTACGCTACAACAATTTAAAAGCACTAGGATTTTCAGGTCTTAGGTTACTGGTGAACATTGCACCTTAACAATGACCAACACCCAGCAAAAGTTTTCAGTGGAAATGGATCTTCACGTCATGAGTAGTTCGGAATAAGTTAAATGAGAAAAGAGGGAGACCTCGTTCAATGAATATTCCCGTCAGTGTTCCATCTGCATATTCTTGGAGCTCTTGTTTGTTCAAGGTTCCATTCATGTCCTTATCCAGGGCAAGGAACATATCTGCAGACAAGGACGAAATGTGAACTCCATAAAATTACAATATACTGAATAACAATTTAAACTTTGGCATAAAATCAGGGCACTCTGTACTTGTAGAGTGCAGAGTTCAGCATCCCACAAGTTGCAAGCGTCAGGTTAGACTTTCAGTAACCCGAATGCATGCAGGTTGGCATGCTTTATGTAAAATGTTGATCGGACAGAATAAATTGAAAAACTAGTTAATTTTCAGAAAATGCATGAAACAAGCACCCAAACAAAAATTCAAACAATGACATATTCATAATTGTTTGAATTATCGAGGTATCAAGTTAATGAAAAAGAATTATCGAACGTAGGTTAAGACAAGTATCGAGTGCAACAGAGAACCAATTTAGATTCATGCCCAGCAAATATACTATTGAAGTGATTCACCTATTGAGACGTCTTATGAAATATTTTAGAGCAAAAAAATACCTTCACAAGATATTTATTGATCTAGAAAAAGCTTACGATAGGGTGCCAAGAGATGTTCTTTGAAGAACCTTGAAAATGAGAGGTATCCCATTGAAATAAATCTTATAAGAGTCATGTACGATGGTGCAAAAACTTGTGTGAGGACTAATGAAGGAATGACAAACTTCTTTGAAGTTAATAATAGGTTACATCAGGGATCAACTTTAAGTTCATATTTATTTATATTGGTTATTGATGAGTTAACAAAACATATTCAAGATGAAGGACCTTGGTGTATGTTATTTCCAGATGATATTGTGTTAGTGGATGAGTGAAAAATTGAAATTAGAACTATGGAGAGAAACATTAGAAAGTAAAGGCTTCCGACTTAGTAGAGCAAAGACAATATATGGAATGAAAGTTTGATCATTTGGATACTTCAGAGGACATAGGAATTAAGACAGGCACACATTGCATCGCTCACAAGGAAAGTTTTAAATACTTAGGGTCAATTTTTCAAAGTGGTGAAAAATTTAACAGAGGTGTTACACATAAAATTAATGCCAATTGGTTAAAATGGAGAGAGGCATAAGGTATTTTGTGTGATAAGAAGATACTATTAAAGGTAAAAGGTAAATATTATAGAGCAGCAATTACACCAGCTATATTTTATAGTTTTGAGTGTTAGGCAGTTAATCATCAACATGTACAAAAGATGCCTGTAGCATAAATGAAGACGTTGAGATGGATGAGTGGTTAAACAAGAAAAGAGATGAGTGGTTACACAAGAAAAGACAATATACATAATGAGGTTAGAAACCAATTGGGAGTAGTATCAATAGAGGATAAAATGAGAGAAAATCATTTAAGAAGGTTTGGGCATACGAAAAGATGACCAAAAGATACTCCTATAAGAAGATATTAAAAATTAGATTTTTAAAATGTTAAAAGAGGAAGATGACGACCATAATGAGGTTATTAGAAACCAATAGAGAGTAGCACCAATAGAGGATAAAATGAAGGAAAATCGTTTAAGATGGTTTGGACATATAAAAAATGACCAAAGGATGCTCCCATAAGAAGATATGAAAAATTAGATTTTGAAAATGTTAAAAGAGGAAGAAGATGACCACAAAAGTGTTGGAAAGAAACCATAAAAAATGATCTAGTTTATATTGAATTAATTGCTAGCATGGCACATGATAGGGCTATATGGAAACAAAGAATCCATGTAGCCGACCCCAAGTATGGGAAAAGGCTTAGTTGTTGTTGTTGATGAAGACCAACCCTTAATTGATCACCATGCATGTGTAAATCAATGATTTGTTTTTTTGCTTCATTCCATATTGTTGTCACCCACTACTATGTCCTTATCATGGACGAAGGAAAAAGAAAGAGAGGAAACAAGCTATCATTGGTGAAAAACAGATTATGTTATGCATGACAATCTTTAAATATCAGGAGCATGTCCCAGTTATATCCTTATACCAATGTTTACCATATCATACCTTGGAAGTAATATATCACAGACCACCCTTAACTTTAGCCTTAACCAAACCAAACTAAGTGGGATCCACTACAGCATGCAATACAAGGATTCCTTAGGTCAACCATCCTAGTACCATTCTCATCCCAACATGCTTGACATGGGAAATCTATCAGAATCCGGTGCATTAGTGACGGAAATATCACACCCCATGTTCAAAGACCTGGCAAAAGTTTTAACCTGGCGGTCAACTGCCTGACACAAGCCATCCACCTTTTTCATCTGGGTTTGGGAGCTAAGCAAGGGTGAACCCACAACATGGCAGAGTTATATATACTGCCCACAATATTCCAAAAGAATTGAAAGTTGAAAATAACACAACATGTTTAAGGCACTAGCTTTCAGCTGATGAAGCACGCTGACAGAGAACAGTATAGGCATATTTCACTGGCAATGGTCAAGTCGCTCAAGTCCATCAATTAAGAAAAAATGGTGAAAGATAAATTCCTTCATTCCTGGCAACACTACCATCACCCAGAAATGAATCTAACATAGAAATCATTCATCAGCAAGTATCTGGAAAGCATATCAAAGCAACAAGAACTTGTCACCATATACACATTAGTGGTTTCACATATCCATCGATGAGACACAAACCTCTCAATCTTTACATAGCTAAAAAAGAAGGCATTATGTGAAAAGCACAGAAAAGTAGCAGGTCCATAACCAAGACTAACAATATTCAATAGCTAGACAAGAAAAGAGATACAGATATATACAGCTTTGGACGAGTTAACAAAGTTCCATACCACAAATTCTTTGTGCTGAAACCAGAGAGAACCAATTCTCTGCTTGTTCAGCATCAGTAACTTCTTCCTCACTTTCCTGAAGACCAATGGCCTTAGAATCAAATTCATATTAATAAAAAAAAAATGCTTCAATGTAGTACTAAATCTATAGGTTACCGCTTAAAATCATAGAAACCAGTTGAAAACAAAGATATAGTTATTAAACAAAAGGCAAAAAGCTGGACCAATGAAATTAAAAATCGCTGAAAAGGTCCAGGCTGAGTTTGCATTAAATTTCCGTGTATAATTAAACCACAAAAAGATTCATGCGATCAAAAACTATAAAACAAAAACCAACTGAAATCCTGCATTGAAGCAAACAGATAAAATAACACTCCCAGCTTGGGAAGTGACATGCAGCAATGGGCCTCTCTTAAACAAAAACAAGATTCTGGAATCATTCACCATGAGAGAAATGACACCACGACTATCACATCTGTTACATGCGTCATTGGCAAATCAGGACTCCACTGTAGAGAAATCTAACCACACAATGCAAAGCACATTATTGTTACAGAAAAAAATAACATGCAGAGATGCATGAAAAGAATCACATAAGGATACAGTTTGCAAAATGACTTTGAATCTACTCTAACCAAGAAGTTGCTTCTGCACTTACACAAGTAAAACAAAGACATGCTTTACAAATCAACTCAAGCATTTCAAAATAAATATCAATGTTCAAGTCTCAAGACCACATTGGATAGCAGCAGGCCTTAAAATAACAACCTGGTGTAGTTCCATTAGCTCTTGAAGACAATTGCTGAGGAGAATCTTCTTGATGCAGGCTTTCCCTGAAGGAAAATGACAACTATTGTATAAGGAAAACTTGAAGATCGACGATCCAAATTTACAGTCAAACAGGAAGACTGATGAATTCAGGACACAAACTAATGCTAAAATGTTCAAAGATATGACTGCAAAGAACAATTAGCGCTTACAAGATGCATTCATAGACTATGTTATTGGAATGAAAACCATGTTTGTGTCCGTGTTATATCTTAAGTCTGTCCAATACTAACAAAAAAAAATTACAAACTTAAGTTCGCAATAAACCAACTTGAGAACTTGATAACCTAATTTATGTTATTGTAACAGCCTTCAGGTTATAATTCAAGTTCAAAATAGTTGCAACATGAGGAGGAGGAGGAGCCAACAGATGAAACAGAGAGATCAGGCCATGATGTGCAATTGTTAAACTTGACTCGAACATAAAACACAGCAGCCTGGTTGTCTTCTTCAATTAAAGCTGAAGCAAACATAACATGTATAGAAGTTAAAGAAAGCCAAGAGATGGTACTTTTGAAAACAAAAAGAAATGTGACAGAAGGATTTCATTGACTCCCATCTTCAATTAAAAAAAAATGGGAGAAGTTCACTATAATACCTTGTGATTTGCGACATTGTCACTTCATTATCCTATGGTCTTCTTGTGATGATTTATTGATTTACAGCACCATGTCATGTCAATGCAAAACAGCAAAAAAAGTTGAAGTAGCATTGTTGTTAAAGTGTAATAGGCAACGGGCCACTAGGGCCCGTTGAGATTCAGCAGACCCTTGGCATGGGCCAGGGGGGGCAGGCCAAGGGACTAGCCGTTGGGGGGCACAAGCTCTCATCTTCTCTCTCCTTTTCTACAAAATGCTACATTGATTGCTCTATAAATAGAGCCTCTTACCTCATTAATAAACATCCTTGATTTGGGGAATCTAATTGATTGTTTGTTTGATTAGTTAGTTCTTTGTTTGACTTAGTTTGTGTGTTTGAACACAAGTGTTTGGTGTATTTTGCGTGTTATCTCTTGCCGACTCTTGGTTTGTGATTTGGCGTAGACATTTTACGTAAGTTGAAGAGTTATTCTTCACATGGTATCATAGCCTACTCGAAAGCAAATCATCCATTGGGAAACATGCCGACTTGAAACAAGATTAGAAAAATCATGCCTTGTTGTTTTTATTATTTCAAGGTTAAGGTAACTATTAAAAACTTATTTTTCTTTGAAAATGAAAAGCAAAATGAAGTTTTTTGTTGTTTGCTTGATCCAAATTGTTATCAAAGTTGGGCTCAAAGAGAAGATGTCTCTTTCTTCCACAAAAGCATAATATTGTGGAATGACACCTATTCATGCTAAGATTCTGTAGATTGTTGAGGTGTTGAGAGGCATGGAAGTCATTCTTGAACAACCCTCTATTATTTTATCAAAACAATATTATCATGTACATAGCATCCAACAACACCTTTCATGAAAGAACCAAGCACGTCGTGATAGATTGCCACTTTATTAGAGAGGAGTGTCTGAAGAAAAAGTTAATCTTGTGCTATGTGCCTTCGGAGCTTCAATTGCATATTTATTTATCAAGTCATTGCCACTCCTAAATTTATTTTTTTGTTGGACAGATTTTGATACACCGTAAGTTTGAAGGGGGGTGTTATAGTGTAATAGGCAACAGGCCACTAGGGTCCATTGAGGTTCAGCATACCCTTGGCCTAAGCCAAGGGACCCAAGCCAGGGGACTAGCCATTGGAGGTCATAAGAGAGCATCTTCTCTCCTTTTCTACAAAATGCTACATTGATTGCTCTATAAATAGAGCCTCTTACCTCATTAATAAGCATCCTTGATTTGGGGAATCAGCTTGGTTGTTTGTTTGATTAGTTGTCTCTTTATTTCACTTAGTTTGTGTGTTTGAACACGTGTATTTGGCATATTGATCTCTTAACGCACTGCAAACTTCACAAGATTGCCATGAGTATATCTATAGCCTCAAATGAAATAAGTTTGAGAAGCCCAAACTACAAAAGATTCAAGAAGAAGCTGATATATCCATTAAGGTTGACAGAAGAATGACACATGTTTCATACACAGAAGTGGGAACACAAATTTACCTGATTTCTGAAGGACTCTAAATAAAAAAAGAAAGAAATGCCCAAAAGCATAAGCATGGAATCCTTTTAACTAGTTCATCTCGTAGAACTATGAAGGTAAAAAAATATGAAACCATATTGATCTTCAAATGAAGATCATGAACCCACAATTTGCTAAAGAATAATAACAACAACAACAACTAAGCCCTTTCCCATACTAGATGGGGTCGGCCACATGGATTCCTTGTTTCCATAGGATCATGTGTCATGCTAAGAGTTAACTCAACATAAGCTAGATCATTGTTTATTGTTTCCTTACAACAATTTTGTGATCTTCCTCTCTCTTTTAACATTTTCACAATCTAGTTTTTCATATATTCTTACAAGAGCATCATTGGGTCGTCTTTCTACGTGTCAAAATCATCTTAAACAATTTCTCCTCATTTTATCCTCTATTAGTACTACTCCCAATTGGTTTCTAATAACCTCATTATGTATTCAGTCTTTCCTTGTATAACCACTCATCTATCTCAACGCCTTCATTTCTGCTACAGACATCTTTTATACATGTAGATGATTAACTTCCCAACGCTCATAACCATAAACATCTCCATTAATTTTTATCATCACTTTCAAAAGTTGACACTAGGTATTTAAAACTTTCTATGTGAGGGATGCAATGTGTGCCAATCTTAATTTCGATATCCTTTGAATTACCCAAATGATCAAACTTATAACAACAACTAAGCCTTTTCCCATACTAGATGGGGTCGGCTAATGATCAAACTTATATTCTATATATTTTGTTTTTGTTCTACTAAGTCAAAAGCCTTTACTTTCTAACATTTTTCTATAGTTCCAATTTCCTATTAACTTTTTCCTTGGACTCATCCACTAACACAATGTCATTTGCAAATAACATACACCAAGGTCCTTCATCTTGAATATGTTATGTTAACTCAATAATGACCAATATAAATAAATATGGACTTAAGGTTGATCTCTAATGTAACCCAATATTAACTTCAAAGAAGGCGGTCATTCCTTCATGAGTCCTCACACAATTTGCTAAAGAATACCAAACAAAAATAGATGTCAAGAGGTTCACAAATAAATATGGAAACAGGCTTTGTTAAAAGAGTAAGGCATGAACAAAATATCTCATTTTATTTATCCTAGCCTTTCCCAAAACTAGGTGAGGTCAGTTAGAGGGTGAAGCTTGAGGACTCTCTAGGAGGTTATCTGCCTAGTACTATTCCCACCCAAGCATGCTCAAGTTCAGAGTTCTTATGGGATCCGGTGCATTAGTATTAAAAACCCAGTACCTAGTTAGAGATCCACAAAGTTTATGCTAGCTATCAACTATCAAACAACAATCCTTTATCTGAACTTGGGACCAGCTGTGTGAAGGATAACCCTCACCATAGGTGGTATTGATTTGTATGTGTGCGTAAACACACACATATATACGTATACATATACATAACATATATATAGGCACACAAATATCACATAAAGCAAGACATGCATATCAAGAAACATCTCAGTGATTGGAACCTTTTGTTATCTCATTTAGCTTGAATAGCAAGCTGGCACATGCTTGAAAATGTTTAACATATGATTGTGCACGCTTAACTGCAAATTATTGATGGCTGACATACAAAAGCATATAAAACAATTGGAGAGCCCAACAAATGTCTTGTGATCAGTGAGTAGGAAACACAATTATGACAAGAAAAAGGTCTATACAATTAATGCTTTGAGAAGAGTTGGCAAACCACGTCTATGGGAATCGCAGAAGAAAAAGAATTTGTGTGCAGCTATCCGACAGTACATTTGCACAAAGGCAGCTGGCATATCCCTGAGCTGAGCAAGATTAGGAATAAGGCCTCTGATGTAAGCCTCCATTTCCTGGCATAAAAAGACAACCATCCATGAATTCATATGCATGGTTAGCACGAACTTGTCAAAAAGAGGAAGGCCATCAAGCCATGAGAAGAGATTTACAGGAAAAAAAAAACACAGCAGCTCATACAATCCTAGCAAATGTAAGTTAGAAACCTCAGCGAATAGTTTTGATGGCTGAAACCAAATACATACACTTGAACCCGCACCTGGGTAAAGTTACTGTTCTACAAGAAGCCTTTTCAAAAAGAAACCTCGTGCAGAAAGGCTAGTAACCAGGGCAGATCATTATTAAATTATTACGGAATTAAGGGGTAGAAGTTATTGGATTCTCTTTTGTACCACAAAAAAGAAAAATTATAAGAAAGAAAGTGTATCCATGAAGAAGAATTACATGGGGCAGAAGGAAGCCATCACCATCTTCGTCAAGCTCACTCATATCGATCCTTGCTTGTGTAAGTGATACCTGAATAGCAATGAAAATATCACAGTTGGTCAGGTAATGTTTTTGATGCATGAAGATATGTTGCTCTAGGTATCAGTGCTTTTGTGAAGGAGAGGGTGATTATACCAGCCCCATTTGCAGCAGCAGCAACATAAGTTGAAAGAGGCTAAAACTAATAATGGAGATTGAGGATAAATGCACACTAAAGGAGGACGTAGATCAAAGGTATAAAAGAATGCCCACAACAAGAAATACAATGAAAAAAATTACTTGTGGAATTTGACAATATGTGCTAATCAAATTTACAAAATAAGCAGACAGCCTACCGTCCTCATCACGTAGAGATAAAACGGTAAGATTGCTATCCTTCCACAATCATCTTTCTCAAACTTCATAAAGTTGGAAGGGCTGAAGAAGCGTCTACATTTTGGACCAATTTGCTCAGCACAAACTGATGCAATGTGGCAAAAGTCTTCATAGTTCATCTGAATAAACATACGATCAGTGGGAAACTCGCAATCGTTGAAATTTACATTAGAATCAACAACATGAAAAACCAAACGATATATTATTCAGGGTGGCAATGGAAAACAACCGACAACAGAAAATATTTAATTTGGTAAAGACAGGCTAGATACGTGCATGCATAGTTGCATACACAATTGATCAACGATGCTTTCAGGTTACGCTGATATCTAAAATCGAGAGACAGATGGATATATCATGGGATTAAGTACCACGTGTGTGGGAAAGTAGAATACCCAATCTGCTGGTAGCTTATGTTACATGCTACAAGTACAATCATCCTTTGATACTTCTCAGAAATCAAACCTTTACCCAAACTAAGTAGGAGTGACTATTTTGTATATTCTTTGTAACACTTGTGCAAGGATAGTATATATCATGGTTACTATGCATGGATCAGATATATCATGGTCAAGTTTAAGGATTCAATAGAACAACCACGATCTGATATATCATGGTTAATATGCATGGATTGGATATACCATGATTAAGTTTAGGAATTTCATAGAACAACCACGCAATCAACAATGGTAGGTGGTAACGTTATAAATGTTCTCAAACTAGACGCATCTTGGATGTGAATACAGCCTGTAAGCATCTGTTTATGGCAGCTTTATCCTAATCCTTCCTATCCAACTAACCTTCCCCTTAAAGAATATTACCTAGTACCATGAAGATGCAAATAGCAACCCAGACAGTTAACCATGTCTTTTTCCCTTTCAGAAAATGACGTCTAAAGCATCTCTATAACACTAATCTATCTTACAAGTTATTCTTCTACATTGTTTGGTATCTCTCACAAGATTGGAAAAGGACTACTAGGATTTGTTTGGCCATCAGATCCACATTTTCTGGTTCTAGATTGCGAATAACGACCTGGGAATCGAAATATTCAAAATCATTGGAGTTGTGCCATGACATCAGTTTAGAAACATGATGCCTCCCAAGCCTTCAGCGACACCAAAAATGTTTACATCTTTCCCGTTAGAAACAACAAGTAGAAGAAGAAAGAGGAACCTATTTTATGAAAACAGCATCCCCTTAAAGATCAACCTTAAGTCCATACTTATTTATAATAGTGATTGATGAGTTAACAAAACATATTCAAGATGAAGTATCTTGGTTTATGTTATTTGCGGATGACATTGTGTTAGTGGAGGAGTCTAAGGAAAAAGTTAATAGAAAATTGGAACTATAGAGAGAAACATTAAAAAGCAAAGGCCTCCGACTCAGTAGAACAAAGACAGAATATATGGACTGTAAGTTTGATCATTTGGTTACTTCAGATGATATAGAAATTAAAATTGGCATGGAAGAATTGATGGAGATGTTACGCATAGAATTAATGTTGGTTGGTTAAAATGGAGAGGAGCATCAGGTATTCTTTGTAATAAGAAGATATCATTAAAGTTAAAAGGTAAATATTATAGAGCAGCAATTAGACCTGCCATGTTTTATGGTTCTTTAGACCTGCCATGTTTTATGGTTCTGAGTGTTGGGCAGTTAATCATGAACATTTACAAAAGATGTGTGTGACATAAATGAAGATGTTGAGATGGATGAGTGGTCATACAAAAAAAGACCGTATGCATAATGAGATTATTAGAAACAAATTAGGAGTGGCACCAATAGAGGATAAAACGAGAGAATATCGTTTAAGAAGGTATGAAAAACTAAATTTGGAAAGTATTAAAAGAGGTAGAGGACGACCACAAAAGTGTTGGAAAGAAACTATAAAGAGTGATGTAGCTTATTGTGAGTTAACTGCTAACATGGCACATGATAGGGTTATGTGGAAACAAAGAACCCATGTAGCCGACTCCCTCTAGTATGGGGAAAGGCTTAGTTGTTTTTGTTGTTGTTGTTGTAGCATCCCCTTAAAGTATCTAGACTTGAAGTGATAAATCTCGTAATCCACCACAAAATGTCAAACAATTGTCGACTTCCATTTGTGTATCGTCCTTCTCTTCTCGATCACTGGTCCGTGAAGCGTGAACCTAAACCACTGAGCAAAAAGAAGACAATGCAAGCAAATGCTTAACCATGTTAAGCCCTAAAAGCGGGATCTGCCGCCGACGGAGAATTTTGATTGAGATATCACAACGAGAAGAATGGGAATTGGTTATAAGACGATCAACAGCTAGGAATATACGGTGCCTAGAAATCAGCTGCAGCCTCCAGAATAATAAGGGAAAAAAAACATAAAGGAAGAGTCGCCATAGGGACAACTATGTAGTGATAGAGTTTACCTTTTCTGCACCTGTGGTGTCATCAATCACGCAATTCTCCCTCAAACAGATCCACATTGCATCCAAGTCGTCTGCATTTAGCAAGAGATCCGATTGTTTCTACAGTGTGACAGGAAAAGAGAACGACGTAAGATGCTTAAACCATCACTAGATGCTGCAGAGAGATTCAAGCTCGTGGATTTCCTTCAAGCGGAAAAAAAAACAGTACACCATGCAGATAAATTCCAGCGAGAATAACAGAACCTGGAATGACATGCTCACCTTGAGAAACCTATATTTGGCTAATCTCTGAACCCTGTGACTGATAGACCCTTCCGCCGGTTTCTGCACTAAAAAATAACCAAATCAACAGAGAAAATGGCGTAGAGTAAGCAAATCGGTCACTGGATAGTCGATCGAAGGACGCAGAATCGGCACCTTCTTGTAGAAGCTAGGGATCGCCCCGGATTCTGCATTTTGCTGCTGACGCTCTTTGAATATGTCCAGCAATATCCGTTTCGTCTCCAGCTCTGGGAAAAGAACGTTCGAATCAGAAGGAAAACCCTGGCAAAATCGCGTCGGACAAACGAAAGGAAGCGAAATAGGGCGGAGTTCGGACCCATGAGGGCCTCGGAGCCGAGGCCGGCGCCGGATCCGACGTATCTGCGGAGGTTACGGACCCAAAGCATCGAGGACGCCGGCGGGATCTTCTTCTGAGCAGGATCGTGGCCCTCCCCGTCGCTCGATCCGCTGTACATTCCTTCCGTCTGGCTTCTGTCGTATGCGGTCTCGCCTTCTGCTTTCTCTCTCTCCCTCTGACTAGCGTTTGCTTCCTCCGTGGGATTGGACGAGTGAGGGCTGTGTCATTTCTCACCCGAAACAGGTCGATTGACAATCTCCGCTATCTGGCCTGATGCTGGAAGGCGAGACCGCAAATTACACTTGTTTCTTAGCTGTTTAGGAAAAACAAGCTAAATTCCGAACTGCTGTTAGTTTCTTTTATCTCACCTGGATCACCAACTGCCACTTCTTATCGCAAACTTGCAACTTTTTGGGAATTTTGTGTTGAATTTGAACCATCCCTCAATTGAGGCTATACATTCAATTTGGGCCATAGGTGGTTTCCCTTGGGTATGTTCGGATCGGACCCATCATTTTAGGAACTTGGGTGGTGGGATGAATAGAAAAACCAAGTTGAAGTTGTTTTACCAAAAGCAAAACTTTACAAAAGTATCATGAAGTTTTTGGATTTTTCAATTCCGTGTATGTAGCTTAAAAGCTTCTATAAGCTTTCCCATGATTTGTTATGATTATTAGTTTGGTCCAAATGATTAGCATTGTTTTCCCTAATTCCACATGGCACACGCTACTTATCATGTCAATTGACACTCACATATATTAGTTTAGTGGGTTGTCACATCAACTTGTATTTATTATTATACTTTAAAATTAGTTAATACAAAATTTAATTATTCTTTAATATTAATAATTATTGCATATTATATTTAATAATACTAAAGATATGTTAAGTTTTACTTTATTTAAAATACTAATCTTATATTAAATTGTTAGTACTAAAGTTACATTAAGTTTTAATGTAATATTTAATGATAATTAAATAATGGAAACTTTTAATTTAACAATTACATCGTTGTTGAGTCAAGGACCACATCACCTTAACGGATCCCATCATGAGTTGTAGACTTTAAGTTGATTTTCAAAATTTTTGGTGGAGCAAACACCCCACCTCTCTCAAAGTCGATCTACAATTGGTCATAATATATGTAGCTTCAATACACATTCACAACATATACACCCATCTTACCATAATATTTAGGGATATCCTTTGAAATAGCATACTTTCTCGAGTAAAACATGGAACTAGACTACAAATTATACACAGAACGTTACTTTCTTACAAATAACATAAAAGAAAGTACAATAATTTTTTCTAGTTGAAGCATTCAACTTAGAGTGCCAAACATCTTAAATAACACTCATCACTCAACACACAACTCACCAAAATTTGAGCCACCAATCAGTAAAAAATGAGCGCAACCAAAACGGCTAACAAGCGAAGCGACTTGGAAGGGTTTTTCATAAGTGCATATGATAATATCTTAAAATGGGTAGCAGTGTTTTAGAATTATCACATTATTCTAAAAGTAATCTGGCGCGCAATCGGGATGGCGATGAACGCAATCTGCGTGAATTGCAGACCAGAGTGTACTGGAAGTTCCAGTGATAAGGATCTTCGGGCCGATCCTCTCCGGACAGGAAACTTGCTTGCATATTCACGGGGTACTGTTTTATTCACTCTGTTTTGGTTATGTCGTACCCAACTGAAATTTTACCGTATCGGGACGGGATGTAAACTGGAGTGGAGACGACGGAAAACCGGTTTGAGTGGCAACGATAAAGGAGCGTGCATCGGACTCTGCCACAATCACGCTGCGTGCGGTGGAAGCTAAACTTCTACCCATTCTAATTGGAGTATAAAAGCCTCAGAAGGGCGGCAAAAGAGGTCGAAAGAATAATTGAAGCGGGCGGGCGTTCCCGCCCTTCGTCATCGTTCTATCTTCGCGGGAGAAATGGCGTCGCAGGAGGCAGAAGCCAATATATTCAGCGTTCGGATCGTTTCTCTCGACTATTACATGGCTCCTCCCATTCCGGGTTTCGGCGTTTCATACAGCGAATTTCAAGGTGATCATCTCATTACACATTTGCTTCATTCTACTTTCCTTTTAGGGTGTGATTTTATAACTCGTACGCTCTTCACTTCTTGCATTTGGTTTTGTGCCCAATTGGAATCGCCACTAACGTAATCCGGCGCGCAATCGGGATGGCGGTGAGCGCAATCTGCGTGAATTGCAGACCAGAGTGT
The DNA here is from genome assembly GCA_036023115.1 of Brasenia schreberi. Classification (NCBI taxonomy): domain Eukaryota; kingdom Viridiplantae; phylum Streptophyta; class Magnoliopsida; order Nymphaeales; family Cabombaceae; genus Brasenia; species Brasenia schreberi. The sequence continues at coordinate 2,127,224 of JAYKKT010000046.1, forward strand.
ACTGGAAGTTCCGGTGATAAGGATCTTCGGGCCGACCCTCTCCGAACAGAAAACTTGGTTGCAAATTCCAGGGTACTGTTTTATTCACTCTGTTTTGGTTATGTCATTTTATAGTTTCTGTTGTCTACCTAAATTCGAGATTAGAATCTTTCTGCTGCGATGTCTCCATCGTGGGAAAAGCTTGTGCGCTAACCATCCGGAACGTATTTCCGTGCAATACTTTGGGATACCCTTACAAGATCGTCGCATACGAGTTCGGCATTGGTAAGGCTGCATTGTATCTCCTGGCAAGCAGGCTTTAGAAAGTTCTAAGTTCGCAGTTCTGCGAGAATATTTATTTATTTGTGGGTGTGACTTCTACACAAATTATACTCGAACTCACACGTGGTCATCACAGTTGATGAAAATCATATCTCATCATGCTGCCTAAAGTAGTTCAGTTTACATATTATTCAGAACTTAACGTGCTATATTTTGTATGCCACACTATCAACGAATGGTGCACTATTTTCACATTAGTAGCCGTTTGTATAATTGGATTAGATGTTGTTTTATGGTTGTGATTCTCAAGTAGTTTACAGCATCTTATATACGTGATACTTCTGTTCATAGCGTCGAGAGAGAAGGCAATTCGGGTCCTGTACCTATAACTGTTGCGTGGTTCTTTAGGATCACTTAAGTTTCAACGGAAAAATACACGCTTAGATGTTTGTATGTGATACGAACTCAAGGAATCAATAAAATTTACCGTGTTTTGCATATTTGAGTTTCCCATACATTCACATCAGGAAAGCGAACTTGACATGGATATTCCATATGCAAGTGAAAGACTATGGGTGAAGTAGGTTTACCCTTTCGGTTATTGAATATATGGGTTGTATGGTTTGAGTCACATAGCTATCGGTCAGAAAAGTTTGTAAATGTCAGTCAGGATGATCGGTTTAGTATGGTTAGATCGGCTCCATCTTACTATTACACCATTTTTCCTTGCGTGCTTGTAACTAACCTTTTTTTTTGTTCTACTGCAGGCATTACCAGATCTTTATGTTCCCTGTCCCGCTGCTGTTCTCAAAGTTCTCAAGAAGGCGAGCATGGAGACTAGGCACTTCACATTTGCTTATCCTCGAGTCAGTTGTGGGTGAGAAGGCAATTCCTACATTTATTGCCTCTTTTATTTGGATAGCCACTGGCAGTGAAAGCATATTTATTCTCTGAACTGATTTTGTGACCACAAACCTTGTACCCTGTCATCGTTGAGGGCCTGTTTATTTCATAGGAAGCAGCATCAATGCCCCCTTTCCATGAAAACTGCAGCTTCCACTCCTTCCCATGAAAACCGTAATTCCATGCCAACATGGTATATTTTCACAAGAGCTTCCCTGTAAAATACATTCATATTTATACACGCGCAACCACATTTTGGTGGGAAAGGTCGGGAAATTCCGTGTTGGACTTCTCACTTCATCATTTAGGAGGGGAAATGGGGTGTTTATTCACCGGGAAAGAAAAGGAATAGAGGTCTTACTTTTGATTAGAAAACCACTACCAACCATTTCTTATCTCACCTAGAGTAACAACCAACAAGAGGCCCTCAATGGAAAGCATGTGTCATGAAAACCTACATGATATAAAAGAATGTCTTGTCATGGAAACCATGACACCCTTGAAGAATTCTATAATTTATTCTATGCCTTTCAGTAGCACATATTTGTAAAAATCTACTCAAATTTCTACCTAAGATACATGTCTCTGGTTTCAGGTCAGCCATACACATATGTTTTTGCTTCTGCAGTTGAGAAGGCTTTAAAGGTAAGCTCAACATCCAACCCTTTTGCACCGATCAATTTTCAGTTTTGCTTCTTTTTGTTGAGAAAGTGGTGTATCTTGATGATGTTAAGAAGTGATTTGCGTTGTCATGGTAGTTGGGAAACTCTTATGGATCAAAATGGCAACATGTGCATAGCTGTGATCTTGTAACAACGAAGAGATTTTATGGTTATCATTCAACTGATGAAGCATTTGTGAAGATTTACTTGTATCCACATAATCTGTCCTCTAGTTATATTTGAAAATTGTGTTGGATTTCGGACTTCGAGTTCTTGTTATTCACCTGCAAGTATTCCTTATTTTCCATTTGCTACTCCTTCCCGTATCTGGTTTGCAACATATAGCGCATCTTCAATGCCTTAATCTTGTATCAGATATTATCCTCATGAAATTTCTCGTTTGGCTTCTCTTGTACTGGTGCGCATTTCTGAGCTATTTATATTCACTCTCTACCACTTCTTACATGTGCAATTGATGTGCAAGGGGCTCGTATTGGTTGGGCCTTGTGATTTCATGGTCTGATCTTTTGTAACCATAGACCCTTCCTCCAATACCGTATCGTTTTCAAGACATTTTGTGTTTTTTTTGTGAATATAAGTTAGTAAACTATGTAGCTCATTCTAACATTCACTACATGCGTTTTATTGGAGGCATTTGAAGGGATAAATTAAAAAGGCTAAACTACAGGGTACCTTTGAAGGTGCACCTAACAAATTGACAACAATCAGAAGCCTAAGGTTTGGAAATTGTTCAGCAAAAGAGCTTGGCCAAACCCAACTGTACGTCCAACTTCATAAATTATTAAAATTGCACTTATGTTCAAAAAAGGTCTATGCTTGTATTATGTACATTTTAATCTTCAACAAACTTTCCAATATGACAGCATCTGGCATGGGAAAGTCACTTTGAAGGGTAAACATGTCATTTCTATACTTTATCAATTAACTCAACAATGAAAGGTAGATTTTAACTGAAAATGCAAAAGGTCAGGTGACGTTTTAGCGAAGTTGAAAAATTTGGACGTTTTTGTATTGCACCAATTCTTTCGGTGTGGTCACATTGGCAAGCCTTAAAGCTATTGATTGTTGCCAATTCTTGAACCGAACTTTCAAAAATTTCTATAATTATATATATTGTTGTTGGTTTGCGTAGTCTAACATCGCTGTCTATCCCTTCCCTGCTCTCGCCCCCTTCCGGCCTTGAAAAGGAACATCTCCTCGAGGTGATAGAAGCAAAGACCTAGTGATTAGAATTGTAATTGGTACTCGGAGACTGCATGTATTTTCAAGTTCTTTATGTTTCTTGATAATCTGGCATTAACATACAGATTGCTCCAAGCTCGCATTCTCCTTGAATGGCAGCTTGAGGAACTTGTCGATGGAATGGTGCTCCCACATATCAGATGAAGCTTTCAAATGCATCTTCTCTTACTGCTGCAATGCCGAGGAAGACGATAGGTAGAAGGAGCAAAGATAAGTTTTCTTCTTCTTTCTCCTTCCGTGTTTTTGGTTGTTGGCTGCGAGGAAGAGGAGGAAGAAGATGGGGGTTTGTGGGGTTTAGCGGGAAGGAGACTGGCGGCGAATGGGGATTAGGGTTGGTAGTGGCAATTGTTGAGTGACGATGGGGTAGGTGGTTGGCTGCAGATGGGATGTGGGTGCGTGTTTTGGTGGTGTAAAGAGAGGGTTTGGTGATTAGAGAAGAGAAGTCGATGGTGGCCGAGACAACAGAGGTCGGTGGTTGATGATGATTGGCAGCTAGGGATGATGGCGGCAAGAGAGAGATGAGGGAATTATCTTGGCAACAGAGAAAAGGGGGAAGAAAGCGGTGTTCGATAAACATAGAGAGGAGAGAGAAAGTAGGCTGATAGTGGTGGCGAGGGAGTGGCAGTCAGCATCGACAGCAATGGTTTTGGTGGTATGCGCAGTGAGAGAGTAAACTTGTGATTCTAAGCGGTGCGGGATGTGGAACAGCGTTAGCTGGTTGAACAACGATTGTGGTGGTGTTGGAGTGGCTCTGAGATAGAGAGAGAAGAACCCCTTTTGCGTGAAGCCGAGAATGACTGTGAGAGAGAGGCAGAGAGACAGCGTGAGAAGGAGAGAGAGAGAGAGGACTTCGGTCCTTTGCCATCAGAGATATGGGATGCATTTAAATGTACTCGAGTATTCCGGTCCTTGATCCATGCACACTTGTTTTGTGATAGGTATGAGATACTGTTGGTCCTTGATCCATACTCCGGCCTAATCCAATTTGATCTTATTTGTCATTTATTATTGTTTATAATATTTAACGTATCGATTGATTGACTTTTTTTTTTATGAGGGATACTATTTGTTAGACAATAGATTGTATCTTTGCATGATTAAGATCTCCGTGTTGTGGTTATATATTACTTTTGTTGTCATTTTGTTGAATACCTTTGTGTTAAGGTGTTTTATGTTGTTGGCTATTGGTTGAAAGGTGATAAGATATTGAAAATAACAGTCACTTTTAAAGTCCTTTGATATCCTAAGCCATTTACTTCTTTTTGGTTTAGTTATTTCCTCAAAATCATCAACAATCAAGTTCATTCCATATTTGTCATTCTTTTTAAATGATAAAGAATGAAACCAATAGTAAGATTAAGATCTCTAAAAGATACATTTTGGAGAACTCCAATTTTAATAGAAAACACATTCTTAAAAAATATAACATCACGAAATTCAACGATTATGTTACTTTTATGCCAGAAACATCAAATCTAATGATCAAGAATCTATACACATATTTTGTCTTCACGTAACTCAGAAATATAACATTCACTGTTTTAAGTCTCAATTTATTTCTCTTGTGTTTAGGGATGAATATTTTCGCAAGACACTCTCACACTTTGATATATTTGAAACTAGTCTTTCGACCATTTTAAAGCTTAAAATGACTATTTTTCTTATAGAGAACTCTAATTCAGAATATGATAAGTTGTATTTAAAGCTTCCCCACATGTAGATAGGTAACCTAGAACTTTGAAGTAAAACATTAACCATATCACAAAGGGTTCTATTCTTTCATTCAGCTATTCTATTAGACTAAGGAGAATACAAAGCAGTAACCTCATGAATAATATTGTTGTTTTGACAATATACCTAGAAAAGATTTGAGGTATACTCCCCTCTCCTATCATACCTTAATTGGTTAAATACTTTGTCTGTTTGAGTTTGTGTTTCATTTCTAAATATTTGAAACTTTTCTAAAGCTTAATCTTTATTTTTAAGTAAATATAAAATATTTACTGCAATCATCAATAAACGTAATAAAATATCTTTTATTATTCCTTGTAGTCATTTCATTGAATTCACAAATATCAGTGTGCACCAAATCTAAAATCTTGAATTTCTTTTCAACCTTACAAAAAGATTTTTTTAGGTTGCTTTGCTTGCTCTCATATACTACATTTATGTTTTCTATCTATAATAATTTTATGGATAATATTTAAATTCATCATTCTTTTCATGAAATCAAGGTTTACATGACCCAACCTAGCATGCCATACATCAGATGATTTAACATTATACACTAAGAAAGAAGACGAAGCAGAAGTAGAGGCTTTATTATCATTAAAATTCATATAAGAATCAATAATTTATTCTATATAAATTTTAAACAGATTATCTACATCACACAAATAGCCCTTCTCAAAGAAACACACAGTACTAAGTCGTGTAATAACAACTTTATTATATTTGTAATCTAACTTTAATCCCTCCCTAACTAAAGCAAGACCACTAAAGATATTTCGACGAATCCTTAGAATGTGTCTAACTCCCTTAAAAGTTAGAACATTTTTTCGAAGGAAACTTAAAGTCCACACGTCCTTCGCCCTTTACTTCACCAGTCGAATGATCTCCTAAGATCACTGTTCGCCTATAGATGACTTAATAAATTACAAACATAGACTAGTCAGTACATACGTGCACATTAACTCCAGTGTTTACTATCCAGTACTGTCAATGTTGACCATAACCCCTTCATCGGCCACGAGTTTTTTTGGATTTCTTAGAGAAACAATCCATCACCCAATGTCTAACCTGACTACAAAACCAACATGGTTTGTTTTTAGGTTTCTTTTGGATCTTTACTTTTGGTTTATGCTTTGCATGTTTTCCCTTAGGATCACTAGGTTGTTTTCTTTATACCGTCAGGTTAACCCTAAGGTTGTTGTATACATGCATAACAAGTTTCTGACTTCTATGCTATTCCTCTCTTGCTATGTTTATCATTAGATCATCAATGGTCACCTTACCCTTCTTATACTTGAGATTTAGGTCGAAACCCTCTCATGACTTTGAAAAATTTTCAATAATAGACATAACAATAAACTTATCAGTAAGCTTAATCTCGACTTCCTTCAGTCCATGGCATAAAAATTGAAACTCGTGAGACTGTTGAATCACAGATTTTCCTTCTACCATTTGATACTTAAGAAACTTGGCTACATAATACTTTTAAAGACCGACATCTTTAGTATTGTATTTTCGATCCAAGACGGCCCAAAGATCTTTGATTGTCATGGAATGAGAAAAACTATATACATCAAATAAAACATTTAACAGTGCCGATAAAATACAACAATGACACAAAATGTCTTTCTCCTTTCACTCGGTGATTTTATTCAAGCTTCTACGGTCAGTATCATTGGGTAAGAGATAATGTGACTTGATGTACAAATGCAATCTTAACATGGTTAACCAAATTTTAATATGTTGCTGTGAACGTTTAAAATGGGGACCAACAAACTTTTTTGGCATCAAGGTCAAGTTGACCTTAGGTCAGAGGGTAGTAGTCGTAGACATGTTTACTACGATAAAAAATTATTTCTCTAAGATTGTTGGAACTAACCGTTCTTATACATTCATAATAAAGTAATATACAACAAATGTAATCATGCCCCAATCATAAACAACATCTTCAAATCCAAAATAAGTCGTAATCAAGCCATATGAAAAATAAAAGCAGAAGCAAAATAATAAATTTATCTGTGTGAGTCACTCTTGTGGACTTTCATTAGATAAATCAGCGCCTTGTTATGAGTATGTGCAGGTAGTTGCACCTTTCTCATAGGATAAAATACACACAACTCGAAGAGTACTTGCCTAGCTTCAAGTTGACCTCGAACACATCTCAATTGTTTATGGTTGGAGCAAAAAGATAGAACCAAGAGACAAAAAGAGAGAGAGGAAAACTGTGTATTTAGGGAGGACCCCTAGGTGCGCGATCATGAATCATGGATTCGATCCAAACGATGCACTACTTTATCCTCATTATCCAGAATTGCCCTACCTTATTCGGAGTTGTCTCATCTTATCGTTATCCATGACCGTGAAAACTCTTGATCGTTAGACCAAAAGTTTTTTGTGGAAAAAGATAGATCAAGACCTTGCGGACCTCGTGAAAACCCTATTATGAGTACGTATGGTTACCTTTACATTTCTCTTGAGATAAAACACATACACAACTCGAATAACACAATCCTGACTTTGAGTTGACTTCGAACACACCTCAGTTGCCTATAACTGATGTATAAAGAGAGACTATCCATGAGCACAAGGACCAGAATATTACCACGTACAGAAAGATATAACCAAGAGACGAGAAGAGAGAGAAATTGTGTTTTTAGGGAGGACCTCTAATTACCTATTTATAGGTACGTGTGTGGATTACGGATCATGAATTCGATCCAAATAACGCATTGCTTTAGCTTCAACTGTCCCGTCTTATCCGGAACCGTCTCATTTTATCCCTTTTCGTAACCGTGAAAACTCTTAACCGTTAGATCAAAAGTTTTTCATACAAAAATATAGATCAAGACTACAAACCACAAACCCAAGCCCAAATCCGACTCGAAGCGCACGTGAGTATAGAATGTACTTCTTAAGCTCTTTAAACTAAGGTTGATAAGGTACCAAATATATAAAAGGATATACGGGTTTGTTATATCTTTAATATGGGACTAAACCTTATGTTGTCTCTTGTACTTTATTTTTTATACTATATATATATATATATATATATAATATAAATACACATGAAATCCAACAAGGAGCATCTAGACAAGTCATTTCTAGAACAAGCATAATTATGTCACTGCAAGACCAAGAGAGAGAGAGAGCTGCTCGTATCCGCAGGTGGCTTCTGCTACTTTGAATCACGATTCAACGAGCCGTCCGTCGATAGTCGTTTGTATGTGTTGGGTCATTGTTAGCGCTCAATATTTAGTTTGTTCCTCGCTGTTGTAAGAGTCTCGCAAGCGCCTCCAGCCTGGCTTCTGAGACAGTAACTTGATAATCTTGAATCTTGTAATAATACTTTATCATGTTGTACAAGTAATATTGCAATAACGACAGATATAAAGGTGTATTCCGAATGCAGCACGAGATTTCTTCTGGTCCTTTTTGTGGATGGTATATTGGAAGAGGTGTTCAAGCATTTTCTTGAAGAGGCTACCCGGACTCTTCATCCAAATTGAAGAAAATAACTCTGTTCAGTGTCGTTACCTTCACAACTGATCTATCCTTCGCTTTTGATGGTGAATTTCCCAGCAAATCCGGTTTCGGATCTGTTTCACATGCAAAGTTGTGATAATCGATCGGATAGATCGTGAGCCACGGAGAACGAGATCAGTGAATGTACTGTGTAAGGAACATGCTTATAATTGACCTTGTAGCAGCCGCTGGAGGTCGTGCTTGGTGCCGGTGGTCGTCTGCGGAGACATTCACTTTAATCGGTAAAAAAAGAAAAGAAAAGGATATGTGCTGGAAGCTCATATAAATAATTTGAGTGTCACTAAAACGCCCATTTTGTTCATGACACGTAAATTAGTAACTGCAATTGAAGATATCATCCACAGCTTGATGGCGTGGCTGCTGTATTATGAGTGGGTTCTTGTGTCTCCTTTCACAAAAACACAAAGTGGCTCTCGTGTCATTGACTGCCATGTAACTTGCCTGTCGGAAACGCCTGCTGCTTCGGTTAGATCTACGATCGGTACTTCTGAAATGAATCGACCAACAATTACAGAATCCCCCACCTTAAAACAGGTCGTATCTAGAGAGTCCTCAATTGTATGCTTCTCGTCAGAAGTGGAAATTGGACCAGTCGGTCCGCAGTTTGAGTGGATGAAACCTCCTCTTGGGAAAGAATCTGAGATCTATTAATGGAGTCCGCAAATGGTGCTTTTGCTTGCAACTTTGCTGACCTCGCTGCAATCCATGTGTCTGCTGGATGAAACCTCCCTTTTCAAAGCATCCAGCCTCCAAGTGGGACTGTTTACTATTAAATAACTCTGGGTTCTTGTTTGCAAGTGCAGATACAAGAACAGGATGAATCATGCATGGTGTGCAACACTGAACGAATCAATGACTTTGCTTCGGCCGGTTGAAAATCTCATGAGTAGGGGAAAAGGAGAACTTAAACCAAAGTCTGCAGGGGATCAATGGCTAGTAGGTGCTAGTTGTTCAAAATAGGACTCGAAAGATTCAAGCGATCGTTTTGGAATCTAACACCTTTCACATATAAATTAGTTGATAAGAATCATCTCTAAGAAGCATTTGCATCTTTGCAGAAGTTAACAAAAGAACCTTCAGGTAGAATTTTTTCCTTTTATCCTTTGCAAAGCGCTTCAGATAAAACTGAATCTACTAAAAGTGTCATTGGCTGACACTCTTATAGTAATTTCATGACGTTCTTATGAAAACCTGCTGATCCATTGGAACGGTGTTGAGCTTCAATGCTAGAAGGGAAAACACGGTAAGAGACGAGTAGCAAAGGTAAGTCGCTCTTCAAATAAATTTCAGATTCAAATCACTGTTCTCAGACACAAACTTCAAAACAACTTGTATCATGAAACATAGTGTACAGTTCATATTCACTATTCATCTGTATTTGCCAGAAACAGACCATAGCAGCAAACTGCCTAACCATCAAACAGACAATCATTCATGAGAAACCTAAAAGAAGAAGCGGCAAACGGTTGCTACACCATAGGAGGACTAACCGAAACATTAAATAGCAAGCAAGCTATTGACAGTAACATAGACTACACTAACATGTCCCTGTTACAAAAACTAAAAAACTCCAAGAATTTATTTGGATGGAAATTGCCACAGAATCTTCCTTAAAAGGCTATTCTTATTTAACTTTTGTTGCATCTAAATTAAAGAACACTTGTTTATTTTAAATTTTCATAGAGATGAAAGCATTGAAGAAGTTCCGTCAATCAGGCCGACCAGCATCATTTGTATGCTTTAGGATCTCTTTGTGCCTTCCAAATCAGCATTCTTCTTCCAATTCTCAATTGCAAAGGCGACGGTGGCCTTTGCTTGGCGAATCTCGGCATCAGAGAACTTGTGCTCTACGATGCCCAGAGGTCCCGGCTGCAATACTTTTATCACAGTTTCTATCTCGTTCTCCAGCTGTCTGGCAAAAACAAAAATGTAGTGTGATGGTCGTGACCATCTGTAGCATCCTGAGCAACACTACTCGACATGAATCCAACCTGAACGTATGAAACAAATATAAATTCTATTTTCAAAAAGCCTGCTAACATGGCACATGATAGGGCCCTGCGGAAACAAAGAATCCATGTAGACGACCCCATCTAGAGAAAAAGGTTAGTTGTTGTGTTTCAAAAAGCCTGATTTAATGCAAAATCTTAACAAATAGATACGGATAATGCCAAAAAAACTCATTTCAAGAACATGCAGTTCTATCATGATTGGAACATATCAAAACATATCAGAAACGGATAGACATAATAATGCCCAGAAGAACTTCAGTTTCTTGAATTTAATCTCCTTTCAAGAACACCGTAGTTCTATCATGATTGGAATAGATTGAAACACAGTCAAGGTCTCATATTACAAATCCATCCAACGCTTCTACATTATGTCAGACAGTTAGATAGCCGATTAATGAGATTTGTGATCGTGGTCTGAATCAATATCTGATGAGGGCTTAAACGTGACGATTTCCAGCTTGGAACAGTTTAATCAGGGGCAAAGCTGTTGAATTGTATTTCGAATCACGGGGTGGTGCATGGCAATCAAACAAATTGCAAAACTTGACGTGATTTGTGACGAACTCCATTCGAATTGCTTCCAGAATTTGTAAATGGAGAAGAATGCGTTTGGTTTGAGTAACATGGGAATAAATAATAATGAAGAAAGGAATACAGGAGATGGGCATCTATGTACCTCAGCGACGCAACGGGCTTGGACAATAGAGCGCTCAAGAGCCCCTTCATTTCCTCAGTCGAAGGAACCACAGGAACAAAGTAACAACTTATATGTCTGTGGAGGTCTTCTCGCGGAATAGGTCGTGCCGAGCTGGAGTAGCTCAGTTGGTTAGAGCGTATGGCTGTTAACCATAAGGTCGAAGGTTCAAGCCCTTCCTCTAGCGTTTTGAGTTGACAAACAAGCTGTGAATAGTCAGCCCTTATACGTGCTACTTGCCCTTTCTTACTCTCTACTCTTTGAAAAGGAAAATCCAATTCTAAAAATCAATGAACGCATTTTTCATCGAAAGAGGAAAGTATCTTCTTTGAAAGACAAAAGAGGGAATTTACTTCTTTGAAAGTTAAAAGGTTATTGCTATCCGAGGTCGTAAATTCTAAACCGCAAAAGAGGGGCAGAAATCATGCAAAAAATCGCTTTAAGCCCTAGAAAATCTGACCAATTAGACTTGCAATGTTTCACAATATCTGCTTAGTAGTACTTCTAAATGAGTAAACCATAGTTCTAGTTTTTGAACTAAACTTGATGTGAGATTCAAAACATGTACCTGCTGAAAATTTTATTAAAGAAGCTCCGACGCAATCGCAGCCTATTTCTCCCTGCCCTGCTTGGACTTGGAGAAAAGAACTTCCAAGTTGTGAAGGATCTGACGGCAGGCTGCCCTCAAGGAAGGCGGCATTGCGACGGAGTCCGGTGTTACGGAAAGGATGGCCGGTGAGCGCCGGAAGGATGCTTCGAGTGATGGATCGGTCCGGATATCTCCCTTCAGCAGATTCGCCACGAACCGGAGATCTTTCTTCGGCAGCGCGTCGTCATCAACGCTTGGTGCCCTTCGATTCCGGTTCTAGCCTCGCCGTCTAGTTCAATTTTCGGTGGAACCTCGTTTTCTTTTTTCCTCTTATTTTTCAATATATACCACCATTAGACCTCTTCCTTACACTTGTGGTTTCCCTTCCTCTCTTTTTCTTATATCATGGAGAGACTAAAGCAAAATGCATGCTCTAGGTATTGAACTGGTAACATTTAAGTCGTGAGTCAACTCCTAGCCAGGTGAGTTATTGCTGATTGTGTGGGTTTTACCTTCTCTTTGTTGCAGTCTATCAGTTCCCAGCATGTCTCCAATTGCCAGCAGTTTCATGTCCATTGATCCTGCTCAAATACTGAAGCTTGGATTAAAAATATTTGCGAACTCGTTTAATTGCAACCAAATCAGACATGGTTGTCGTGGGTGCCGTCGATCTGTAGGTCCAATTCGAATTCATTTCATAGCAACCAAATCCAATTGGTTTGAAGCCCAAGCATAAATAGCACACCCAACATGCAATAAAATGTCTGAAACCTGTAACAACAATGGCATGGTAGAAGAAGACAATCAGTAGCGCCACTAGCATTTTAATATATGATAGAATATATTGAAATAGAATATGCTTATTTTTTAAAAAGTGAGTGTGTTAGGGAGACTCTTACTAGGTACATTCATGACAAAAAAATTAATGCACGAATTATGCAGTCGGGAGGATGATCCTTTTAGGACTTTTGTGTTTCTAATTTAGTTATATCTAGTTTTCGTTTTTTCAATTATAAATATGGAAAACTACAACATGAAAGGACGAAGAGGCTCGAAAATATTGCGATTATTTCTTCGACCCCCTCGAGCAACTTCAATAAAACTAACCAAGTTCAATATATGGAAACATAACGTACCCAAATTATACAACAACAACTAAGTCTTTTCTCGTACTAGATGAAATAATCACATATGAAAATATAGTATGAGGCATCTCCACACTTAGAGATCTTTTTACCAATGATCGTTTCATCATCTTTCTTTCTTTGGTATTGGTAAATGAACCTGGTTTTCTAAATATAGGCTCATTTTTTAAAAAAAGAGGAGGCCGAAACCTAAAACACACACAAACATGCATCCTCTGAGAGTTGAACTCTCCACCAGCCGCATGGTGCTAGTGCACCCTGCCGTTGAGCTAACGCTCTCATATTTAATTGGGAAGGAATCATCCATGCCTTCTTTTTTTAAGAAAACTAAATTAATTCAACTACTTTCTTTTCAAAAGGAAACACACACATTCAGATTCATTCTTTAGCAAAAATAAACGAGTTTAAAGCTAGGGGTTAAGTAATAATATTTATTCTAAAATATTATTTATTATACCGATAAGTTCTTCGAAACCGGTTTATCCTAAACCCGACCTCAACTCGAGTGGGATGTGTCGGGCTTACCTTAAACCCTACACTGCCCCATCCCGTCTTGCTTATGGGTCTTTTCTGCCTCGCTCGAACACGCCCATTTAAGGTGCAGGGCAGGGTGGGTACCCGCTCAACGGGTAGAGTATTGCCTTAATCTAGATGTAGATCACCCCCATAATGTCATTGTCATCAGAAATAATACCCCCAAAATGCTTCTAAGTGTAGATTCAATCTTATCTGATTGGTCATTTAACACATGATCATCCATCTTTTGGAGCTTTGCCGAGCAACTTCGCATCTCTGTCTCCTTGTAGCATGTGATATTATAGCTGAGGTTGCATTCTTATCAATTGAATTGCATTCTGAGTTGTTAGTTTGTTAATCAACAAATATGATTGATTTTCTCCTGTAAAACTTGAGAAAGTTGGCCACAAACATTGACCTAAGTTTGCCACAAACTTGCTCTTCAAATATGGGACTTTCCGATCATCTTTAAGCTGTTCGTGTTTCAGCTGGTGATTTGCTCTTTTCAAGTTCAATTGGTCATATAATTGAGCTAAACAGTAGATGAGTCATATGTTTATGTAGCTTTTTGTACATGTAGCATAGAAAGTCATGTTCACTGAATTAATTGGGATTTCAATGGTCAAATCTTTCAATTTACAATATATATATATATATATATATATATATATATATATATATATATATATATATATATATATATAGAGAGAGAGAGAGAGAGAGCGAGCGAGCGAGAGAGAGATCGTACCCTTCTTTCCTCTAAACTATATTCTCATTTATCCGTTTTGTTTTTTAGGAGTACAAGTATAATAAGATTTTATTATAATTTTTAATATTTTCTAACTTGTTAAATAACTCTCATACGTCCTAAACCATCCACACTCGTGCACTTAAAAGTACTTTCGCTCTCTCTCTCTCTCTCTCTCTCTATATATATATATATATATATAAATAAACCAAACTGATAACCCTTCATAATGCATTCTCATGCTCCCTTGCAGGCAAAGTGTTGTTTAAAAACTCATAAGTTTTTTTTGTAAAAATATTAAAAACATTCATGTCCCTAGAAATAAAAGGTTGCAACATCATTATATATATATAAGTTTGACTTAATTTTCTACCACATTAAGTTCTCTATTCAAAGTCATATTTTGATGTTTCAATTTTAACGAGCAGCTTCCGATCAGCTTGTTTAACTTGGCTCGCATTTAATTTCCACTAGAAAATGCAAACAAGCGGGCGCCAACAAGATTTTGAACATCGTCTGTTTTGATTCATTCGGCTTATTTAGCAGCCTCAGTGCAACAGGGATAAGATCGCCATGTTAGCCATCCTCTATTTTAATCCTCCCACTAATCCGAATCGTCACCATTCAATAATCCAATCGATAAAGAAAGATTAAATCTCACTTAAATGGATAATGATGGCATTTGCTGCGGCCAGTCGCACCGTTTCCTCCCCAGAACTAGACAAGTTCTTAAAATATAACAAAACCCATGTTGGCAAATTAAAGAAATTCTTCTGCAGCGGCACCATTGCTGCTGGTGGGGAGTTCGAGTGCGTGTGTTAGGCTTCGTCCTCCTCTTGTAACAAAAAAAAATTAAAGAAATTCTTTCATTTCATCGTACATGCAAGAAATCATGTAACCATGAGTAGTTTATCATTAATTGAACTCCTAATGCTCTCTCTCTCTCTAAAGAAAAAGGCAAGGAAAAGGAAAAAAACTGCATTTAGTGCTCCATATGAAAAGAGCATGACAAAGACCAAGCTTTTATTGCTTCATGGCTGAGTTAATTTCTTGCATCCCTGGATCTC
Organism: Brasenia schreberi; assembly: GCA_036023115.1. NCBI lineage: Eukaryota > Viridiplantae > Streptophyta > Magnoliopsida > Nymphaeales > Cabombaceae > Brasenia > Brasenia schreberi. The sequence goes on from JAYKKT010000046.1 coordinate 2,142,358, forward strand.
TGGTTCAGAAGGATCAGTCTCAACTGGGCAACGTCGACCTGGCCGAATTGGTCCTCAGGGACGAAGTTTCCGGTCACGGGGTCCGGCATCCATGACGATTTCTCACCGGATACGCCCTTCACCTTCTCTTGCACTCTCTGCATCATCTCACGACTACTTCTTCTCACTGCATTAGCTACCATGCTGGATGATGAAGCCGAGAAATTTCGCCTGAAACCAATAAAATTTTAGACACCAGGCAATCGGAGTCCATTTTCAGTTGGAGCTGAGCTTTAGTTTGGCATAATGAAAGATGGGGTGCGGTATCATCGAATACAACAAAGAAACGCACTCAGAGCGTTAGCTCAGGGCTCTCTCACACCCACTCGCTGGTGGCGATTGATTCGTGGGTGGTGCAAGCCTGTACGTATGTTAGGCTTCGGCCTCCCATCGTAACCAAAAGGAGAATACAGCACATAAACCCAATATATCCCTGTTTTTTTGGATAAATGGAGATATCTAATTCGAGAAATACAAACTACCGAGCAAAATAGGAAAAGAATCAAAACATTGCAGCAGCCTAGCTTTACCGGTTGAGGACGACGGTGGTAAGATCGGAAACTGCAGAGAAAAGTCTGGCGTTTGCCACCGAACGAGCCATCCTTCCTGACACTCCTTCTCCTTAATAGGGAACGACTTGGCTTTCAGAGAAGATGGTTTGTGAGAACTAATACGAAGAAGGGTGGTAAAGATTTCTTCTTCTCCTCACCCTGCTTCGTACCAAGAGCAAGAGACAGAGATATCCCTCTCTTTCTCACTCTCTCTGGCTCCTCCTTTGAGTGATCTGGTGTTAGAGAGGGGCTCTTGCATATAAAGAGAGAAAAGGGAGGAAGCTCGCTGGACACCGCTAAAGGACCCCTTCTGTGATAGCGTCCAATTTCTGAACTCATGGAGTTTACCAAATATACCCTTGGTTGTAGAATGTTGACCAGGAAGCAGTCGATTTTTCCTAAATCGTCCAAAGACTCTTCGAAATTAACGATAATACCGTTTACGTCTTGGATCATGCTATATCCGATCCATCCAAGATGTGAAAAATGTTTAGTTCTGGGGCCTTTCTAATAATCAACTCCCTTTACAATTTGTTCAAAATTAGAAAATCCTTTTGATATAAACAAACCAAAACCAATTCAGGCTTTTGAACCTTTTTTTTTGTTACGACATGAGGCCAAAGCCTTACGCACATATAAGCATGCCTCCCGAAGAATCAAACGGACCACCTGTACCGTACAAGTTAGCGAACCCTGCCAATTGAGCTAACACTCTGCATGCATATCAATATCAAGCTTTGGGTTCTTTTAAATAGGATAGAATGCACCTAAATGAGCCAAGAAGAAGGAAGAGAAAAGATACAAGTCGGGTCTCGGGTACTAGATCCAGATAAACGTCTTAACAATGTAAGGGGTATTTTCGTCTTTGTCGGAGTAGAAGTGGGGCCTGGGGAGCAGTCCGCGGCTTCCTTTTAGAGGCAATTGGGCCCACTAGGACGGTCCGCGGAGCTGCGACTTCATCTCGTGACCGCGGAGTCCAATGGACGTGAACCTCTTGATGGAAAATACGAAAATGCCATATACTTTTGGATGGAGGTCGAAAATAATCTCAATCGTGTCTTTCCACCACTTCCCGTTGACGTGACGCAAAAAAAAATCATTATAAATTTTAAATTTAGGAAAATAAAAAATACGGAACCCACAATTTAGAAAATGTTGTTTGGGTTCCGGTTCTATCAAACAAAGACTGAACCGGATAGTTTCTGGTTCAGAGTCCAATTTGACCAGTTTCAGTTCCAGCATGATTCTACCTGAAACCACCATACTGGTTTCAGTTTGGTCACGCTTAAGGCGGCTCTCTTTTATTTAATATGCGATGAAGTTTTTTTTGTACAAATATCGTCGAACTTATGATATAGTTGACGCGTTAGGAGACCGTATCTCTCGTCCCTTGATCGAACTCCAGACCCCTTATAAGAGAGCGGACCATTTTACCATATTCTTTTGCTTCCTTGAGGAATGTTATCGGACATGTCAACAATCTGATGGTCTTAATAGCTCATAAAGGTAATATGTAAAGCCCAATAACATAATTGTAGTATAACTATCTTTTAAGGTGGAGCAAAAAGCTAGAGATGTCAATATGGACCGGGAAAAATGTGCGTCGGGCCACATTTTATATGGGCCTCTAAAGTGTTAGCCTGGTCCACATATATATTCCATTACATGTATGTATAAATTTTATCACATGTGTATATCTATATCTATATATATATATACATTATATATGGTTGTTCATATATATATATATATGTATAGTTTTTTAATTATGTTTACATATGTATAATTTCCCTTTACATGTGCATATATAGTATATATGATTTTTATATATATAAATTTTCAATTACATGTATATATGTATAGTTTTTTCATTATATATAGTATATATGTATATATAATATACATGTATATATGGTTTTTTTATTATATGTGTATATGGCTTGTTGAAGCTTATAATGTTTTGTGGTTGAATTTGAATTTCAAGTAGATTTGGATAAGATTTTCAGATCCTGTCTAATGTTCAATGGGCTTGTGATCCTATGGGCTGGACTGTTTAATCCTGTTTCAAATATGGGCCGGAATTCTCTGACCCGCACCTGGGCCAGACCCATTTTGACATCTCTAAGTAAAGCCTACCAAATTTTGTAAGAAGGGATGAATTGTATATTAAACTGTCTTCTTTTTCTCTATTAACTTTAAAAATTTGAGGCAGGGCAAATGGCTACGATTCGCACAGGACAAAGTAGAGTTTAAGGTAATTCTTTCTTTTTTTATATATATATATATAATATACTAATATTTTTAGGTGCTAACAAGTTTAAACTATTTATATTTGGTAACAAATGATTGAGATTTAAAAATTTAAAATGTAAAAGTGTTTATGTGAATAAATTGTACCTATAAAATGTAGATGTAATTTTTATTTTATAAATTCAAATCTTAATCATTAATGTTCATTCTTGTAACATGTAGATTTTCACTCCATCCACTTACTTCTCTTATATATATATATATATATATATATATATATATATATATATATATAGAGAGAGAGAGAGAGAGAGAGAGAGAGAGAGAGAGAGAGAGAGAGAGAGAGAGAGAGAGAGAGAGAGAGAGAGAGAGAGAGAGAGAAGCTGGTGGGTGGGGTGAAAACCCACCCCCTGCATGGGCCACACCAACCGGGCTTCGGTATGTTATGAACCCAATGGAGATGCAACCGGGCCGAGGCCTTTCCTATATGTAAATCGCCCGGGCTCGGGTTCAAACCCAAGCCCTATCTGTGTGTTTGCTTTTCTTGGATAAATAAACACGACGAAGAGGCTTGGGTTGGACCTTTTGGTCGGAAGAAAACCCGCAAAGGATCCTCTCCGAGTCTGAAACCCTTCGCGTGATCCGACCCCTTTCTTGTTTCTGTGGTATCTTCTTCGCCGAACCTCGCCGCCGCTCATCGCCGTTCGGCAAGGTGTCTAGTTCTCTTTTATCTCTCTTTATTAGGAAGGACGGACCCATTCCCTAGAGTGTGAACGTCAATCTCGATTTGTGAATATGTTCAAAATTGCTTCTTGATGTTTCATCCAAATAGAGATTTATTTATTCATCGTGTTTGAGATTTTTACCATTTTCGAATTGTTTTTGTTGTACTTGTTGGTAGGATACCAGCTTCGTTTTTCTGCATATTGGCAAAATGTCGCGTAAAGGATTGATGGAGCAGGATCTGAGTAAGCTGGATGTGACTAAATTACATCCGCTCTCGCCCGAAGTGATTTCCCGTCAAGCTACGATTAATATAGGTTGCTTTCTTTTCGTGGTGTTTCTTGTTTGTCGATATTATCATGGATTCGTCAAATTAGAGGGGTATAGGTTGTATCGGTTCATACCCTTTCTTTTGGTGCTGCCTTTAACGTGTCGTGCAACTTGCGATATATGTTATTTATCTTTTCTATCATAGTGTTCACTCTGGTTGCATTTTGATTAGATGTTATAGCGGAATTTGTCCGAGTCCTATGGGATATCAGTTATCTTTATTGAGAACTATACAGCGTGCTGTTTATGGGTAGGTGTGCCCTGGTTAGCTTCTCCTCGTTGTTTTCTAACTTCTTTGATATACAAATTTGCTTCTGATATCGAGTGTATGCTGGGTCGATCGATTTATATGTAGATTCATGAATGCTAGGAATTTATTTCTAAATATTTATCTTTAAGCATGATAATTTAGTTGCTCACCTATCTCCCTGACTGCCTTCTGTGAAATTTTCTTCAGCTCTTCGGTAATGGGCATTGATGACAATTTGCCTGAAAGCCATCTCTTGAAGCTACTTCTCATACAGAATTGCAGCTATTCAGTTATAGATCAACTGAAATCATTATCTGGCTACTAGAAAGAATTTGGATTTGCTTGATCTATAGTTGCAACTTGTTACAATTCTTGGTGTTTCATTGAAACACTCCAGTAATTTGTAGTTGTCATCCTCATAAACCGCTTCATTGTATGAGAATTTTGATGGTTAGTTTCAGATTTTCCCTTTAATCAGATTCCAACCTTTTGTGCTTGATATGCAAGTACAAACCAAGTAAGCAAGCTGATCCATAATTCGCTTCATCCGTAGGTACAATTGGACATGTGGCTCATGGGAAATCAACCGTTGTTAAAGCTATATCTGGTGTGCAGGTGATATGTTTCTACAAGTGCACTTGTTCTTGCTTACTCCTCCTTATCGGTATTGGCATTCATCTTGAGTCATTACTACCCTCTTAGTGCTGTTCAACCTCATCAACAGAACTTCTTGGTTTATTTTCTTTTTCTTGCTTCATTTCTAGTGGATTGGTCCTCCTTATATTATCATATTGTAGTTCAATAACCCAGTGATTTGGTACTAAACCCAGGTTATCACAACTTCTAATTTATATGAAATATGCATTTAATGTTTTTGTAATATGTTACAATTGATAATCTATTGCATGCCACATGTTTTTTATTCACTTCTTTTGTTATATATGTTTGTATACACTTGATCTTATCAAGCATGCATCATATGTAAATACAAGAAAATTTAGTTTTAAGTGTGCATTATGTGAAAACTTTCCTGATACTTGTGAAGGGAATAGATGGTGTCTGCTCATTTTCGGTCATCCTGATTCACTTTCGGTCTTCCACATGCACTATTTTATATAATTTGGCTTTTGGAAAATACTTCTGTTAATGTCAATTAAAAACTTGCATTTCGGGGGACCTTTTCTGCCTGCTGATTTTGGTATATTTGCTGACTTTGAAATTGTTTCATCTAGACTGTTCGCTTTAAAAATGAACTGGAGCGTAATATCACCATTAAGCTTGGCTATGCTAATGCAAAAATCTATAAATGTGAAGATGCACGCTGTCCTCGGCCAATGTGCTATAAGTAAGTTGCAGAATCTTTACATTTGCTTGTTTTTGTCATGTTCGTGTGGTATCTTCTTATGTGATTTGATCCACAGGGCTTATGGAAGTGGGAAGGAAGACAGTCCCTTATGCGATGTTCTTGGATTCGAGAATTGTAGGATGAAGCTCTTGAGACATGTTTCATTTGTCGACTGTCCAGTAGGTTTATTCGTCTGCTTTATTCTACTTGTTTTACTACATTTTTTGACAGTCCTGTTAACAAAACCAATCTCTCTCTCTCTTGCCCCCTCCTTTGGAGTTGAGACTTCTTTCAGTGGTATTTGGGTTGGGTACTTGTTTGATTCATAACCAGAGAGCATGGAATTGAAATTTAACCGAATAACTGAGATTGGGGGGCTTCTAATGGGCTGAAATTTGTTTCTTTCCAATGTCTGCCAAGTTTAAGTCAATCTCCAAACAATGCAAGGTGCCACGATTTTAAAAATCATGAGTTCGGGGAGACAAAAATATATGCATGTAAGCTATATTACGTTATATAATTACCAATATCTCATGAACTGAAATAAAGCTTAGTTTTCTTTTCATAAGTTGTTTCAACTAATAGGGTAATAATTGGGCAATAATCCTTGTGACATACCTATAACATGGCATTAGACTGTTTCTAGTATAGTTTTTTAGTTAAAAAATATTTAACATGGTTAATGCCAAGTCTGAATGCGACACCTTGGTAAAAGTGTCAATGTGACAGGTCTGTTTAAGTCTCGTGGGAAAAATCACAAACATTTGAGAAGTATACCAAATTTAAGATTGCTTGCCGTTCATTATATTCCAACTTAGCTCAAAATCTCCATCTGCTGGACCCATTCTTTTCATTTATGCGCTTCTTAATATCTTGTGATCAAGTTATGACATGAGCTTGTCAAGAATCAATTGTTATATATGGTAGCTTATGGTGGCATTTATCGCAATTGATCTGACGAAGGTGCCTCTCTTGTAGAGCCTTGTTTGAAGAACAAATATTAACACATGTCCTGATTCAACCTAACAATCATTCAAGCACTCTTGTCAGTTTTCACTGAACTAATGATTTGAATGTAAATCACTTCTGTTATGAAAACCTTAATGAAGTGAATCCTCCTGTGCTCTGTCGGAAAGCTTGGTATCCTGAACTCTGAGGTCAACTGTTGAAGTATTTAAATGTTGTTCTTGTCTTGATATTTCCCGAGGCATAACTGTCATGTTGATCCACGAACAGTGCATGCACATTTGTAAATATTCTTCCTTAACTACATCTGAAGACCACTAGAATTATGGATCTTATGATTTATCCATGATATTCCACCTACCTCACATATCTGCATGTTATTCCGCTTGGTGTCCTTTATCATTTTGGGTGTCTTTATCTTTTACCTAATCTGTTTGATATTTCTTCTTTAAACTTCAGTCTTATTCTTTTACTAAAGGTTTTGATATAATATCTATCAGTTATCATATTTCTCTATTTGCTAGATTGGCCAAATGCTGCTTAGTTGAACTTAGTAGGCCTAATTATTCTTGTGAATTCGTCGCAGTTGCCACCATTCCCTGAACCAAACAACGAAGTAATCATTGAAAATTTTCAATCCCTTCAAGCTCAAACCAAAGGTTGACCAATTTGTGACTGTCATATGCTTTCTTGCCTAATGAACATGCTTATGAATTCTTGCTAGATAACTCTCTTTTTTGGAGCTTCTGGATTTTTTTCTGTAATCGTTGTTCTTATAAGTGCATTCTGGAATCTGCTCTGCATGTAGTGATTCACCATACATTCGCTTGATGTGGAAAATCTTTTGGAAGAATTTCCTGAGGATGTTTCCACTGGACTGTGTTTTTAAATTGTTTTGTGTAAATAGTTCTTCTGTACTTTACAGGGTCACGATATTCTTATGGCTACAATGCTTAATGGGGCAGCCATCATGGACGGAGCTTTGCTACTCATAGCTGTTAATGAGAGCTGCCCACAACCACAAACCTCTGAGCATTTAGTTGCTGTTGAAATTATGCGCTTCACAGCATGATAATAATCCTTCAGAACAAGGTAGACCTGATTCAAGAAAATGTGGCAATCAATCAGCATGAAGCAATTCAGAAGTTTATACAAGTAAGTTTTTCTATGAAGAGGTTTCTGTTATAATTTATGCCCATTTCAATAACTTACGTGATACTCTCTTCCTTTTTTTTGGTGGCTTACCAGGGAACTGTTGCTGATGGAGCACCACAGTAGTACCTATATCAGCACAATTGAACATTAGCAATATTGATGTTGTGTGTGAATATATTGTGAAAAAAGATCCCAATCCCTGAAAGGGAACTTTGTTTCTCCACCCAACATGATCGTAATTCGGGTCATTTGATGTCAATAAAACCTGGGTTTGAGGTTGATGAAATAAAAGTGAGGTGGTGGCTGGTAGCATTCTGAGGGTAAGTCTTTTTGCTCAATATTCCAATATTATGCTTAATGCTGCACTTACTCTGATCTGGCTTTGTCTGCACCTTACATGCAGTTGTTAGTAATCCTATTCATGTTTGGAATGATTTTTGCCTCTACACATGTATATTTCATAGTTTTTAAATGTTTAATCTATGCTAGAATTGTCAAAGCATTGATTCTCTATGTTCAAGATAAATTCTGCAAATAATGCAAAGGGACATTATGCACTATGATACATGGGTGCTCAAAGAAGAATGAGAAGCAAGGGTAATATTAATTTATCGAATCTGTTTTTATTTTTGGCAGGTGAAACTTTTCGTACATGCAATTTTTTTCAAAATACCTTGAAAGGCTGTTTTCCATTCTATTTCCAAACCAGAAGAAAGAAATCAGCTGTGTTGTGTTTTTATCTCCAAACCCATTGAGTTTGTTGTGATGATTTTCTTCAATGTGTATGTGAGAGGCCATGGGCTCCAATGATCCTTGGACTGAAAGTCCGGATCAGGTCTATTGGACATGTTTTTGTTGAAACCCATCTGACAATTTGTTTTTTGCAGGGTGTTGAAGGTCAACCAGCCCATTGAAGCTCGACCTGGTATAGTTGTTAAAGATGAGAGTGGAAATATCAGACAGTACACCCATATACTCCAGAATAGTTTCGTTGTATGCTGAACAAAAATGAGCTTCAATTTGCTGTGCTCCTGAGGCCTAACCTGGTGTTCGGCACCACAATGGACCCAACTTTGACACGTGCTGATAGGTTGGTAGGGCAGGTCCTTGGGGAGGTTGGCTCACTCCCTGAAGTTTATGTGGAGCTTGAGGTAACAATAGTTCGAGGATGCGGTTTAATTCATGCTTTGAAGTTGGTTTTTGTGTTTCAACGAGATAGGCTGATATTTTGCTCTTTCCATGTTATGCTGTAATGAACATGCCATTGTAGCTTGTCTGAAACTGCTTTTCCCAGTTTACCTGGATTGGAGGTTAAACATTAGGAAAATGTAATGAATGGTTGGGACACATACGATGTCTGAAAGCAGCGATCGCTAATTGAATTTCTGTGGTCTCATTTGATGTAGTCATTCTCGCTTTTCAAATTTTAAAATCTTGACAGTGGTGGTTTAGTAGGTTTTTTGGCATTGACATTCTTGTATATCCTGCCAGGTGAACTTCTTCCTCCTCAGGCGATTACTTGGAGTGAGGACCAAGGGTTCTGAGAAGCAAGGCAAGGTAGCAAAGCTGGCCAAGGGTGAGATTCTGATGCTAAACATTGGGTCCATGTCAACTGGAGCTCGGGTGATTGCCGTAAAGAATGATCTTGCGAAGCTACTCCTCACTGCCCCTGTCTGCACCAGCAAAGGTGAGAAGGTGGCCCTAAGTCGGAGGGTGGAAAAACACTGGCGCCTCATTGGATGGGGCCAAATTCAGGCCGGCCTTACACTTGACGTTCCTGCTTGCCCCATCTAAAGGAGAAAGTAAAGTACAAGCAAGTTTTCCTCTATTTGTAGAGAATATCAAAGATGTGGGTTGGCAGAGAACTGTTAGGAACAATTTTTGTAAGGTGGAGAAGAAAACCTGGTGTGTTGTTCTGTTTGACTTTTTTTTAAAATTAATTTGTCTTTTATTAAAGTTTTGACTTCCACTGTATGAGCTGGTGTTGGTGCATCCATTGTGGCTGGTTTGTGGGTACAAACTCACCACCCCCTCTCTTTGCTAGCGGGGTGAATTGAAATAATCTTGGAGTCTAAGACAAGGGGCCATTCAGGACATCTGGTAAGTTGATACATGATTGCTGTTGAAGAAGTCATCCATTCCAGTACTGCTCTTCCCCGACTAAGCTGGGTTAACTTCAGAATTCTAGGTCGCGGTTGCGTGTAGTGGTAAAGTTATGAAAGTCTGGTTATGTTGTTAGATACAAATGCGACTCTTGTCCTTTTATCTGAGCTTAAAACTGGTTTCATGAGACCTCAAAGGGGAGTTTTTACTGAGGAGGAGGTTATCTTTCGATAAGGGATGCACAATTTGTAAGAGAGTTGTATCTGAAATCAGTGTGTGTGTGATATTACTTGGTGAAGATGATGAGAGGGTTCGTTATCGAATCACATGCATCTTGAGTGTAAATTTGTTGACAGGCGTTTGCCTTTTCTCTGGCAAAGCAGACACGGAAATGTGTCCATTTTAGCACCAAATATTTTTTGCCTTTTACATCAAGGAGGATTTGTTCCATGCCTTACGAATGGAAGTCGACTGCACTTGGACTGATGGCTCACCCGGCTAGGGGACTCAACTCACGCGTCATGAGTTGGATACGAGACTTAGACTATTTATTACATTTGGTGTATGATGAAACTAGACTCAGGTGCAGTTATCATAATCCAGCTCACCTCAAAGACCCCGGAAGCCACTCACTTGGACTATAAGCTTCATGCTTGCTAATACAAGAATCCGGCGGCCTGATCAGGCTTACCTGATCCCTCAACATGTTTTGCCAACCCAGCTTGCCGGCATCCGAGTCATGCATGTAAGCCTCTACACCGTCTCTAATGTCGAAGGAGAAGAAGAGTTAAGACTGCAAACCACATCTTGGGACTAATAGACTTTGTTTTGAATCAATCAAGAGCTGATAGATTATGGGTGTATCATAGTAAAAGAATTGGCAAGGTCTCTTTTTAGGCGTCGCTTTATAAGATGCGGGCAATTGCGAACCGTGCCCTATGTCGGGCTCGAACCAACTTGACTAAATTCACCTAGCCATTAGCAGCTTAGGCTAGGACCCTGGCTAGGTTTGGGGTCCTTGCACTCGGTTGGATATAAACATGATTTGGGATCTGCCCAATTAGTAGAAAGGGACATCAACTTGATTCTTGTAGAACTTAAGGCTATCCACCGGAATGCGCTTAATTTTTTTTTTACTTCGCGGTAGAAAATTTTGCTTTTCTACTGGTCTTCGTTGGGTTTGACTTCAGAACATCAAAGAGAAAGAATAAGAAAAATATTTTCCACGATTTCTTGGTCTTCGCGTTCAACTCTCAGATAAAGGCCGCCATGGATTCCCCGCAGAGTCGACTTTTGATCATCGTTTCAGGAACTTGGTTCTCTTCTTCTCGGAATCCGCTCTTTGTTGAAATAGCTGGCGGTAAATTCTTGTTGTTATGTTCTTTGACGAGCGGTTGTTGCATATGAGTCTTTCTTCTTATTTTGTACGAATTGTTTGCTCTATGGATCCTCTATTTGCCAAAATGTTTTGAATACATGTTTCATGTTTTACCTTGTTGTTGAGACTTTTATGGCTACCTAAATTCAGAAACTTTCCGTGTGAATGCTTCAGCATAGTTGGTTCTTGCATTGCCGAAAACAGCTGTTTCTGTATGTTCCTTTCCAAAACGCTTAAAGAAAAGGAGAGTATTGTCCATTGAGTCTTCGATACTTCAAATGGATGCCATGTTCTTGATGGGGATTATCCCTCGTGCTTTTGTATAATTTTTGTCGCAAGAATTCAAGATTCACCGTTCTAATGATACGTCAAGACCTGTTAGTTCCTATCTCCAACGCTGATCTGTTTGCAAGTTTGCAACAGCTTTTATCCATCCACTAGTTTTGGCCAAATGGCTAGGACGACGTCTGGCAAGCTTGTTAGTGTAATCTCGATTCTTCCATGAAGCTGATCTCCTCAATAAGACAATGTATACGTGATTTGCGGTCGCATTTGAAGGAGGTTCCTGTCTTATGTCCTTTTCCTAGTAGCGGCCTGGTTCAGTGGGCAAACCTTTCAGTTTAACTTTCCACTTTTGAAGGCTCTAATCATGTTATAATTTTTCTCGAAAATCAATTTGAAGGCGCAAATCAGACGACTCCACTTAGAGTTGCCTTTCTGATATAGGTTTTCAGATCTCTTAGTGAGAGTAAGCAAAGTTTCACCCATATCACTGGTTCTGTTTCCAAAGGTTCACTCAAGACACACTTTCAAAGATAGAGGTTGAGCCCGGTAGTATTATAAACATTAATCTACATGCATATGGTCCAATTATGTTAGGAAAAGGTCTGACATACTAGAAATTCTCATATTAGAGATATTGAAATGAACACCGCTTCATATTCCCAATTGGACAAGAAAGTGTTCCATGCTTCTCAAATGCTACCAGGTTCTGTACTTACGGCCACAAGTTTGTCTCATGAAATGAGACCCACAGCCCTGCCGATATTTTCAACTTGGCATTCAGTTCTTTATGGATCTGCAACCAACAGCCGTGAAATCCAGTTGCCATGTTCAAAACTGTGTAGTGAGTGAACTCTTGTCATCCTTTGGGATACTTTCAAGTTGTTTACACTATCGATCTATTAGACCATGAGTAGGTGTGTGAGCGAACCATCTGGAAAACTCTCACCTTGATTTGATGTGCCTATCAAACTTCAAAGCACAAACCAGTCAGCAGTTTTGCATGTTAAGGTGGAGGTTTATTACATGGAATGACTGGCATGATAGATGTGAACAGAATATCCTGAAGTTGATTAAAAGCAAGGTACTGAATGTGGTAGTGTGTACATAAGGATGTTCATGCACATTTGCATTGGAGTGAAGTACGTTTCCGTTGGAGGGATATGCTCTCAGTGTACTACTTTTGATTGGTTTGAGCATTTTATGCTCCTATCCAGAAGGCCCTTGGCTGATATAATAGTTTTCAGTATTTGAGAACTATAGTGTTTTAAAGCTTTGAAACTTGATATTCTGTATTATTCTGGTTTTCACATAATTTTCTCACTTGTGGTAGGCCTTCAATGCAAGTTCTGTGTATTCAAAATGACTGAGCAAATGGATGAAGTTTCTATCTACGACTTTGCTGCTTTTCATAAGTTACGGTTGCACGCCTGCAACTACTAAAATTAGTTGTCCTTGCTTTTATTGCTACAGGTGACATACATGGCCAATACTATGACTTGTTAAGATTATTCGATTGTGGTGGCTTCCCACCTGCTGCAAATTATCTCTTTCTTGGGGACTATGTTGATCGTGGAAAGCGGAGCTTAGAAACAATATGTTTGCTTCTTGCCTATAAAATTAAGTATCCAGATAACTTCTTTTTACTGAGAGGAAACCATGAATGCTCAAAAATCAACAAGATATATGGTTTCTATGATGAGTGCAAAAGGAGGTTTAATGTTAGGATGTGGAAGATATTCACTGACTGCTTTAATTGCTTGCCGGTTGCCGCCATCATTGAAGATAATATTCTTTGCATGCACGGAGGTCTGTCCCCAGAATTGAAGAACTTGAATCAGATAAACAGCATTGAGCGCCCAACTGATGTACCTGATTTTGGACTCCTCTGTGACCTGCTTTGGTCTGATCCTAATACTGAAATTACGGGGTGGGGAGAGAGTGATAGGGGTGTATCTTGTTCATTTGGAGCAGACGTAGTTGCAGACTTTTTGCAGAAGAACAACTTAGACCTCATATGCCGTGCTCATCAGGTCAGTGAACATCTTATTGATTAGCGTTTTTTCTCCAGTGAGCATGCATGTAATTGCTGTTTTGCCAGGTGATGGAGGATGGTTATGAGTTCTTTGCGAAGAGAAAATTAGTTACTATATTTTCAGCACCAAACTATTGCGGGGAGTTTGATAATGCTGGGGCGTTTTTAAATGTCGGTGAATCCTTAATGTGCTCATTTGAAATACTGAAACCGGTTGAGACAAAACCTTCAATTGGCAGATCTGGCCCACTACCAAGGACACCTAAGAATAAGATGGTATAAATTTTGAAGCCTCAACGAAAAGAGGTGGACTTTGTTAAGGTAAGATCAAGAGGCTTATTTGTTGATATGTTCAGAGGTGCATAGGGAAAAGTGATGTGGGAAAGGTGATTAATGGAAATATATTTTGACATCTCCATCCTTGTTTAACATCATTAATCAACTATCTAGCCTATCTGTCAATGTGCATGATGCAGGAAACCCGGAGTTCAAAGCAGACATGGCTGGTTTTGGACCGTTGGTTCTTGTTTTCTCATAACCAAGGACCATACTCCATCTGGTTTCGGTTATGTAACGGTCAGTTTAAGGTTTAATCCGTTTTTATTATATATTATATAATAAATATTTTAACTTTCCTTTTAAATAAAGTCATTAAAAGTGATAAATATTGATACATTAAAGGAGCACTGCTTTTAAATTTTTTTATTTAAGAAATGTCCAAAAGCCATTATGAATGAGCACAACAAGGCCCATCATTTGATAGGCCATCATTAATGGTAGAGTCTAATTTGAATTAGGTGTTCATTTTTGTAAGATTTTTTGAAATTTTAATATTGCCTGGTTTTGGAATTGCTGGTTACAGTTTCATGATTTTCAGAAGTTAGATGAAAAAATTATTTCTATAAGTTTTTTAATAAAGATACAAATGTCATTATTAGCTTTAGAGAGTTAGCCAAATCAGAAAAGTATATACACCATAATTTGTATCGTCATATTCAAAAGAATGAAGTCAAATAGGCTCTTACATATACGAAAGTGGTAAACCTGTAGGACTAGACAATATTTTATATTCCTATAGAAGTATGGAAAATCCTATGAGAAATGTGACTCTATTCAATGAAATATGGAGAACCCAAAAGATGTCCAAGGAATGGAGAGCGAGTACACTTATACCTATATATATAAGAACAAGGGAGACATTCAAAATTTGCGAATTATCGAGGTATCAAGTTAATGAGCCACACTATGAAATTATGACAAGTATGAGTACAATAAAGAACAAATTCAGATTTATACCCTGTAGATTTACTATTGAAGTGATTCACCTATTCATACGTCTTATGAAACATTTTAGAGAAAAAAACCCTTCACATCTACAAAAATCTTATGATAGAGTGACAAGAGATGTTCTTTAGAGAACTTTATAAAAGAGGTATCCCATTGATATATATAAATCTTATATGAGATATGTACAATGCTACAAAAACATATGTGAGGACTTATAAGGAATCTTTGAAGTTAATATTAGGTTAAATCAGGGATCAACTTTAAGTCCATGTTTATTTATATTGGTCGTTGACGAGTTAACAAAACATATTCAAGATGAAGTACCTTAGTGTATGTTATTTGCGGATGACATTATGTTAGTGGATGAGTCTAAGAAAAAAGTCAATAGTAAATTGGAATTACGGAGAGAAACATTAGAAAGTAAAGGCTTCCGACTTAGTAGGACAAAGATAGAATATATGGAATGCAAGTTTGATCATTTAGGTATTTCAAAGGACATAAAAATTAAGATTGACACACATTGCATCCCTTACAAGGAAAGTTTTAAATACTTAGGGTCAATTTTTTAAGGTGATGGAAAAGTTGATGTTGATGTTACACATAAAATTAACGTAAGTTGGTTAAAATGGAGAGGGAAATCTGGTATTCTATATGATAAAAAGATACCATTGAAGTTGAAAGATAAATATTATAGAGCAACAATTAGACTTGCTATGTTTTATGGTTCTAAGTGTTGGGCAGATAATCATCAACATGTGTAAAATATGTATATAGTAGAAATGAAAATGTTGAGATGGATGAGCGGTCACATGAGGAAAGACCGTATACATAATGATGTTATTAGAAACAAATTGGGAGTAGCACCAATAGAGGATAAAATAAAGAAAAACCGTTTAAATGGTTTGGACATTATAGAAAGACGACCCAAGGACACTCCGGTAAGAAGATATGAGAAACTATATTGTAAAAAGAGAATGACTAAAAAAGTGTTGAAAAGAAACAATAAAAACTGATATAGTTTATATTGAGTTAACTGCTAGCATGACAAATGATAAGACTCTGTGGAAACAAAGAATCTATGTACCCGATCCCATCTAGTAGGGGAAAAGTCTTAGTTGTTGTATAACCAAATTGAAGGTTCTCGTGTCTGGTTCCAGTTTGCCCCAGTTCTGGTTTCTACTGGTTTTTGGACCGGTTCCTTTCTGGTTCAGACTACCAGGTTGGTTTGAAACCAGTCATGTATTTTTGCAGGTAAGCACTTGAAGGAGAGTGTTTCTTTTGACCCTATGTGCCTGCTCACAAACCATTTTAGAAGCTTCCTTCTTTCCTTGCCAAATGAATATGCAATGCTTTTAGCTTTTGCATATTTGACTAATATGAGATGATAGTTGGCAATTAAGGTAGCAATGTCATTTGTGCGTATGTATCCTCTTACCTCTATAAACACTGAGAGGAGCATCACGACATTAAATTATGGCATATTCAAGTATGTACAAGTACCTTCACTTACTGACCTATAAGAGTTTTTTTATGGACCTCCCATTCCTGGTCAACATAATCATATATGTAGCATAAAGTAGTTGAGTGGTCTCATTTCCTTCTTTGTCTGCCTCTTGATAATGCATTATTCTGCTGTTCGAGTTGCTAACATAATAAGCAAAAGTGAATTAGAACGCTCTGCTTGGCACAGTTAGCTGCATGAGTTCAAGTTTTCCTTTACTCCCTCATATTTTTTAATTGGCATGTGCAGGTCAGCCAGGGAGAACAAGCATGAGCTTTCCTCCATATGATAGTTATTGGACAAATACATTCCAGGAAGTTCATCTTGTTGGGATCAGATGAGACTACTCTGAATTCTTCTCCAGCCAGTCTGAAAACTCGGACGGAATCCAAAAGTAGTCTTCCTCTATTTTCGGTTGCATATGTTCTTGTTTCTGAATTGTGATTGCTTCTCCGTGTACTGTCTCAGACGAAGGTCTTACAATTCGCTTGTACAATATTAATGAGATCTGTAATTTGCTCTCCTGAGTAAGCTATCAACAATTTTGGGCTCGACAAGCGTCCCTTTCTTTGTGGAGTCATGTAAATATTCCACATTTTTATAGTTCCGAACTTCTATATCTGCTTTGATATTTACAAATGTTCATTCCTTGTTATTTTGTGGAGAACAATAAATCTTATTAGGGAGGAAACATGCTGACTTATAACTTCTGAAGTTCTAAGTCTCAATCAGCAAATCAAATGTTTTACAAATCGGCATTTCTGTGGTCGCTGCACCTCCACCATTCATTTCCAATCCTGGGCCAACTTGTCATTCTTTTCACTCCTTTAAAGCGCTTCCCTACCGCTCGATGGCTTCCTCACAAGGAGTCGATCATCCATGCATCTCCATTACGTTAAACTCACTAGATAACTGCCTTCCTAAAAAGAACTGATACCTGTACAACATATACACTGTCAACCGAAATGGTTGTCCAAAGTTCCAAGTTGGATTCCGGTCAAGCAAGCAGTAGGCCATTTCCGTGATATGGTTGCTTTTCTCAGGATTTTTTAAGATTCAACTTGTTTTATTAATATTTCATGCAGAAAAGTTGAGTTGGTGGCAATTTTCGATCTGTCTTTTCATAGTTTTTAAGCTTAATCCTGGGAAGAGATCCGACTGTTGGGATATTCCTTATGTGTTTGCGTGTTTGAGAGTTCTATATATAGATGCCTTCTCCTTGATTACAGTCGTCCCCTATTTCTATACCTGACACCTCCATCGAATATCTTGTTTGTTGAGAGCCTTCTTCATGAGTCAACTCCAGTGATATTACGGATGATCTTGTCATATCCATGGTTCCAGGAAAGTTAAATGGAGGTAAAAAGGGGGCCAGCATTGCTTTTCTCTAAATTTGGGGATGAGGTGCATATGTTGCCAAAGTAAAGAGCCTTCAGGGTTTTCATACAACTACAGAAACCATTTGCCATCCCGTATACAAAGAAATGAGAATGGACTCAGAGAGTTGATCAATGCAACTGTTGGTATCATATGAAATGATCGTTACCGCTAGTTTGTTCAGAGTTCATCCTCTCGCTTGTGTGTTTTGGCCTGTGTAACTAACACAAATATTTTAAGAACAAGCAAGATATACTTCTGAGTGGACACATGTTTCAGGAAACTTTGGGTGCATGTGATTTAAGGATGATCTGAATGTTTCCGATGTGGACTGATGCATGCCAGGTGCAACGTCTGATTTTTCTCATTTTTTATTTACTTTCGCTGATTTTGATTGTACAGAGGTTTTGGTAGTAGTACAATTCTATATAAATTCTTCCAACAGTCATGTATATTGGAAGAAACCGCTAAGCATAATAAAGAATGAAACAATAACGAGTATTATCTTTTTTTTCTTTGTGAGGTAGCTATTGCGATTTTCTGCGAGCAGCTATTAGCAATGGATCTGATGAAGCCAAATTAGGATGAGAAAGAGAGACTCTGGACAGCAATTGGTTGTCGGCAAAGTTATAAGCACGCCAGAAACCATGGTAGCATTCTGAATTCAACTTCTTGCTACCACAAAAATTGCAACCACAGAAATGCGTGACGAAAGGTGGCCTCTGCTTCTTCTCTGTGATTTCCTCGTATCTGTCAACTATGAGTTTCCAGTAACCATGCAAAGTGTAACTACCTTCAAGATAAGCGTGTGTCTGGGAATCAGCCTTATTGAGATTGAGAAGATATACAAGGGCGCTCTGATCATCAGGACCCCAATCTTTAGGTCGTGTGAGGAAAGAATTCAGTGCCTCCTTGGAGGATGACAAATTAGTTGGGTCACCATATTTTTTCCAGTTCCGGAGGAAATTGTATGACCACTCACAGTTTCTGATGAGGAAGATGCCTGCATTCAGTGAAATCCAGTCGGGGTGTGCTGCATACACCTGAAATAGCAGTGAGAATCGTGAATGCTGGATGTCTCCAATGTGCTTCTTTGCAAATTATCAAGGGAGGACAAGTTATAAAGTGAGCACAGGAATTATCAAGGTGATTGGTACATGACGATTTTCTTTTCGTGTTGCACATTAGTGGCTACTTCTAAAGAGTGAAATAACATTAATTTTCACATATAGCCTTACATGTTTAGGGTTTCTTGCCATGGATTATATGCTGAACTTGCCCCACAGTCCACAAGTGTGCGTGCATGTGTGTATGTGCACTTGCAGTTTGCAATTTGCAATTTGCATCCCTTTCCCATAAATTTCCATGATCAATAACATTAAGATGACTATGATGGAAGATTTGAGCATTATATGCACCAGAATTGCTGATTTTGGTAGAGATTTTATCAGCTTAGACAAAGGGAGTGAACGGAGGAAGAGAGGAAGATGCATTTTACTAACCTTGTCGGGATCACCAGGGACAACCAAGTTCTTTCCCTGCTTTTCGTAGGTATCTATGGGAATGGTCAAATCAAAATCTGTAAAGATGGCATCAGAATCCATCCACATAAACCATTTAATTGTCGGGTTGGCCTTCATCAGCTTCAAGAGCAAGGGGTATCTGACCCAAGTTCCAGTGAATCCTGGTTCCCATACCTCAAGGGCATACCATACTTTACATCCATGGATATTGCAGTAGTCGATCTTGTTCTTGTAGGACATCATCATAACATATGACCCCCTGCTAGTCTGGCATTCCTTAGATCTTTCCCCTGTAACCAACATAAATTCTGTCTTCTTTGCTTTGGTCTTTCGCTTATGCTTACGCTTACGTCTAACAGATCCTGCTGGTTTCTGGTGCTTCCCATTCACATGAATCTGAACTACACTAGCAATTTGCAATGGTTTCGAGATGGTCACAGTTGTCTGGTTCTGTACATTCAGGGTCACATTCATCTGGTCCTGAACATCTTCATCAATTTGTTCTAGTTTTTGGAGGGTTGTAGTCATATGGTTCCCTTCAGATTCATCAACTTGTTCTGATTTCTTGTGATTCACAATCATATGATTATCCACATCTTTGCCGACTTCGTCTGATTCCGGGAGGGTTTCACTCACTTGATTCTTCACATCTTCAGCAATTTGTGCTGGTTTCCGGTTGGTCTGAGCAGTCCAGTTTTCCACATCTTCAACTTGTGATGGTTGCTCAAGGGCCTGAATGGTCCATCTGTGAACATCTTTAGTAATTTGTGCTGGTCTCCTGTCGAGATACTGAAGAGGATTGATGGCAGCGAAAGAGAGTAGGACAGAGACAGAGATCATCATTGTGCAAACCAAGATCAGTGGTAGGGCAAATGTTGTGCTCACACATCTAGCCATGGCCAATTGCTACAAGGAGGCACTTATGGTTTGTTTGAAAGTTCTACCTTGCTTGGTCACTTGTTAAGAGGAAAATGGAGTTAATAGCAGAGGAAGAAGAAAATATTTTCTATTTGATCATAAGAAGAAGATCTTGAATATGGGAAATTGACAACTAATAATAACTAGTTTCGGAAAGATTATTAAGTATCCAACTGTATATTAAACTTGAAACTATGCAGAGTCCAGCACCATACAACTAGTATAAAGAACTCAAAAGGCAAGATGGTAATACTTGTCCAAATTTTCGATGTCATATAATTTGTTTCCTTCTTTTGCAACTTGCTAATTTTGTTCATCTTATATGTCTCTATCTGAGAACTATTTTTAGCTCGGAACATAGTTCTTATGGATGGAGTTACACTTACCATTTGGCCATTTACTGTACTGTATCATAGCGGTCATCGTCATCATTCCATGATCATATTCATGAGAAGGCTAATACCATCATTTAAGTCATCATTATAAGTGTCCTTTGGGAAAGGTGAAAGCTCATAATCGCCCACGATTGAGTTATTCTTACAACTGATGGCGTTACTGGTGGTCTGTACTTTTTATATTTTTTATTTTCTAAAATTCGGATGAGTCATGTGCCTCACCTTGTCATAATACAGACCGGCAACTGATCATGGGATTTGAGCTTGGACTCTGGGCTGCTCAGAGATGCACCCTGTAACCTGTGAACTTTATCTTTACAAGCTATTTGCTGAAGAACCAAAACCCACCTAGTCCCAACGTTTCTAAAAGTGATTTAAAGGTTAATTAATTTCTTTACAATGATCTGACAGTGGAATCTACATGAATGTGTGGAAAGAAAATTCTCACATAAATAGTTAACAACACAACATAAAATATTTGTCACAAGATGGAAATTAGAAAGAGTTGTCAAATATGGATGACCACACATGGGGAAAGTTATGATCAATGATGGGTTTTAGAATTTAATTATATCTAAATATGCATTTCTGGATAACTCGAAGATGTTCGAGTCACTTCTGGCATTGAGTTCTCCCATTCGGACCCTGTTCGCTACGTCTGTATGTGTGTGTTTGTGTGTGTGAGTGAGAGAGAGAGAGAGAGAGAGAGAGAGAGAGAGAGAGAGAGAGAGAGAGAGAGAGAGAGAGAGAGAGAGAGAGATTTACGTGAAACAAACAGCATGCACAACCATAAAAAAATGAGTATGAGATGAGATTATTACTCGGGGACTTAATTACAATATTGTTGGGAGATTTGAAATGATTAAAATTCAGTACTCGATTGGTCAAGATATTGTAGGAAATATACAACTAAATAGATTTACCTCAAATCATTACAGACTTCTGTGAAACCGTGAAACCCCTGTAGTGCATCACCATCTCAGCTACTCCTTTGTACTGTACTTGTTTGAAACCCAGCAGGCGAACCAGAAGCCACCAACTCCTCCACAGCACTAAACAGAGACTCTCTCTCCCTCTCTTGTCACAGCATCGAATGAAGCCCCTCCTACGTGTTGAATAGAGAGAAGGAATTCGTCTTAATTGAAGGAGAATTTTTCCTTCTCTATTCTCCTCTTTAAATATCAACACTCTGCAGGTTTTCTAAAATTTGCGTACCAAAGTTGGGTTCTCCAAACCACACGGCCCGCATCGCCTCCTCCTTCCTCCTTGACCACCCATGCCGCGGTTTCAAGACTGAAACTTACATTCATATCAACGCAGCATATCCATTCATATATATATATATGTGTGTGTGTGTCACCATGAGTGCATGATGATGAGAGTTTTGAGAGAACAAGTCATATAAGAATTCCTCTTGTTGTGTTGTCCATCCTGCCATACTTCCAAACCACGCTGCAACAGACAATTAATGACATGTTGATATCACAACCACCAAATGCTATTCATCTAATCACATCTTTCATATTCGGAGACTTCTCTTCATCAACTTTCTCACGCCCCATCTTACAAAATTCCTCCGTCTCTGGAATGCTTTCATAATTTCTTGTCTCCAATTTGTATTTCATTTAACGAATAAAAGAAAGAACCCAAGGTGGACACAACTATTTTCAGGTCATGGGTTGCGAGAAAAAACCAATATAGAAATATAAATTATAATAATATATTGGATAATTGATTCTCATATGTAATGCTGGATGAAAAACTCAGCTTTCACAAATTATTATTCACTAATAAAGTAATAATTAGACCATTTTCTATGGAGTGTCGTTGCAGCATACCATAAAATTAAACCTAAATTTTTGTATTTATAATTAAAATAGTTAGTGCCGAGTCAGATGCAATAAAAGTATGAGACCCGTCAAAGTTGACCAAGGTATTACTAGACATTACTGATTTGGAACAGGCCAGGTGGTTTTTCAACTCGAACTGAACAGAGGAAGAACTAGAACCTTTCAAACCTGATCGAGAACTAGGAAATACCTTGTTTGATTCTGATTTCACCAACCGGTAATTCCAAACCATTGGTTTCATTTTTATTAATTTTTTATAAAATTTTAATCTTTTTTTTCAATTCCAGACAGTTTAGGAGTTATAGCCGAAATCAGAACTAGAACTAGCTTGGTCCCGGTTCAGTTTTAATACTTGATTCCAGAAAAACCAGAACCAGCCATGTCTAAATGCAGCACCATATTAGGAATGTGATCGGTGCCGCAGACTCACATAGCTCAAAGTACCAACAGAAGAGCAATAAAGGATGCTATTGCTGAATGAGCCGTTACCTTATTCTCCTTCTCTTGCAGGGAACCGGTGATGGCCTCTTTGATTTGCAACCCTTTGAAGATCTAGCGGAATGGTATGTGGGTGAGGATACGAGGTTTCCACATAGGAGGCTCGCACAGACGAATACCGTGTATGTTTTTCACACTATTTTCTCAGTGTAATCCTGTTCTGTATGTGCCTGCCTTTATAGGCAGGTGCTCCCCCTTCGTCGTGCTTATCCGCCTGTGACTTCTCTCGTTTGGGAGCTGTAACGGATGATCGTTACTGGTAATGGTCGTCCGTTACCAAATCTGGGCCTATCCTCAGGTAACAGAGTGGATGGTCAGTCCAGCCGTTACCTGAGCCGAGAATGGTCATATACTGTAACATCTCCCACTTGACCATTCGAGCCAAGTATATCGACATACTGGTTTTCCTCCTACTTTCTAGGAGTTTTCCCTAGTTATGTCGATTCTTGATTACTATTGCAATCAGAACCTGTTGTATGGTTATTTACCTATACAACAATGTATATCCGTTATATGGTTATTTACCTATACAACAATCAAACATATCTCAAACCCATGTTTCTAACATGTTTTGAGAAGAATTACTCTGTTATGCCTTTTGTTAAGGGGTCTACCAACATATCTTCCGTTGGCATGTATGAGATGGATATTTCCTTTCTCATAACCATATCATGAACATAGTAGTATTTTACCATTATATGCTTGCTTTTCGAGCAATCTGCTCCAATCTTAATAAGAGTAATTGCTGCATTGTTATCACAATAGAGGTCCACTTCGGGTCCACATGATGCTGGGGAATAGCGCCAAGTTCAAGAATGAACTTCGATCCAGTCAAACGGAAGCCTCACGCTGTTTGCGTTAGGCGAGCAATATACTCGAGCCTCTCGTGGTAGAATCGGCTTGATCAAGCCCTGCCGCGAACTCTTCCGACTCACAAATTCCACCATTTAGGCAAAAAACATAACTTGATTGCGATCCGAGGTCGTCCCCAGCCGGGTTCGGGAAGCTAGCATCGCTGTAACCCTTTACAAGCTAGCGGCTCTTCCTCACCTCTCCATATACCAAGAACGAGATCCATGAGTCCCTTCTCAAGTACTTAAGCGGATGTCCTTGATGATAGCAAATTCTAGCTGGACTCTCACTAGGGTGGGCATCGTACCTACTCGTCATGCTCTCAAAGCATACGAGATGTCCTGTCGAGTACATAACATGCGTACATTACATGATGGGGATCTAATTACGCAGACATGCATACTGGAATCTTGCCTACGCGATCCTACCTCTCCCATCCAGGGCGGAAGGGATTGAGCCTTAGATAAGCTTACACCATGCAGACACAGGCAAGAGTCCTTTCTTGGATTCATGCATGTTAAATCGTCTTAACACTTTATTACATGTATGTACTACGACTTAGGCCGTGGCCCCGGCTGATCTATCTACTATAGATCCCGACATACCTAATACACAAAGGTGGCTTCGCCCAAGTCCTTCATAGAAAAGCACTTTCCTAACCAAGTCTTTACAGACCGTGAGGTGTGGATGTCATTTCCAATAGAGTAGGTATGTCATCTACATACAATAACAAGATGACAAAGTGGCTCCCACTATTCCAAACATATACACAGTGATCAAGTTTGTTAGCCACAAACCCAAGTTCTATAATGGCATTTTGAAAAGTCAAATACCATTGGCGAGGTCACTGTTTCAGGCCATATAGGGATTTTTTCAACCTATACACTTTATCTTCTTGACCTTCAACTACAAATCCTTTGGGCTGCTGCATGTATATGATTTCTTCTAAATCTCTATTTAGAAAAGTTGTCTTTATATCTAACTGATGTAAATCCAAATCATAGTATGCAGATATTGCCAAGATTATTAGTATGGATGCAAATTTCGCAACTGAGAATACGTCTCAACATAATCTATCTCCTCTTTTCCCGAAAAACCCTTTGCAACCAACCTCGCTTTAAACTTGTCGATTATACTATTGACCTTGTATTTCTTTTTTAGAACTCATTTGCAGCCTATAACTTTTCTTCCTTTTGACAAATCAGTCAATTCTCATACTTGGTTTTTCTCAATAGATTTGATTTCCTCATCCATAGCTTTCTCCTAGTCTGTCGCTTCCGATGAGTTCATTTCTTGCTGATAAGTGAAGTTATGAGTCAACTCATCCAAATCTATAGAATTACATACTTCTTCTGCAAGATAAGTGTGATAATCCTTTAAGTAGGACAGAGTGACTCTTGGCCTCTTATGTCCACTTAAGGTATCGGTAGTTTCAGAAAGATCTTCTATAGACTCAAAAGATTATTGGTCTAAATCTACCAAATCATCAACACATTTATCATTGTTCTTCAGGATGTCATTCTTAATATATTCTAAGAATTCAACATCTTTGCTTTCAATGAGTCCGTAGTCCTTATGATAAAATCGATATCCTTTTGAACATTTAGGATATCTAATAAATATACATCTCAAGGACCTGCTGTCTAGCTTATCTCTAGACTGATAAAGGATCTTGACATGTGCAATAGATCCTCACCTCCTGAGATGACCTAGGTTGGGTTTTCTTCCAAACCACATCTCATATGGTGTAGTGAATACAACTTTATACGGTACTCTGTTGAGTACGTAAACAGCTGTACTTACTACTTCTCTCCAAAATACCCTAGGAAGAGAGGCATCAATCAACATAGACCTTGTCATGTACAACAAGGTTCTGTTGTATCTTTTAGCTACACCATTTTGCTGAGGTGTCCTGGGCATTGTATTTTGTTTAGCAATACCAAAGTTTTTGCAAAATTCCAAGAATTCTGCCGAGGTATATTTACCTCCTCTGTCTGATCTCAAGACTTTGATCGAATGCCCTAGTTTATTTTCTACTTCTTGCTTATATTCTTTGAAAGCATCAAGTGTCTCCGATTTATGTGTCAAAAGATATATATACATATATCTAGAGTAATCATCGATAAATATTATAAAATAACCCTTTTTTTGATGTGTCTTTACTCTAAAAGGTTCACATAAATCTGTGTGAATAATTTCCAACAGGGTTGTTGTCCTTGTTGTTTCATTGGGAAAGACTTTCCTTGTCATTTTTTCTTGTATACAAGCTTCACACTTGTTCAAAGTTTTTTCCTCAAATCTGGGCAATAAGTCAAAGTTGGATAATTTTCTCAACTTTTCCAGACTTATATGTCCTAGGCGTTTATGCCATATATTCACATCAACAGAAAATGCACTCTCAATATAAATAGAAGATGGATGACTTTCATTAACTGATAATTTGAACAGACCTTGTTCTACATCAAATTCTCCTAAGAACAAGATTTTTCTATGTTTGTCCACAGCCACCTTGTTAGGTATAAACCTAACTTCAAGACCCTTCTTAACTAAGGCAAAGAGCGAGACCAGATTGTACCTTATAGATGACACAATTAACACATCAGTTAGTACAATTGGTTTGCCTTGTACAAATATTCAGAAGGATCCAATACCCAAAACATCTGATAAAGTATTGTTTCCCATATACACACGATGTTCTCTGGGTTCATATTCCTTCAGATCCGTTGCCCCTTTCTTGGTCTTCAAGATGTGTCCATTAGCTCCCGAGTCTATCCACCAACTTGTCACTAGGCGGTCTAAGTATAGGCATTCTAAAATCATGCAGATTATATCATACTTCTCCGACTGTCTGCATTGTGGGTTGTTTCCACCATATTTCTTGTTGTGGCAGTCTCTTTTATAGTGTTCTATATTTTCACAGTTGAAACACTTGATTTGAGAATCGGCTTCCTGCGATTTCTTAAAACTTTGATCATCTTTTTTGTTATTCTTGCCAAACCTTTTATTTGGTTTCTTTTTCTGGTTAGATTTGGAGCTAGACGCTAACTCATCCTGGACCACTAGCGATTTCTCCTTTTTGTTTTTGAGCATATGTTCTTGCTTTATTGTTAGTTTTAGGGGCAACTCAGAAAGGTTGATTTCAGACCCTAATCTTAGGGCAATGGTGACCATGTTCCATGATGGAGGTAGATTGTTCAGTATGATTGATATCTGCATCGGCTCGGGGATGACTGATTTTGCTACGGCTAAGTCTATAGCCATCACTAGCATGTGATTTACATGCTCTACTATATTTTGTCCTTCTTTCATTCTGAAAGAGTTATATCTCTTTAGTAGCAATTGCACATGTAATTTTGTAGTCGTATCATACTTAGCTGTTAGTGAGTCAAACAACTCTTTCACGGTCTTAAATTCTTCAAAGACTCTAATCAGATCATCCTCCATGTAAGTTAATATGATTGTTCTTGTTGTGATATCGTCCTTTAAAAATGTTTTATACATTTATAATTGTTGCTGATTTGCGTCTGGCGGTGGAGGATGCACTGTTTCCTTTAAGACATACTCTACACCTTCTAGTGTTAGAGCCAGCAGAATTCTTCTCTTTCATGTCTAAAAGTTCAGACCGTTCAATTTTTTTGTTTTTGCCAATTCGAAAACACATATCCTAAAATTCATTTTTAAGTGTTTGGCAAAAATAACAATCAAGCGATCTAAAAAGGAAACCAATAAAGGCACACATATCAAGAGACATATTAAAATAATGCAAAATATATAACAGATAATCTTTAAAAAAATTTCTAAGAGGTTTTCTGCCTCTAAACCCCTAAAAGGATACCAAGGGATAAAACTGTAATTTTATCTATTTGTCATCTTTTGTAATTTTGTAAAATCACGAGGACAAACTTGTAAAATCACTATTTGGTATTCCTTTAAAATTCACAACTGATCGGGGTTAAAATCATAATTTTAACCCTTAAGGCGAATCTGTAATTTTTCTAAAAGAATAGGGGTAAACTTGTCTTTTGGCTGTGTGACAGAACTGAAATTATTCAAACCGGGTTGGATAAAATAGTAAAATGGCAACCCCCAGTTTTTCAGTAAATTTCATAAATAGCAAAAGGATAAAACTATCTTTTTACAGTGGCAACTGTGCAATATCCAAAAACGGACAGGGGTAGTTTTGCCTTTTTGCCACAAACTCTGCGGCGGTTTTCAGAAAACCGTGATCAGTTTTAGAAAATCGCTGGTCTTCTCGTCGCTGTTTTCTGAAATCGTTGATTTTTTTATTTTTTATTTATTACAGAAATGCTTTAACAACGTTTTACACGGAGAGAGAGAGGGAGAGAGAGACTATCTGGAAGGTTCATAAAGAGAGAGAGAAACAGAGAGGGAGGGGGTCGGAGGGGATTCTCTGGCCGTTCGTCGGCTGTCGGTGGGTTCTTGGCTTCTTCTCTTGCCGGCCTGCCTTTGCTTCGGCTCTTACTGGCCTACCTTTGCCTTCGGGCTTTTTCCGGCCTGCCTTTGCCTTTGGACTTTTGCCGTCCTGCTTTTGCCGACCTACCTTTGTCTTCGGGCTTTTGCCGGTCTGTCTTTGGGTTTTGCCTTCGGCTTTTTGGTCGTGCCTGCCTCGACCTGCCTCTGGGTTTTGCTTCGGCTTTTTGGTCGTGCCTGTTTCGGCCTGCCTCAGGGTTTTGCCTTCGACTTTTTTGGCCATGTCTGTTTCGGCATGCCTCAAGGTTTTGCCTTTGGCTTTTTTGGTCGTGCCTGCTTCTGGGTTTTGCCTTCACCGACAGCCGCCTTCTCTCTTTCGTTTTTTTTTTCGTTTCATCTCTTTTTTTTTTTTTGCTAACTCTCTCACTCCTCTTTGCAGGGAACCAGGCCTTGATACCACTGATGAATGAGCCGTTACCTTATTCTCCTTCTCTTGCAGGGAATGGCCTCTCTGATTTGCAACCCTTTGAAGATGCAGCAGAATGGTATGTGGGTGAGGACACGAGGTTCCCACACAGGGGCTCGCACAGACGAATACCACGTATCTTTTTCACTGTATTTTCTCAGTGTAATCTTGTTCTGTATGTGCCTGCCTTTATAGGCAGACGCTCCCCCTTCGTCGTGCTTATCCGCCTGTGGCTTCCCTCGTCTGGGAGCTGTTACCAAATCTGGGTCTATCCTCAGGTAACGAACTGGATGGTTAGTCCAGTCGTTACCTGAGCCGAGAATGGCCACATAATGTAACAACTATTTCTTAGAGTTAAATGTTCACATGATAGAGTAGAAGAATTGGTGTAGCTTATCAAACTTAACATGTGAGAAAGCTTAGTTAATTGGGTTGATATTGTATTTCTGATTCATATTAATATGCTGCCTTAGCTTTTCTTCCAAAATATATAATCTAATAATTTTCCCAAGCCAAAGTGGCTTCAGGAGTCGTTGAGTTTTGAAAGGTTTGATCTTGAAAACGTCACAGGGACTCGCATTGACAAATTGGTGTGGCTGGGTCCGTCTTTCCAAATGATAATTGATAATTGGAATAAGATAATTACTATTCATACATCTTTTTTTTTACTAAATATGCACATTTTCTTCAAAAAACGTCAAAATTATCCTTCTACCTATTCTCTCTTCTTTTTCTTCATTGGTTTTGTCCTCCCAATGAATTGTGTTGGCTTTTCCTTTCTTTCCAACAATCTTTTCCAATCTTTTCCAATCTTTCTTTCTCCGATAATCTCTTTTAAATTGGTTATCTTTCAATTGTTTAATTTTTCTCTAAATCTTACCCTCTTCAATTCTTCTTTTAAACTTTCATGAACGATACTTTTGATCTTTTTATCAATCTCTTTCATACTTCTTTCTCTTTTATTTTCAATCTCTATCTCGATATAAACATAAATCTAACAAAATCAATCATTGATTGCGATAAACATTTTTTATGGGAAAGAAATGGGTGACAAGATACGCCTAAGGTGTGTTTTATTTAAAAGGTGAATATGTCCATGATGTGTCACTATTTGAGGAGCAACGCACGTAAGTGCGTCTTTGTTATAATCAATGATGAAACACGCTTAAAGTACGTTATATTAAACTGATAGATGCGCATGAGGGGCCTTAATGCTTGAAGGTTGATGTGTTTTGGATGCGTCACTGTTTAAAGGGTGATGCATGTTAAACAGTTTTATCTCGAAAAAATAGTGTCTGCACCGGAAGAATGAAGAGAGAAAAATTAAAAAGAACAGTTTTGAGAAAAATGATAAAAAATGTAGGTTTATTAAAAAAGGTTGTATGAATGGTAACACCCAAGAAGTGTTCCTGCATCACAAGCCGGTAAACCGAAAACATACTTTCAAATTTTCACATATAGAACTCTGTTTTAACTGGTTCAGGATCTTTCGAAAACTTGATCTAGCTAAAAGTTGTTAAGCTCGTTGGCTACTACACGCGTAGCGATCAAATTACTGGGCGTTGGAGAGAGAGAGAGAGAGAGAGAGAGAGAGAGAGAGAGAGAGACCAATTAGAATGGTATATATATTATCAGTTGGATTTTATTGGGGTCAATTTGGCAGATCTCGACATTATCGGATCATATGCATCTCTAAGAGCTAAGAGTTTATTAATCAATTTATACAGGACGACTGTTTCTTAATTTATCTTTCAATCATTGAGGCAAGATACACAGCCATGAATGATCCATGTTGTAAACACGCAACCAACAGCAAGTCGCATTGTAATGTTTTTCTTTCAGCTGACACCTCCATATCTCTCTCACACGTGCACGAAAATACATATACAAACAAAAGAAATTAAGTTTCATATAGGATCACCCTGCGATAACTTCAAAAACCAGTTTGATTGATCCCATAGAAGTTGCTCTAAAGGGAAGAAGCACAGGACGAAATCCGTTATTGCCATGCCATCTATTTCTCGTTATAGATTCAATTTTATAACCACAGAAAAAATTAACTAAGGTGAAAATGAGGAAATTCTTGAAGGACCATTCTGTTGACAGATATCCAATAGTTGTATATGTTAGACTTAATGCTAATTTTCATTGATATTAATTATATTTGATTTATGTTAAGTACCTTTAAATACTTAATATGATATATCTTTGATAAAAGTGAAAGTCATATGTGATAGAGGGATTTGTGCATGTGAACACCATTGGACATTCTATAGTACCATAGTGATGGTTGGAGAAATGCCACTTGTTCTTTTATATAAATGATAACTAATAAACTTTAGTTCAAAGAATTTAGGATGGACATAGGTACCATATATGGACACATCAAATTAGGCTTGACTTTGGGAATTGTCTTTAGTATTTCTTTTAGACGTGGTTTTATTATAAAACTTAATTAAGCTTCTATAATAAGTAGTTATAAAAATAATTTTGAGTGCTCTCTTTCACATATTCTTTGCACATGCACGCTTTTGTGTTTGTTGTGACTACTCGTGCTCTTCAAACGATTACACAATTGAGATGTGGTCGAAGACGGCTTGAATCGAGGTCCATCCTCTTACTTGTTGTGATCATTTTGTTTAGAAAGAAAAGCATGAGTACCCATGTATACCTAATAAGGAGATACTTATTTATCTAAAGCAAGTCCATAAGAACAACTCAATCAACAAATAAGTATTTTACTGATTTTGTTTTGCTTTGCCTGATTCTTACATTATATGCTATATATTTGTTTTGATTATGTTTTGCATATTATTATATTATCTGTTTATAAATGTACCTCTACGATTTCTTCCACTGTTCATAAATTTTTGTAATAATATATAGCCCTTTAGGTTCAACGATGAACAGCTTCTGGCATCTACTGCCCTTTCGATTTGACTCAGCCATCGATTTATCTTGCCGCAGAGTCAGACCAATTTTCCATCTCGAGTTGTAATGGGTACAAAAGAATTAGTTGATTCCAATGTTTATGCGCATTCGAACATACATTCACGCCGTTAGTTTTCTAAAGGAAACACATGAAAATCGAAGGTAAAGATCTCGATCACATGGACTCGAGTATACCAAATATATATCTCCTTTATTTGATACTGAATAGACCTTACAGTATAAATTTGTTCACCACTCAGGGACACCTACAGTCACAACTGAAACCTGCACTTCTCAAGACCTTGGTAACAGTTAAAACGAGAGAGAGAGAGAGAGGCGTAACTTTAGGGGGGGGGGGGCGTTTTTTACGTACTTTAGGAAGAGGAGAGCTAGAAGGAGTTGAAGGAGAAGGCTGAGGGAGAAAGGTTGAAAACTTTCAAGGTTCCCAAAAGGATCTGATCAGTGAGGGTCAGGGTGAGATCAAACTGCCAGAGCCCAGTGCATTGCATGAACCAGTGGGCGTCTGTATGGCCACCTCGCACCCACCAACCAAGTCTCTCAGTAGGAATCGTGCCGGGTTGAGCAGGAAAGTGAAGGCGCCAGCTGAGTTGGTGCCCACCGTCGCAACCACGGTTCGGTTGCTTCCACACCTCAGCTCCGCCGTTCCATCTGCAGTGCACCGCATGTCAAATCAATATCATGCCAATTTCCACATGTAATGGACCCATTAATTGACCCGCCTAGATTATTTGCTTTGATCATGTCTTTGCATTGCCCGCAACAAATTAATAGCCTTAGTGACAACATTCAGAACCCGAGTCTACCGGGAGAGCTCACCACTATGGCTGTGTTGATTTATTGTGTACATGCATGCAGGCGCACGCACACACATGTATATATGTATGTGTATATTGGATGGATTCTGGTGGATAATTTTAAACACACACGAGACCCAACAAAAGTACTATTGACAAAGTTGGTGTTCATGCCCACTAAGGGGTCGTGTTGAACTTGACCTCTTATGAGAAGAACATAACATAACACGACACGAACTGAGCACAACTCGAATTACAAGACTGCTGACGATTTCAGACAGGACATGAGAACTCCAACCTGGAAATTTTGTTGAAGTCCACTCAAAGTGATGAATAGAGATTGAATCGTGTCCGGATAGACGTCTTTGACATGAACACGAGACATACATGACCATGACCTGAAACATGATGAATTGCTACCCCTAGAAGGCTCCTTAGACTGGTCTTGTTGATATAATGGCATAAATTACTTGTTTGCTTGTAAGAGATTAAACTTAACTGCAATTATTTCAAATGCACGCGTGCGCACACACAAGTGTATATATATATATAGAAAGAGAGAGAAACTTTGAGTTGCTACACATCCTACCTTTATCTTGTCATACTCTACTAAATGATCATACCGTTTTCATGCGATCGTATGAACGGTATATACCAAGCCGTCTATCAACATCACACCAGGTTTAGTGTCATTTAATGCAGGGACAAACGGTGTAGATCGAGTCACCTATATCATCAACACGAGGTTCAATATTATTTACATTGCAAAATAAGTACAATGGTCCTATCATATGCACCTATAATCATAATGATCAAGCAATGTCTACATAAAAGACTATCTAGCCGTCTCTCATTCACTCTCTCTCTCTCTCTCTCTCTCTCTCTCTCTCTCTATATGTCACACTCTTATTTGCAATCACTGAGGCAATCGATCCGCCGGATCCGGCATTGCCGTCAACAGTGCAATAAACAACTACATTGATGCAAATCAGCCCAAGTAGGGAACCAAGCAAGCCAACAGGTTGCGCTGATGCACCCAACACAGCTACCATCAGTATCACTACCACTAGTTTCAGAGAAACCATTGTGAGTAAACACCAAACACGAACTGCAACTATGAGCTACGGAGAGAACCAGTGAACAATGGCAACAAGGAGAGCCAGTGCATTGAACACGAGGGTGCTCCCCAACATCAATTTATAGAGATTGAAAATGAGTGATCTGCCATGTTTGCCATGAACAGTTCTGAGAAAAGAAGAAAAAGCTCAACACGCGCTTTGAAAGCACCCACCACTTCATGGGGCGTCTCTGTTCTCCGCCGGGTCTTTATCATTCCACTCTGTCGGCTGGAACGTGTGCCCTTGTTTTCTCTTTATACAAGAAAATGCACAAACCTGTCGTTCTCAAGTATCCAAGAGATATTGCAGTAAGTGCGCAGTGTACATAACGGGGCAGAATGAGTTCACAGATACAACGATGCTTTCTTTGCCTACAGAGATGATGCTGAGAAATTCCTCATGATATCTGTCTCCCCATGCAAAGTTCCTACACCAGAGCCAAGCAAATAACACCTTATAGAAGTCAGGGCCTCGGCTCTCGAAAGAAGCAAGGCAACACTGACTGGTGGCTGGGCAAACGACCCGAACCAACTAGGGGTGGCAATTTTTGACCCAACCCGAAAAGGTCATGTTAGGGTCAGGGGTTGGAGACCTCGGTTGTGTTTGGGTCCTGAAAATAGACATAGAAAATGGGTCGGATCCACACACACACACAGATATATATATATATATATATATATATATATATATATATATATATATATATATATATATATATATATATATATATGCCAAAACTGGCAGCGCTAAGTGAAAGTAGCTCGATCCCCTTTGATCTTAATACCATCGCGTTGTTACCATGTAAAGAAGTGTGATCAATGAGTGAAAATTCTATATGCAGCAAAGGTGGGGCTAGACATATCCGGTTCTGAGTAAACTTAGGCCGTTCTAAATCGTCGGTTTCAGTTTGCCTATAACCGAAATTGAATCCCTCGAGGTTGGCTCTGGTTTTGAAACTATCCCAAAACTACTGGTGTTCAGTTTCAAATTTTCTTTTAAATATACGGACAATTCACCGGAACAGTGGAGAACTTGTGGTAAGAGATTTTGGAAAAAAATATTTAAAACATAGTGGTGGTTTGGAGCCATCAGTTCCGGTTCCAAACCGGTTTTGGGAGACTGTAACTGAATTGAGAGGTCTCCTATTCTGATTACATTTTCGGAGCTAGTTACCGCCATTTCCGCAGGCAGTTCGATCAGTTCCATTTCAAACCTGCAAGACCGGTTCCAAACCAGCCATGTCTAAGTTGGGCGTCCTCCTCGCCAAAAATTTAGAGTGAGAGCAGAAGTATAGGCAATTACTGAATCCATGTGTAATTATAACACACAGTTCGCCCCACCACCAAAATCTTCTAGGTCTGCCACTGCCCTAGTAGTTGTGGTTGATGTCGGCAGAGCTACACAAGTCACTAAATGGGATCATGTCAATGCAGTAACATGTCAATATGTTGCATTATCATGCCAAATGCGGTATATCCTTATGCTTTCAAACTTCTACTGCTTTTTCTTGATCATTCTGCATTTAGGCGTAGGACAAGTTCTGGACAAGTGAATTTAGTGTAATTCATCATATAAGTGTGCTATCTAAAATAATTTGGAAGTTTTTCTTCATGCCATTTAGTCCTTTAGCAAAGTTATTTGCTACATAATGTGACCATATTTTCCGTATAATTCACCATATTTCTTGGCGAGAACATCATATTGAACGAAGAGCTCTATACACCTGGTTCATGATGTACCAAGTATACATTCTCTAATGGGGTCTTTGATTCCA